>CM075806.1:119906878-120388162 GCA_037975025.1 Excoecaria agallocha | reverse complement strand
TGCTGGTTTTGAGGGATTAGTTTTAGTTTAATTTTTGGGCATCCAAATTATGACAATTTTTTTATTTACTTTTATCTTAAAATTGAGAAATGTTATCAATATACTTTAAAATATATAATTTTTTTATTTTAAATTTATTTTTTTAAAGATTTTAAATTTATTAAAATAAATATATTTTATAATAATACATGATATTATATAATTAGTTATAGTACGAGATAATAATTTTTTTTTGCCCATTTTGAAACTTTGAGAATGTATAATATGTATGGTTGTTAGTTTATTTCATTGAAGCAAAAAGAAATAATAATAATAATAAAATAAAATAATGGGGACAGATCCGATGCAACCGGATAAACCTGTAGAAAAGCAGAAAAAACAAAGTTTCATATGGTACGGTGTCGTTTCATTGACGATTTAAGTTACCAGTTGTTACCCAAAATGGCGGAAATCGGATTATGGCAGCTTCTTTCTCTTTTTCAATCAGGGCTGCTTCTCATTGTTTTTCTTTCATTTTGGTTATCAGATCCTTATTTCTCAGCTATTTTTCTCTGAATCGAGCAGAAAGCAACGCGGGGTCTAGTTCATCGGAGTTTTCTCAGCCGATTCTAATTCCTCAGCTTCCTTCTCGTCATCTCCATTGAAGCGAGTAAGATTTAATTGGTTGAATTTGTTAGGGTTTGGTAATGTTAAAATTTTATCTCTTAAGCATTCCAGAAGTAGAAATGGAATTTGATCCTTTGTTATGGGTAGAGCAGAGATTTAAGATTATGGATATTTAGGTCACAAATCGAGATTAGAGTCTTCGTTCATTGTTAATTCAACCGAGCTTGAAGGAGCAGCTCTACAATTGGAAGTTAGATCTATTGAATCACCAAAACCAGAAGAAATACCTATAATGCTTATTTTTCGATTTGGAATTCGGCATTCGCTCTACTTCAATAATGCAACTAATTCATGTTTTCAGGTATAAAATGCAACTGATAGATTTTATTTTATTTTATTTTTTTTGATGTTGTAATGTGTAATATCAATATCATCTAGCTCTAATTTTTTAATTTATATTTATTATTTATAAAATTAATAATTGTTGATCAAGTTGTTTTAAAGTTTAAATATTTAAATATATTATAAGTGTGAATATTAAGCTTTTTTTTCCTTTATTTTCTTTTAATGGCTCATTTTTTAGAATTCTTTTTGAATAAAATAATTGGTGAAAATAATTTTATTTGCAATTTTACAAGTTAATGTGATTTGATTGTTAGTCAAAATCTGTTTTAATTTTTTAAAAAGTAGTTGAAATTTCTTATCATAAAAAATTATTTATTTATTTAGTTAGTTAGAGTTTAATTATTTTTTAACAAGTTTACTATCAATAACTGTAACTATTTTTTGATAATTAAAAATATAATGTCAATCTAGTGTACATATGATGTCAATTTGCAGTACATGTATGACTTCAATCAATTTACTAAGTATTTTTCATTGGCTTTATCTTCAATCTCATTAGTCGGTAATAAATTTGAATCAATTAGATACCATCAGCGAGACCAATTCTAATTCAAAATATATTTAAAAATAAATATGTATTATGTTTATTGGTGGCAAATGAATGGGTTGGATGGATTATTAATAGATTGGATCGTAAAGAGATAAAAAAAATATGAATCATAAATGGATCAATATATAAATAAATTGAACGAATTTAAATTGATTCATGGATTTAATATAATTTATTATAAAAATTTTTATTAATTAGTTAATAGATTCAATAATAATAATAATAATAATATTCAATTGAAAATATAATATAAATAATAAATTGCTATATAAATAGATAAATATGTAGTAAATTAGCTTTTATTTTTCCAGATATCTATTGATGCTGGCAATGAGTGTACTGGTACCCAGTGGTGAGTTAAAAAAATTGAAAATATAGTTAACTATAAAATCAGTTCGAAATTAAATTAATTTTTATGGTTAATCGATTCGATAAATTTGATTACGATTTTTAATTTTTATATTTTTTTGTTAATGATTACGGTTTACGTTTTTAAACACCGGTAAACCGATGTGTGTGTATATATATATATATTTAATTTTTTTTATTTTTCTCTAAAATTTACATAAAATAATACTTTAAATTATATCTAAATTATATTTTATTTTTATACCTTAATTTTATATATATTTTTTTATAAAATTTATATAATAATTTAAATTAAATTTATATTATGTCATTTTCTTTAATGATACAATAATATTTATATATAGTATCCGATTAATATTTATATATTTTTTTATCATATATTGATATTCATATTTTATATAATAGCATTTAATTATATTTTTTAATATTTTATAGTTTATATTATAATATTTAATATTATCAAAAATTTTATTTGATTTAGAATCAATCATATTAATTTTTAACAAATATCAAATTTATTTTATAATATTAACTATTAATATATAAAATATAAATTTTGACTAATAAATTATATTTATTTCGTAATTTAATATACATTTGAAATTGAATTGAACTTTATTTAATTTTTGTATAATTTTATGTTATAAATTTTAATGGTTAAAAAAAATATTGGTTAACTAAATCGAAACCGATAGACTGATTAATTAAATGTAACGTACTAGTTAATGGTTAGTGATTTTAAAAAATCAATATTAATGAAATGATTAATTTTTTTTTATAAACTGATTAATCGATCCATATTCACCCCTTTACCACGTTTTATTTTATCCTAACTTGCTTACAGCTAAGTTTCTTAAATATTTCTTACAGGCAAATCAAAGTACCTACCAACGTACTTTAAATGTGTTGAAGAGAGTTGAGAGTTACTTTATTGATGGTGCGAAAATGTCAAAGGGTGAGATTAATCATATAAGACAAGTATCCCCTGAAGATTTTATAATACTTTTTTGGTATTGCTCAACTCGGAACATGTTTCTTTTGGCTGAGATTGTAAATATCAAAGGCAAGGCTAACTTATCTCTCTGTTTGTCTGTGTAGGAAGCCTTTAGCATGCCCGAGTTTTGGATTCCTGAGCAGGTATACTCAGGATGATATATAACTGTGTGCCTCTTTCTTTCCTTCAAAAGGATGGTGTCTATTGAAGTATGCTTTCATATTCTGTTTATATCATAAAATTGTATGTGTTAATCAATATGTTCTTTAAAATCTAATTTAATCATATTTTTAATGTTCATGTGCTATTTTAACAGAGGTAAGTGGTAGAGCCAAAGCTTGCCCTTTGTATTGCTTGGATGTAGATTACATGACATGTGAATCCTCTGGAGATCAGAAGCTTAGCCCACGCTGCAATTGTTGCTTAGCTCCAAAGAATTGCACTCTTCACCTTGTTCATGGTTCTTCTATCTATTGTAAAGCCTAAATGAACTAAAAGAAGACTCCTTACATCTTGAATTTGAACTCTAATAATAAAATAAAACTTTTGTCTAAATTTGGTTTAAAAAAATTGTATGGATTAAATTAACAGTGTATTGTCATTTTTATATGTTAACCACCATTTAATTCATTTTTCAATCGATTTTGCATACATGACAATGTATTATTGATTTGATCTATAAAATTTGTTCAGACCCGATCTGAACAAGAAGGACTGTATAATAAATAAGTTCAAAATGCTTTATTCTTACAAAAGAGCATGCAATAAATAAGTTAAAAGTAATTTTGTTTTTATATCACAAAATAGCAAGAATATATATCCATGGGTTGGATGATGGTGTATATGTATACCTATCTTTCCCCTCTTTGTTCTGGTGTAAGTCCTCCTCGCCCACAATTTGGACAACTCTTCAGTCCAAATCCTTGGCAATCAAAACACCTGTAACACATTAAATTGGTATTTTCAATTTAAAATTGTAAATCAAACAACCTCCTTGCATTTCACCTTCAATTTTATTTTATTTTTAATCCTGACTGATAAGCAAATTGTAGTAAAATAGGTAAAAAAAAACTTACTTCCAACGCTCAAAGATATTTCCATTCTTTTTATTTTTTCCTGTCCCCTGAAAATAAATATCATTCGTTTTATAAAATTTATTTTCGAGATAATTATTAGTATTATCTAGTTCGAACCGATTGTATTGGATAAATATGATGGTTAGTGGTTACCTTACACCCCGGACACTCAATTGCACCTTTGCCTCCACAGGTTTTACACCCATTGATAATCTGCCCAACAGTGTAAAATACACAAAGAAAAATAGCATAACCAAGCTATTTATTATGATAATTACAATCTATATTTGCATATATAGTACGAATTTCTTTAATTACATATTTGGGTGGGTGCATAAGAGAATGAGATTGAAATTCGATCAAATTGAAATAGTAAACAGACTTTTAACGTTTAAACTCATTTTCGATTTTAATTTTACTAATAACTACAAAAAATAATATTTTTGTTTTTGTATGATGCTGATATAAACCATTGATATAAAACATAATGACTTCATGTTATAAAAAAAGGTTAAATGAAACTCAGATTTACTTTGCAGGAAAACGTGAAAAATCCCAAACGCATCAGGTAGGGGTCGAACCTACGACTTTCTGCTTAGGAAACAGACGCTCTATCCACTGAGCTACAGACGCTAAATGACATTTGTTTTGGACTTTAACTAAACTAAATCTAAAGCAGAAATCCCTCATCAAATTTATTGAACTTCACCCTTAATTTAATTAAACCAATATCAGCTATAAGTTATTAAGCAATTAAATCAAGAACATACCGAATTGAGGGGAAATCCACCAGATTTTGCAGCAAAAACTCTAAGAAATGTGGGTTTTGTATGTATATTAAAATTTGAAGGGAATTGAAGATGGGATGGTGGTGGTATTATGCAGTTATTGCTGCTCACATGTACTTTCTCCATCTTCCCTTCTGGCTTTGTGATTTTCTTTTCTAAAGCAAATCAGATTATTTTCCAATTAAAGGCTAATAATTGTTTGGAGGTTGAGTTGAGAAATAGTAATGGATAAGCAGCATTTTGTTGGCATTGGCACCTCCTATAATCTCATCCACATAAATAAACTATGCCCCATTTTTATTGCAAAATTCTTCCTTGGACAATAGGGACTTGGATAAGGACAGCCCACTTTCTATCTCAGCCTACTCTCATTCCAACTAATTAATTTTTGTATTCGTTAGATTTATAAGTGAAATTATATATAAATCAATTTAGGGCAATATGGGGAAAAATATTAAAATTGAAATTGAGTCTCAAGAATCAAATTCTTAATTGAAAACAATGTCATTTGTGATTCTTAAAAAGAAGACCCAAAAAATGGGACGGGTCGAAATCAATAGTTGGTTGTCATTTATTTATTTATTTATTTTTATTTTTTCATTAGGCAACATTATTTTATTGTACAAGATCTATACATTTACACCAAGTGGGGAATGAGGTTCAGTCAATCCGAGCTAAAATTTGGAATATTTTTGCAAGCTGTATGCAGACTTATGGCATCAAATTTGATGCCAAAAGAGATGGTGATATACAAAGGAGAAAGAAAAGATTGTATCCCCATGCTGAGGAAGAGCATGTTATCAACTTTGATGGTATCACAAGAGATCTTAAAGCTCAACTGCTGATTGAGGAATTACGAGTCTGTGTTATTTCTATAGTTGGAATAGCAAGGTTGGGTAAAGCCACCCTTGTCGAGGACGTGTATAATGATATTCATGTGAAAGAACACTTTGATTGTCATTCTTGGGCCTTCATATTCCAACAATTCACCTGTAGAAATGTGCTAGTTGGGATCCTGATGAATGTTATATAAGCGCAGGATAAATTAAAGATTGAAGAGAAAATGGCTTCTATTTGCATAGCAAACAGATGAAGGAAGAGCTAGGTTTTACATCTTTATTAGAAAAGCGGTACTTGGTGGTTCTTGATGACATTTGAAAAAAAAAAAAAAGCATGGGATATTTTAAAACGTGCTTTTCCAAATGGAAAAAAGGAAGCAAAGTTTTATTCACTACCCGTATCAAAGATGTTGCTTCTCATGCTAATCCATGAAGCACACCACTAGAACCGCCATTCTTGAATGAGAATGGGGGATGGAAACTTCTTAGGAAGAAAGCTTTCCCCAAAGATGCTGTCATTGATCATGAATATAAGAAGTAAGAAAGGTAGATGGTGAAAGAATGTGGAAGTTTATCACTACCCTTCAATAATTGAAATTGGTGAACGTGAGTGATGCTTCCGAAAAGAGGGTCAAATCAATAAATGGAGAGGATTTTGACAAGGTGAAACACATTCCATTCATCTCATTCCATCATATCCGCCTACTGTACGTAGATCTGCCATTAGGATATATACATGCTTGAATTGCCTCCTTATCTTTTCAAAAATAATTTGTTTCTCTTATAAAAGTTATAATTTATAATTTTATTCATTTAATTTTAACTATTTATATTATTAACAAACACTTTCATCATTCTTATTTGTATGGTGTGCAAGAAGATTTCACAAGCAATGAGCTATCGTCATTTCTTCTTAGCCTAAAATAGAGTACAACAAGAAAAATTAGAAAAATAGACTTAGATGTTCACTTAATTGGGGTTCTACTATATGAATGATGATTAGCTAGAGCATGAACCCTCATCAAAGTAGCGAGGACATGTTCTTGCTAAATTTGCATCAAAAAGTTCATCGCAATAACCTAGTTGGAATCTACGGGTCTACTTACCGCCAAATTTAGTAAGGATTCATTATCACTCTTTAAATATACTTATTTGCTTGAGTGCTGTCCTCGCCAACTTCTCGAAAAGTTTTGTACTAAAATTTTGGCGTCCAAAATTAACGACAAAAGGACAATAATTTCACTAACTGGCTATAATATATGTTTTCATGTGAGCCTCACTAATATTAGAGATAAAATTCATTTTTTGTTACAATTTTGTCGCTATATCAATTATTTCACCGCAAGAAAAATCTTAAATACCAACGGAAAATTACCGACGAAAAAAATTTCG
The DNA here is from genome assembly GCA_037975025.1 of Excoecaria agallocha. Classification (NCBI taxonomy): domain Eukaryota; kingdom Viridiplantae; phylum Streptophyta; class Magnoliopsida; order Malpighiales; family Euphorbiaceae; genus Excoecaria; species Excoecaria agallocha. Next base: position 120,381,143 of record CM075806.1, on the reverse strand, counting down.
TTGGTGATTACCAACGGAAAATTCATTCCATAGGGAAAATGGTAGGAGAAAAATTTTACCGTCAAACATTACCGATGGAATTGAAAAGTTCATCATAAAATTGGCTCCAATGTTTCGCTAGTTAAAATTGGACACGGAATATTCTTTCCATCAGTAATTTAGCGACATAATGTTCTTTCCATAGGCAATTTTCCTACGAAATTTTGTTTTCATAGGAAATTTACCGACAGAACTTAGTTCCATCATGAAATTACTGACGGATATATTTTACCGTAATTAAATTACTTGCGGTAGCACTATTCCATATGAAAATTACAGAAGGAAAGAATATTTCATCCCTAATTTCTCTACGAAATAATGCTTTCATAGGTAATTTCCCACGAAAATTTCATTTCGTAGGTAAATTACCTACAAAAATTTAATTCCACAGGGAAAATAAAATAAATTAAAAAATGAATTTTTACTAGCTTTCCTCCTTATAATCAATCAAATCCTCGTCGTAAAATTACCGATGGTTTAATGTAAACCATTGGTAAAATTAAACCATCGGTAACTTTAGCGATGGACAAATTTTACTATCGCTAATCTTACCTATGAAATATATCATTTCATAGGCAAATTTGCCAACAAAATTCTTATATTTTTCGGTAACATTTTTAACAAAAAGTATAATTTCATCCGTAATTTTAATAACTGAATTTAAATCTATAGGTACATATGGCAATCGATGACAATTTTTCGATTTGCACCTCTCAACAGAATTAATGACGTATGATTTTTTTTGTCAGCAAATTTGCCAACAGAAATATTTTTTGTCTGGAAAAGTCCCTACGATTGATTTCCCTATAATTTTTTTGTCATTAAATTTCATCGGTAATTTTGATTCCCTACGAAATTTCACTCAATTCCATCAATATTTTCTATTGAGAATTGAGATTTTTCTTGTCGTGTTTCTTATCCTCACTAAATTTCATCCATATTTAACATTTTCTTGTAGTGAGAGAGGTTGGAATGTACTGATTAAATATTTTTATTTTGAATTGGTAAAAAGGCAGCTCCTAAACTACAATGATTTATATGTTAGGAGATTTTTTTACTTTACATGCTTATTTTTTCTCCTTTTTATTTTCCTACACTCAAACCACTCCAACGTTAATACTCACGTTAAAATATTTTAAAGCTCATATAAATTGTTTTTTTCTTCTTTTCGGAACAAAGACACAAAAGTTAAAAAGCAAAGGAAAAATTCATTGTTAAAAACTTACCTTTATTTACTATCTACTTTACACAGCAAAGCCCTACCATATTTTACAAGTTTTATTCTCTTTTCTTAATTATAAGAGTTCTATTTTTTGGTTCACCGAATTATTAAACTGTTCCTTCCAAAATTATTATTTGAGCATCGAAAATAATAGGTTTGGAAAATTTTTAACTACACACAAAAATTTCAATGGATTGAAGTATCTTGCAAGGAAAAGTGCGTGGTTAACTTTTTACTTAGTACAAACATGACTTGCTTTAATCTACAAATTCACAGGCTACTATAAACCCTTTTTTTTAATTTAATTGTTATCGATTTATTGTTGTTGTTGTTGTTATTATTATTGTTGTTGTTGTTGTTGTTGTTGTTGCTGTTGTGGTTGCTGCTGCTGCTTTACTTGAAATTCTTGATGTGTTTATTGTTGATTGGTGTTAATTGTTTTAATTAGGTATAAATTTTTCTAACATTCTTTGAGAGGAACACTGTTAATGGTTATGTCTTAAACCAAACATTTGGTCATTTGTGTAATATCATATTTCATTTTATAAAATTGAGTTTTCTTCATGTTATTATATTATTGGCATGTTACATTATAATAATATTTGTAAATAACAATCTAATATTATTTTAACTATCCCTAGTCATTTATCATTAAAGGAATAATGATAAATTAAGACTATTATGTATTTGATTGATAATCATATGATGATTATATATGATGATATAAATTAAACTTATAGGTACTTGTTAGAGAACAGTGTACTGGATAAACTCGCTATGAGATACTATATGGGTTAATGTCATTAGTGATCTCATAATAGTTATATGTTATCAATCCTTAGATTTGAGATTATCACAATACCCTACATGAAAAATATTATATTTTAACATAATCAAATGTTATCTTTAATCAGATAATCATAAAGTTATGTTTGAAATCATGGCATTATCTTTAATCAGATAATCATAAAAGTTATGTTTGAAATCATGGAGATGATAGTGAATAATCAAGATGGAATTTATCCATCTCTTATGAGAGAGATATCTATTGGATCTCTCGATAAGTAAGATTGAGAAACATATGGTCGTGCTCAAATAAATTGATGGAGTTATCAATGTTATTTGATATTATCAATCTACTTAGTGATTGAGAAATTATGTGTTTGAAATATATAAGTTTGACATAGACCACAACTTATATTCAAATAAGATATCGTATGACAAAAGAATTATAACATATTATATTAGATTAAAATCGAATTATCGATATTCATATTATTTGGATAGTCATAATATCTTGCTAGAGATCAATTATGACTTATGGATCCATGATGGGAATGAGATCCACTGCCAATATAATATGAACCTATTGGATCGTACATCTAGAATGCGATGAATAGACTAAGGGTTAATTCGGATATTTCAAATTTTATTTTATGATAAAATTAAAATTCAAAATAAAATTTTAAAGTTAATATTATGATTCTTATTTTAAATAAGAAATAAAGTATTTCTTATTTTAATAAGAAATGCGGGCCTAAAATTTTCTTTCTAAATTAGGGTTAGGTCACCTATATATAATGATGTGTATATTTTAAATCCTAATTAAGCACACATTAAAAGTGGCAGCCGTCATTTTTAGAGGAGAGAAAACTTTTATTTTTTCTGTAACTTTGAGGAAGAATAAAAAAATCAAACCCTAGCTGCCAAGAAAGGGAGCTAGCATCCCGGGCAATTTCGATCATCAGTTTAAATATGGATATAGGTAAAGGATGTTTATTTCATGTGAGGTAGCACCTGAAGATTTATTTTTCTATGCTTCAAGGGTTGAAAATCGTTACATTCTCACTTTTGAATCATTCGAAATCGCACGCATCCTAGTGGATTTCATTATTCCGTTGCATTTTTCATTTTTTAATTTGTAAAAATCCAACAGTGGTATTAGAGCCATTGTGAGTTCAATTGATTTAATTATCGTATTTTATATATATGTCATGTGTATAAAATCGATTTCCTTTGATATGAATAAATTGTATGTTGATACATGATGAGTTAATAACTGTTTTTATCATTAAAATTAATATGTTTGTATGAGATATGAATGAAATCAATATGTTTATATAAGATATAAATGTAATTAATCGATTGATTTTAATAATATTATGTATATAGGCTGCGAAATTGATAGATGTTAATATAATTAACATGTGTGCATTAATTCTATTGTAATATAATTAAACGAATTATCATGAGATTAAATGCACAATCTGTATTCAATTGAATCCGGTGGTATTCTGTAGCTATTAAATGAATGTTTAATGTGATTAAACAATTGTTGATATGATTGGGACCACTGTGTTATCTAATTGTAGCGCCTAATATATCGTTAAAGTTATTACTCGACAATTTTAATGCATCAATTTAATATAATTAATTGAGCATGATATGAGATAACTTGATTTTATTTGATGTATGTATGATATCTTTGCATGGTACATAACATGGAAAATTGAGAACCTTGTGATGGTATTTAATTTTATTTATCCATTTTATGGGTTTGTAATTTTAAATATTACATGTTTGTCATTATTTTGTTGTAATTTTATTTTACTAATAGTTTTAGTAGAATAATTTATTTTACTATTGTAATGAAGATAATGGAACTTCACGAAGATATGAAGGAGATCAATCCAATTCCATGATGATAGAGGTGCAAAGTGAAAGTTATTGATCAAGATAAGTTCATGTAATTCCACCTAAGCTTGACCTTTGATCTTCATATTGGCTTATGAAAATCATAGAGTATTTGGCCATGCTATGATACATTTTATATATTATGCATATTATATCAGTATGTGATGCAATGAATGATTATATATGTGTATGAGATGCCATATATGGGATGATGCATGATATATAAATTAATAGACATCATAATTTAAAATTTAAAATTCCCTCACCAAAATTTTAAGTCTTATGCCACCTATGATTATCAAAACTAAGATCATCAAAATATAGGTTCTGCTAAAGCGAAGTACATTAGTTTATCATAGTAAGATAGGATGGGTAATGGTGTTATCCATATGTTTAAAAATATGGTTATACTTAATTAGGCTATCAAAATTATTTTGGGCCTAAGGCATTGATGGAATTATAACATGCCAGGACATATGATGTCAAATCCCATAAAGAATCTAAAAGTTACATGAGATGTAATTGATAAGGACTTATCTACCTAAATAACTTGATTTTAAGCGTCATGCTAAAGCTAACTTAGAATTAAGTGAAACATGGATCTTAACCCACTAAATCATTACAATTATTGTAATTAATATTGAGAGTAAATATTTTAGTGAAAGTTTTAAGAAATACCCTAAAATGAAATTGGTACTAATATTAATATTTATTTTGCATATTTGTAGATCAATGGCATCAAATAACACTTCCTCACTATCATTGCAATCAGTCATTGAGAAGGACAAACTAAAAGAAGATGGCACCAACTTTCTTGGTTGGTTTTGGAACTTGAGAATTATTCTCAAGCAAGAAAGAAAGTTATACGTGCTTGATGATCTTGTTCCTGATGTCCCGCCTGCTGATGCTCAAAGAGCAGTCAAGGACAAACATAAAAAATATATTGATGATTTTGTTGATGTGTGATGTCTTATGTTAGCCATGATGTGCCTAAAACTTCAGAAGGATTTGGAGCATATGGATGCTTATGAGCTAAATGCTAATCTCAAATAGACATTCCAACAACAAGTAATGCAAGATAGGTATGAGAATACCAAAGCATTGTATTTTTGTAAAATGGTTGAAGGTGCATCAATAAGCTCTCATGTTCTAAAAATTAAAGGCTATTTTGATCACCCTAAAAGGATTAGATTTCCCATCAGTTTAGAACTAGCCATGGATTTGATCCTTTATTCATTACATGATAGTTATGACCAGTTTATCATGAACTATAATACGAATAATATAGAGAAATCACTTGACGACCTGCATGTGATGTTTAAAATAGTTAAACAAAGCATTAAGAAAAAGCTTAATCATATTATTATGGTTAATAAAGGAAATGAGATGAAAAATAAAGGTAACGACATAGCTACGGCTAAGAAAAAAGTTACCGATAAGCTTAAGACACAAGCTGGATCTAAACCCAACGCAAAAGCTCTAAAGGAGGGAGTTTGCTTTCATTGCAATGAACCTGGTCATTGAAAGAGAAATTACAAGCTCTATTTGGAAGAATTGAAGAAGAAGAAGAAGAAGAAGAAGAAGAAGAAGAGTAGCAAGACTACATCTTCAGGATTTTTGCTATAGAAATTAATTTATCTACTTTCACTTCCTGGTTATTAGATATTAGATGTGGATTTCACATTTGTACAAATGTGCAGGGACTCAAAAGGAGTAGGCAACTGAAAAAGGGTGAAGTGGACCTATGATTTGGAAATGGAGTAAGAGTTGCTTTAGTTATAGGAACTTATGAGTAGACTTTGCCCAATGGGCTTTTGTTAGTTTTGAGCAATTGATTTTATGTTCCTATTTTAGGTAGGAATATTTTTTTAGTTTCTTATTTGAATGATGAATGTTTTTCTTTTCTTATTAAGAATAAGAAATATTTTATTTATTATGATGATATACTTTATTGTATTTCTAATTCATTTAATGGCCTTTACATCCTAAATTTAGAAAAATCCAACAATCAGGATATATATAACATAACTTCAAAGAAATTCAAACCCAATTATTGGAATAAAACATATTTATAGAATTGTTGTCTTGGTCATATAAATGAGAAATGCATATCAAAACTCTATCAAGATGGATTTTTGGAATCATTTAATTTTGAATTATTTGAAAATTATGAATCTTATTTATTAGGCAAAATTACAAAAGATCCCTTCACTGGATATGGTGAAAGGTCCACTAACTTATTGGGCCTTATACATATTGATGTATATGGCCTATTAATCATAAATGCCAGGGAATGATTTCAATACTTCACTTTTTCATTGATGACTTCAGTAGATATGGTTATATCTATCTAATAAAACATAAAGATGAATCATTCGAAATGTTCAGAACCTTTCAAAATGAAGTTCAAAATCAACTTGGCAAAACTATTAAAACACTTTGATCTGATCAGGGTGGTGAATACTTGAGCTCAAAATTTGATGATCATCTAAGAAATTGTGAAATTGTTTCACAACTACCTCTACCAAGGATGCCACAATGGAATGGGGTCTCTAAAAGGAAAAATCAAACTTTGTTAGATATGGTTCGATCAATGATGAGTAAAATAGATCTTTCTTTATCCTTTTAGGGCTATACATTAGAAACAGCTACATTCACTTTGAACTGAGTTCCATCTAAAGCAATTGAAAAGATACCATATGAGATATAAACTGGAAGAATTCCTAGTTTGTCTTTTCTAAAGATTTAGGGCTATGAGGCTTATGTCAAATGACAAGTCTCAAATAAATTAACACCAAAATATGATAAATATCGTTTTATGGGATATCTTAAAGAAACTAAAGGATATTACTTTTATAGACCCTTTGATGATATATTTCTAGAAAAAGAATACCCATAATTAATATGAGGTTATTTATTACTTTGTATTTAAAGCATTAAAAAATATTGATTACAATACATATTTAACAAGCGCATACTAGAAAATTCATTAATTAATTATAATTTTCTTAAAAAAATTATATCATGAGATAAATAAAAATACAAACTAAGCATATATTTCTAGCATGGGAAGAAGAAATAGAGTATAGGGGCGTGCTCGCTTATATTTTAAGAAAAACTAAATCTAACCGAATTAATTTGATTAATAATTGAAAATTTGAAAATTTTAATTTTTTTAAACAACATTATTTTATTAAATAAAATATTTTAAATTGAATTTTAATGATATAAGAAATGTTCAATTATTGATTCTATTAATAAAAAAATTAATTAAATTTTAACTTATAATTTTTTACCAAATTTTAATTTTTCGATTTTCGGTTATTTTAGGATGCATTCGGGGGACGATTTTGTTTTTAATTTTTGTTTTTTTTATGGCAAATCTGTTTCCTTTTTTATTTTTGGCAAAATTTAAGAAGTGATTTTCGTAACAAAAAAATTAAAAAATTTCAAAATATGATTTTTATGATTTTATTTTTATCAATAATTTAATTACTTCATCCTTAATATTATCACCGCTATCACTACCACCACTGTCATTGTCGTCGCCGCCGCCACCATATCATCATCGCCACCACACTGCCGTCATTATCGTTGCCACCACACTGCCACTACCACCACCACATCGCCACTGCCACCACCACCACCATCGCCACCATCTTTGTCGCCACCATTGTCGCCATTATCTTTGTCATCACCACACTGCTACTGCCACCACCATATCGCCGCCACTACCACCACCATCACTATCGCCACCGCTACCACTGCTATCATCGTCGCCACCACCACACCGTAGCTGCCACCACTACCATCGCACCGCCACTGTTCCCGCAACCACTATCGCCGTCGTTACCGCCACACCGCCACAACTGCTGCTGCCATCTTTACCACCACCACACTACTACTGTCACCACCACCACCACACCATTACCGCCACTACCACCACCTTCGCTACCACCATTACTACTACTGTCGTTGTCATCATCGCTAATATTGCCGCCATCACCACCAAACTATTGTTGCTACTACTACCTCCGCTACCACCACCACACTGCTACTGTCATCGCCGCCGCTACCATTACCATATGATAATTTTTTAATATAATATATTTTAAATTTTGAATTTTATTAAATATTTATTATCCAATATTAATAATTAGATTATATATATGTATAATATGTATTAATGAATATTAGAATATTTTTTGAAAAACAAATGGGACAATTTTATGAATAATGCTTGTTGAGAAATTAATTGGATTTTTGGGGTGTTATGTAAAGCATTTGGGGAAATGGGGTGTTCACCTCATTTCTACTGGATTCATCTGCACAGTGGCAGGGGCTTCACATCCATCGAGGCTGGCATTGCGAAGATCGAGGCACGTAGAGAAGTGGTAGGCAGCTCTATTTTCGCTGGAAAAGTTGGGAAAAGTGAGGGTTGGCTGCCTGTGCTACTCATACCCATTTCTGGATATACATATACTTGTCATTTTCAATTAAATCTTCTAATCTTACTGCTCAATATCTTATCCTTAATAGTTATAATTTAACTGCTGAATACCATTCAACGAGAAGTACTAAAAGTCTCCACTTTGATTTTCTGTTTGAATTTATAGCTGACTTATCTATCATTAAGACCACCGCTCAATTAAAATTATGGAATATTTTAATTTTGATTTTTTACATTTTTAACTATTTTTATTTGACTTATAAAAAATTATCAAACTGAATATATAAACAGGGAGCATTTTTCACCTAATTAGTTATAATCTAGTTGGAGTGGAATGAGGTTTGAGCTTCGATTCTTTTCAACAATGGAACTGGCTAGATTTCGAAATCGAAATATAAAATAAAATATACCCATAAACTTAATTAATCATTGAAATCGAAACCACAACTAAACATTGAAAGATTTCGAAAACATAATTTGAAACCTTAAACCGGTAAACTGGTTAAAATAGATAATTATTGCTCCTAAAATTATCAAAATAGACATAATAATGTTTTTTTCCTTTTAAGATTTTAATAACAAAAATAATAAAAAATTTTAATAATTTGTTCTAATCAATTTAAAAAATTCACATTAACGCTAGATTGCACCGGCACACCCCATGGCTACCGTTTATAAGTCATTAATGACTCCAATTTTAAATAAGAAATGCAAAAATTAGGGATATGCACACTACAGGGCACTCCAATTTTAAAGTTGTCCCATTCTAACATATCATATTTGTCTTTTTTAAATTATATTCAAGTTCATTTCCGCAGGGACCTGAGCGGGAATGAGTTCCATTTTCGCAAGGGTTTTCTACGAAAATGAAGTCCCCCCGCCCTCCTGCATGCCATGACCATCGTGAAGTCTCTGCATCGATCTGCGTGAACAACACCCGTCATTTCCGCAAAAAATATCAGCAAAAATGAGGCACCCACACCAAAATTCTAAATATTTTAAAAAACATCCTAAAAATCCAAATGCTTTTGTAAAAAATATTATTCATAAAATTGTCTCAAAACAAATAGAAAAACAGTTTTTAAAAAATAAATAATAAAAATTAAAAATAATTTATAAATTTTAAAACTAAAAATATTAACAAACGTACCCTTAATTAATAAACAAATTCATAATCAGTCCGTGCTCTGTGGCTTGGATGGACGTGACCCGACAGAAAGGTTACTGATTTGCGAATGCCCGTAGCAAGAAGGTGAGATCGAAGCCTATATAAAGCCAAAATTCCCCAAACACCCTCTTAGTCTTCGCCATTGCTTTCTAATTTCTACATCCGCTATTTATCTGAAATCAGATAGAACTCCTAGCCATGGCGATTTAGCAGTTAAACAAGAAACCAAATTACTCTCATGGCAAAATACGATAATTCGAAACCTAATCGTACTTCTTTCCCTAATTCCTCTGCCAAAGTCCATCCGTCCAACGACCCTGAAACCGATCCCAATTCTTACTCGCTCGAGAAGTTTAGGCTCTACGAGACCAGACAGGTGACCCAATCGTATTCTTTTGCTTCAATAACTTCGTTTGGATTCTCAATTTTTTCAGTTTATTGGGAAATGAATTTGTATTGGATTGTCTTGGTTTAAATGATCCCTCTCTATAGTTTATGAGGAAATGACTTTGTGTTCGAATTTGTATTTTTTTTTATCGTTGTTTCAGCAGGGTCTTATGTCCTGGATTGGCTTAGTGAGTTTTCTCTTTCAAATTATTGATCCCCATATTTTAGCTTGAGAATCTTGTTGTTTGAAAACAATATTCGAGAAACATCGTAGGGTGGTGTTAGTGAGATGTTTGTTAGCTTGTGAAGTGTGGGAAAAAGAGGAGTTAAAAGAGTAATTGAATGACAGACAGGAAAGATTGCAGCCTGATTATCTTGATTATAATATGATTTGATAGATGGCGGTTGACAAAAACCAAAGATTAATGTGTTGAAAATTATGAATTAAAATTTAAGAGCTCAATTATTGGGTGTTGATTTTTTTTTCTTATTTAAATATGAATTATAAGAATGGTGATGGTGATGACGTTAATAATAACAATGAAATTGTTATATTTCTTGTGATGATGATGGTTGTAGTAGCAGAGACGCTGGTGATTAAAAACAATGATGATGATGATGGTAGGAGTGTTGGTAGTGATGGATTTTGGCCCATCTAGCTGAAGTGTCAAGGGGGATAGCTAATGAATAATGGTCATACTAATTGCTTTAGCTGCTGAGAGTACAAAGGTTAAACTGAACCATTTAGTAGAATTCACCTTGTTCACGGATTAACTGATTTTTTTTCTTTTTCATGAAAGTTGTATCTGAAGTGGAAAATTTCTTCATGCATTCTTAGAAAATTACATAGTAAACACTATTTTAATCAACCAAAATAAGAAACTCTAATTTGAATATTTCATTTATGCATAATCAGGTTATCAAACATAACTTTAGCTGTGTGAGATTTAAATCTCTGAAAAGTTAAAACAGTACAGAGCTATCTAGCATTCCCATTTTGTTTCTAATCTATGTGATTCTGCTTTGTCCTTCTGGCTTTGGGTGCAAAATGATTATAAGTAATATCATATATTTTATTTTTTTTGCTTTAACAATCTATAGCTTCTTCGCTTGAGCAGAGGTTTTATCTAATTGGTAGTGATCGGAACAAGAGGTTCTTCCGAGTGCTGAAGATCGATCGTTCAGAACCTTCTGATCTCAATATCAGTGAAGACCCAGTGGTTTATTCACCACAAGAAATCAAGTGCTTGCTTCAACGAATTGCTGAAGGCAATCGTGCAACTGGGGGACTAAGCTTTGTGGCAAAGGTTTATGGCATAGCTGGTTAGTATGTGTTCTCATGTTTCTGTTGAAGAAAAATATCTTTGCAATGGAAAATCTTTATGGTAAGAATGCCCATTCTTTTTGGTCTTTTCAGGTTGCATTAAGTTTTTGGAGTCGTATTATTTGATCCTTGTTACAAAACGTCGGCAAATAGGATGTATATGTGGGCATGCAATATACAGTATAGAAGAAAGTCAACTAATTACAGTTCCACATGCATTAATTCAAACTGATGCAGCACATTCTAAAACTGAGCTAAGGTACACCCATCTTGAACTGGCCTATATTTGTTAACTGTTTTTCCAATATCGGTCTCTCCATAGTTGTTTTGGGGTTACAATGGAAAAATTGGTAGCAGAACTGAAAACTATGCCAAAGTGCAATTGAAAAGAACTAGTTCTGATATTGACACCTTTGATGGGAGTTTGGCCAGCATATTTATGCGTGTCACTTTGTGACCTGAACACTCTCTTATAGTTTTCTGTGTTATAGTTCACCAGGAGAACCCATTGGCTGTGAGAAGTACATATGTTTCGGATGCATGTTTATAACATGACTGAAGGAAGAGCAATAATAAAAGCAAGAGAGGAATAAAAAAAAAGATAGCAGAGTAAAATCTGAATTAACGTGAACAGCTTTGGCATATTACTAATTGCATAATAGCACCATTAAATGAAATTTTCGAGCAGAATGTTGACTTAATATTGTAACTTACCTAATTTTTTTGCTGTCTCTGCATGGTTCTTATGTATAAACTCTTTATGAGGTGACTTAAGAACCCAGATTTCTAGGCTTAAAAGACACTCTTTTCTGCTTTTTTGTTTTTGCCTAAATTTCTTGTAACTTGTTTTGTGCTTTATTTTTTATTTTTTATAATATAGAAAGTGCTAAGATGTAGGATCTTACGGTTCCCTACATATGAATCAAAAGTTAATGTTCTTATCTTTCATAAATATTTCCTCCTTTATATCTCTCTCTTTTTGGTCTCTTTAAAGAATTTTGATTTTTCTTTATGCTCCAAGAAAATTAGAAGAGTGTGGAGTTGAATGAGGGTGAATACTGCATAAGTTAGATCCATATCTTCATCTATGATGAATTATTACTGAGTTAATGTCTCTTAAAGATGATTTGATTCAAAAAGTGCCTATTTATTGCATCTTGTTGGCTATTGATGCTCTTTCTGGTCTAAGACCTTGGAACTACCTGAGAATCTTTTGGAAACGGGCTTTATATGGAAAAGAAGTTTTAACTACTAGAAGGCATCCTGTTCATCTTCTTCTTTCACCATCCTCTTCTGCCTAGCCGTGTTAACTGTAACATCTGTATTTTGAATGGTTTCCTGACCCAGATCAGTCAAGTATGTCCTGCCTGAGTTGATTTTCCTTAGGACATATATCATTATGCATGCTAACAACTGGACTGTGAGAAAAGAAGCAGAGGACTGGGTGTGAATTATCAAATTTCGATAGCTTTTACTTTATTCATTTCTCTTTCATGAAGAGAATTATATTTGGATTGGACTCTCACTAGTGTCTAAGTAGTTCTTTTTACCATTTTTTAAAATGCAGGTACAAAAAGCTATTATCCAGTGTGGATTTGACCAAAGATGTTTTCTTTAGTTATACATATCCTATAATGCAAAGCTTGCAAAAGAATGTATTGTCAATGGATAAAGAGAGGATGCCATATGATAACATGTTTGTGTGGAATGAGTTCCTCACAAAAGCTATTCGGTCAAGATGTGGCAATACCATTTGGACAATAGCATTAGTTCATGGGCATTTTAAGCAGGTATGCATATCTTTTGTTTATATCTCTTTCATTGAAATGTATCTGTAAACATTCATGCTATGATGCAAGTCTTTCCCACCTAAAATATTTTGCAAAATTCATTTGTAATGAAAGTTGTTCTTACTTGGATGGAACAATGTGATTTCAGTTTTTAATTTATTGAATAATCTAAAAAGTTATAAAATTTGAGGCCTGTATATGTCTGAGTTTATATGCAAATTTCTTCGACAATATTAAAGCTTATGATTTTGGATAAATGTTAGAAGCATCAAGGATGCTTAAAATGTGCTTTAAAAGATCAATATTGCAGTGCAAATGCTAGATATTCTTACTGCTGGTGAAGATAGTTGTATTTCTCAGAATTTTTTTTTTATCTTAGGAAAAGACAGACCGAAGTCAGTTTGTTTCCAATTGCAGTGTGGCCTAGTTCAAACAAACTCATCATGCATGGTTTGGTTACTTGATAGTAGCCTTCTATTATTTTCAAGTATATTGCATTTTTACACATTTCAGCCAATTCAATTATATGCTTAATATGGCAGATTAGGTTATCAATCTTTGGGAGGGACTTCAGTGTTTCTTTAGTTTCTAGACGCTCTCGGCATTTTGCTGGGACCCGGTACGTTCGGCAACTTGAGATTATTCATTTGTGCATTCTATAGCATCTAACAGCTTTGTGTTTGACAAGCAACGTGAATGAGTTATGACCAGTTGGACACTGATACTTCTTGACTTTTTAGATATTTCCCTTACTGAAACTGCCTATTTTTACATACTTCATGCGTCAGCTCTGTTGTCACTGTATATTGAATTTGATGTACCACATTGTGAATGCTAAATTTGGGAAGGAGCATCATAATTTTCATCGTTTTTGTTATTGTTACCTTAGAATGTGCCAGGCTAGTTTGATTCATTATGTTTTGGGGTCAAGTACAAAATTTCCCTCAAAAAGATTTCTCTTCTTGTTATTTCAAAATAATCAAGTATAGTTCTTGAGATGTGAAGACACACTTTAGTCCCTTTAAAAAGCATCAAAATTTATATAATATTTCCATTGATTATAATACTCTTCAATGAATTTCTCAAATTCACTACATTTTAGTTTCAATTTTTTCAGTTGCTTAGAATGCTTTTAAATCACTTTTATATACTTTTCATAGATACTGGTGTTGGGCAAAATTTACTAATTTTGGAACAACAGGGTTAAAGCGTTCTTTAGGTAAAACCTTAGTAACTTTTTTGTATTAACCAAACAATTTTTTTTGGCAGATGTCAAAGTGTGTAATAAAGATGAAGTACAAACAGTGGTCTAAATTTTATCTTTCAATGTCTGGAATTTTGTTACAATGTCCTTCAGAACTAAACATATATTATTTTGGATAATTTTGTATGACATCATTTAGTTTGAAGTGATGTATAATACACACACACAGAGCGGAGAGGAGCTAGCTACATGTGTGTTGTGATGGGGGCAGGGGGTTCTCTAGGAAGATAAAAAGTTGTTCAGCATAAGTTTTTTCGTCAACTTTTCGATGAGCTGTGTCAGGGCAATAATATAAATTGTTCATTAACCTTTTGTTGAGCTGTATAGCATATATATAAGTTCTTTTAGCATAATTGTTAGAAACATTATCATGTGTTGTCATAGCCAGCTTAGTTAGGCAATTAGACATGGTGATTAGTAAAGAGAGATGGCTTTTCTAATTGATCATGATAGTGGCACCTGATAGTATGTTTAGCATTTGCTTAGCTTACAAAGGGAAAGCAAACTTGAGGTTGCTAAGTTGGTAGGTGGCTAAAATTATTTTCTTCTTAATAATTAAAGTAAACTTGTTCTACTCATTTCTTTTTTTTTTAACTTCATCTTTTGGTCCCCGAGAAAGGACAATGTAATGTTTCATGGTTTTCACATGAATACTTAAGATTTTCCCCAAAGTATATTCTGTCTTGTCATTTGTTCAGGGAAGGATTGAAGGAGGAGCAACAGACCAGGTTAGCACATCATTCTTTTTCTCAATAGTGTCTTTCTTCTCATACTCTTTTCCTCTTAAGAAAATTTAGCAATCATTACTCTTTTCTAGGTATTCTAGATCTTTCTTTCATTCCCTTTCTCCAATTTTTTTTCCACCTTCCCCATTGAAGAAATCTGCTATTTCTATACTTTCTTTGTATTTATGACTACTAACTCTTTTCTTTCTTCCGCAAGAAGTTGGCATTTGGTTTTTTGCTTTTATCATTTAATTTTGAAAAAGGAAAATAACAATTTATGTCATCCAGCCTCTCCTTCTCCCCTTTGCGCTTCCTTAAATGTGCGCAACTAATGTATTGTAAGCTTTCTTGCATCCATCTCTAGTCTTGGCTTCGTTTCTTTTAAGAAAACTTTTAACTTGCAAAAATAATACGTTTGATTAAAGTGTTTGTATTTTATCATCATTCAATTCTAGAAACGAGCCTAATCTATCATCAGACATTAGTATGTGCTTGAACTGTAGTGAAATTGTTTACTAGGACCTTGACTGTTTTCTCAGGATTCATTACACACCTAAATTTATATGAAACCGGTTGCACATTTCAATTTAAAAATTCTGTAATACTTTAGACACTATAGAATTACTGTCTCCTAATTTTAATATTTCTCTATTTTTATCTTTTTTAGCCTAAATTTGAATTAACTGAGTTGAAGAAAATCAAGACAAAATTGCTGGAAAGTGTTTAAACATAGTAAGAATAATATTTCACCATTGTTTTGTTTGGTATTAGATTCTTCCGTATTGGTTGATATTGTTATTATTATTATTTTTAATTTTTAATTTTTTTGGTTGATATAATTCTCTTAAGGTGTTTTGTCAATTGTGCAACGATAAAAGTTTGTGTTTTTAATTGATTTTTTTATGATTGTGAAAGTGGTTGGTTGAGCTAATTAATAACTAGCTTTTTCTATAGTTATATGTATGCATATGTATGTATATTCTCTTCTTTTCTTTTAGTCCTGTTATTTTAGGGTAAACTTCATTGATGTATCACTAATTTATTGTTTTTTCTCATTCTTCATGGAGGCTATGAAGAGAAAAGAAATAATTAGCATAGTGTATTTTCCAGTTTCCTTTTTCAATAGAATCATCTTATTATTTGGGTAAAGTTTTAGATGTGTAGATTATAAGTATAGTGCAGTTCTCCAGTTGTACAAGTTTTTGCATTCTCACAGCTCATGAATAAATAACATATAGAATATTAGCTTATACACAGAAATTTTTCATAAATAGAGAGAGAGACACAGAGAGAGAGAGAGAGGGGTTTGTGCTGTTTTGGGTTGGACTGCATAGATGGACAGGGAGGGGGGGATGTTGAGGGAAGTGGCCTAGAAGGCAGTCTGGGCTTGAATTTTTCATTGGAAAAGCAGTTGCATGGGGAAGGTCGGTGGACTTTAATGGCTAGGAATGGCAATTGGACCAGGCAGGCGCAGCATAGCACCTACAATTTTGCCCCACCATCTAGATACCATCCTGAATTTCTGGTTGGATGCTAGGGCTTGTTTTTCCACTCCCAACCTGAAGTCATCCTTATTCTGTCTTATTGAGGAAAACAAATTGGCTTTTCCTCTTATCATTGAAATGAAAAAAATTTGTTTCCTGAGAAAGAAGCAATTGTGAGTAATCTGTATAAAAGCAAAACTGCAAACTTCAGAGCCACATTTTTGTAGCATTTTCATATCAAATTGATAATAATAAGATTACACAACAATGAATGGTGCTGGTTATACAATATAAAGGCAAAATGAAACATCATATTAAGCGCAAATGTGTATTTATTATTATGATACTAATTTACTAAACCGATGGATAAAGTATTGGATGCACCCCAAAAATATATTATGCAGATTGGGATTAGAACCAACTGTAAATGCCAATCTGACTCTATCAGTGCTCAAAGAAATATCAAGCCCTACCTGAAATCACCATTATGCCAATTGAGAGACTAAAAGAACTTGCCTCAATCTCCATGTGGTGGTGCTAAACTGGAATCACAATGGAGAGTTGGCTTGTCAATGCGAAATTGGAATCACACAGCAATGGGAGTGTTGGAGAACCACATTTCCTTGGTCCCAATCTGTTCTCGCTTGTTTTCTTTTGTATTTGTTTTGTGTTGGGGGTTTGTTTGAGATTAAGAATGCATCTGGTGTCAGCAGCTAAGAATTTGCATGGGTTTACTGCAAGTCTGAAAAAAAAAATGTGTTTGCATTAAGGTAGGAAGTTCTATAATGTTTATTTGTTAATGGGCTGCAGTTACTTGAAAAGGGGAGTGAATGATTGGGGAAAGGTGGCAAATGAGGTTGAAACAGAGCAAATTGTTCTTGATGAAGAAGCTGGATCATGCAAGGGAAAAATGAGTTCTGTTGTGCAGGTGCGTGGATCAATTCCTCTTTTCTGGTCGCAAGAAGCTTCAAGATTTAGTCCCAAACCTGATATAATCTGTAAGAATGTCTGATTTGATATGTTTAATTAGTTTGTTGAGTATTGTACTGATATTGTTTTAGATAATGATCATAAATTAGATCTTGCAACTCTTATGACCTTACTTATATCAGTGCAAAGGTATGATCCAACCTACCAGGCAACCAAATTGCACTTTGAGGACCTGGCAAAGAGATATGGGAATCCAATAATTGTGCTCAATCTAATTAAGGTTCTTTCAGAATTCACTCTTGGTAGTTACTTAGTAGCTCTATAAAAAACTTGACATTGATAGTTCTACCTAGTGGTTCTTGTGTTTGACTTTATTGATTGTGGTATACTATTTATTTTGATTTCAATTGCTTGTTAAAACATGTGAGCTAGAAGATTTGCTTGTTTTGTCCTTTCTTTTTCTTTAATTATTTTGATGAAATTGCTCTTTATTTGTAACAGAACTTTCAAATTATGCAACTTTACATGCCAATCGAATGACTTTGTTCAAATGCTTTTTTTATCATTATTGACGCTTGTAATGAATTTGCTAGTCACTCTTAAAGGACAGAAATGCAAGAAAATTATTAGGCATTATTATCTTACACATTTTATTTGGTTAGTTAAGTATTATGCTAAACTTATTGAAGACTTTGTTATTTCGGAATAAGTAGTGTATGAGACACCTTATTTTTTGTCAATTTAGGTGCCTTATTATTAGATTCTTTTAAGGCTTCCTTTGTTCTGCAATTGTTTTGACCTTTTTTGTGGTGCACAGGGAATGTGTTGATGGAAAATGTTTATCTCTTAAAATATGAAACCATTTCATGAAAGGAACTCACAAAATAACTTTTGAGGAATGCCAAATGGAGAATTGTCTTCTTTGTATGATTGCCACAATAAGTTACCTTCAGTTCTTCATAATTCTGTCTTATATTCTACACTTATACTAATCAAGACGAAATGTGATGATATAGTCTCGACAGTCCATCATATGACAGCCAAATGACATACACTAATCTTTTTCTTCAGTATTTTTTTCATCTTATATAAACAAGTAGAAGATAGTTGTTGTTCAATGAATGAGGCAAATCCTAGATAAATCATATGTTTGATTTTCCTCATCCTATGTGTGTGTGTTCATTGGAAGTATTGAGAGCTATTCTTGATTTTTATTTTGTTTTGGAAGATAGCTACAAATTGTATGCAGCTTTCAAATGGCATAAATATATATTATAACATTTTTATCTGTTTTTTTAAGCCCCATAGTTAAACAACTTCAGTCTAGCATTCTTCATCCCCCTCTCAGTTGTCCAAATTTATTAGCATATTCTCTGCTTATATTTCTGTGCAAAAATGTTTTTATGTTATTGTGGAGTTCATTTCAATGTTAACATGCAGACTGTTGAAAAAAGACCAAGAGAGATGATGCTCAGGCGTGAGTTTGCAAATGCTGTTGGGTATTTGAACACTATTCTCTCGGAAGAAAACCATTTAAAATTCATCCACTGGGACTTTCATAAGTTTGCAAAGAGGTAAAAAAGATGCATTTTTATGAATACATTCAATACAGTCTGCATTTTCTTCTTTCTTAACCAAGTAAAATGTTGAGCTAACTGCTAGATTATCCTTCCTGTTTTCTAAAGCAAATCTGCCAATGTTTTGGCTGTTTTGGGTGCTGTGGCAAGTGAAGCACTTGATTTGACTGGTTTCTACTACAGTGGCAAACCTAGAACTATGAAGAGGAGAGCCAACCAACTGAGTCGAACAAGCACTGGAAGGTAGTACATTCTCTCTGTTCTTTTTTTATTTTTTTTGAAATTTATATATGACAATCACCAAAATTGATTCATTGTCACTGTTCTTATGATTTCAAATGTTAGCATGACTTTAGATTTTGCTTTAATGCTTTTCCTCCAATTACACAGTTTTTGATCTCATATGGTGATTGTACATTCCAAAATCAATACTGTAATTTAGTAACCATTTCTTTCGAATGCCAGTTTCCAATTAACGTCAGGTAGATCTATAGGACATAGATGAACACATACTTCACAAGCAATGCATTTATCAAATTAAAAATGGATTTGATCGTGGAAAGCTCTGATGTGATTAATTTTTCATAAGAATATTGAATAGTTACAGGTAAATGATTTGGATGGGATAATGTAATCATGAAACTTTGACCAATGTAGCTTGTTGTCCGTATGGTTTGTTGCCCATAATTCATGAACCCAGTTACCATGAGAAACATGTGATTTTTTCTGAATAATTTTATCTTTGTTGTTTTTTTCTCTTGTTTGATTATCCATGTTTGCCTGAAATTTATTAAACCTGGAGCTGATGGAATGGGATTTGATTTCTTGCAAAAAGAGTATTAGCCTAGAATTTATTTTTCTAAATTGTTGATTTTTTTTTTCTCGCATGTTTTTTTAATGATACATGCAGTAATCATGATGTTATTTTCTCACAGTTTACAGTCTGTTATGTTCTTATTCCACAGTTTCATTTGAAACAAATCTACTGTCTCTAAGAAGCAATGCAAGATGAAATTTTGGGTTTGATTTTGAAAATTTTGAAACCTATGCGGAGATTGTTGCTTTGCTGTCCTCAATTTTCTTTTACTTTCTTTTCTTTTCTTTCTTCTTCTTCCTCTCTCTCTCTCTCTCTCCCAGTTTTCTTTCTTTCTTTTTTTTTTTCAGTAGAAGTATGATGACTTAATTTAGAACTGTTGTAGAGTATCAGTGCATATTATGTGGTTAGTATTGAATGGTTTCTTTTATAGTTCCATCCATAAGCGTAAAGTCTTCAAAATTTTTTCCATCCTGTATTTTTGGCTTGTATCTGGGTTAAATTCAGTCCCAGGTTCTCTCAAAGACAATCCTAAGGATCTATGGAGAATGCTTTGGGCAAGACTCAATACTTCACGTTTTATGCTTCAATTTTCAATTTATGAGGAAAATATGCCTCTGGTTAATAAAATTGCAATTTTTAAGTTGTTAGATTCTATAAAATCCAGATGGCTTATATATATTTGAACTCTGGACCATATAGTTGCTGCAACAAGCACAAGAAGATGTATTTTTTTTACCTTTAGTAAGCCCTTGCATTATTGTTAAGCAGTATCCTTGCAGTAAATGAATTAATTATAAGTATATATGCAAGACATGAGTGTGTACTTTGGCAACCACACACACATACTAATTCAACTAATATGAACTGGACCACCCATAAATTATGTGTTAACTGCATTTTTTTTTTTCTGTGTATTGAGTTCCAGACATGGTGAGAGAGTAAGATGCATTTTTGCGTAATGATTACTTTCAATAGTCTACCAATGTGAAATCTAGTTTTAATTGCTTCAATTTAGTTGAATCCTTGTATTCATTTTACTTTTGGTGTTTCTGTTTTCATCCTGGTGGAATACTTGTAAATTAATTTATTCATGTATGTTTTTTCATCAACTTTAATGTTTGTTGCAATACCAATTAGTAGGGTGGCAATGGGGTGATACCGTTGAAATTTGCCCTATCCATTACCACTCCCTATTTAATTTTGAGGTGCTCATACCCATCCCTAACCTACTTAAACTTAGCTCTCTACTATTCATACCCATCGCAAATCCATTTATAAATACCCGTATATAACCACTCATATGATCATCCATTTAACTCATTAAATAATTCATACTTTAATTATCAATTTTAATAAAAATTGCAAACTATAGTTTTGTAAGTTCTAAATAATACAAGTATCTAATAAAAGTTTACATAAAAAATGCATCTAATTCAAAACAGTACAATTAAATAAAAAATAATGTATAATTTAAGTTCAAACTCTCCAACTATGTTTCGACCAAAAAAAGTTATTCCAAATATGAGTTTCCAAGTCTAGTTGAAAATTTTATCCTTCAGCTGACATTCATCAAAAACCTTCAAAAGATAGTAATATTTTCATAAAGTATCAGATTGATTTTCAAATCTTTGCACCCGTAATTTTGCACTGTATCCAAGGCACTAACGGGCAATAGGTTCTATTTTTATTACCCAACCCTATTCCAAGCCTATTTACAACTACCCAGGGGGTACACTAAAAACTTGATCTGCTGCCATCCTCTTACCATGATCATTTGATACCCAACAAACATGTAACTGGGTGAATTGATTTTTAAAAATGCCCTTTAGTCATTGAAATTTGTTGCACATGATTGTTCTTAATGCTCTGTAACGAAGGGCTATGATTGGTTTTGAATTGATTGTTATAAATGTAAGGGAATTTTTCTCTCCATTGTCCTGAATCCTCATTTTGTATGGATTTCAAAATCTAGTGCCTCTTTTTGTAAATAGGTGAATGTAGTTTTCCCTATTATAGAGCATTTGAAGCTTGGTTATGCTTCTCAGACAAGGCTTTATCTTCTTTTTCCTTCGCGTCCAATTCGAATTAAATATTGAGGCAGGATACTGAGGATTCTTTTCAAACTAGACTAGTTCGAATTAAATATTGAGGCAGGATACTGAGGATTCTTTTCAAACTAGACTACATGCACTGTTCTTTTGAAGGATGATTTATTCTGGATTCATCTTTGTTTTGTTTTGAATTCTCTGCAGTGATGCTTTCCTCCGGGATATGAGAGCCAAGTCAGGTGATCTTTCAAGGATTGGATCTGCCAGTGAAAATCTTAATTCTGCAAATAATCAAGAAAGAGAGAATGATTCTAATCTACAATGTAAACAAGATAAGGTTGGCGGTGAAGCACCATGTTTTCAAAGTGGAGTTCTTCGGACAAACTGCATTGACTGCTTGGATCGCACAATTGTTGCCCAGTATGCTTATGGTTTAGCAGCTTTAGGACGCCAGCTCCATGCAATGGGTCTGACAGACATTCCTAAAGTGGATCCTGATAGTACAATTGCTGCAGCTCTTATGGATATGTATCAGAGTATGGGGGATGCTCTTGCTCAACAGTATGGTGGCTCTGCTGCTCATAATACTGTATGCATATTCTTGTGTTGCTTCAGGTTTTACTTCATGACAGAGTTTATAATTCTGTGGTCTTAACTTCATCATGCCAATGCTTGATCTGGTGTTTCAGGTGTTTACAGAGAGGCAGGGAAAATGGAAAGCTACAACACAATCAAGAGAATTTATTAAGTCGATCAAGCGTTATTATAGTAATGCTTACACAGATGGTGAAAAGCAAGATGCAATAAATTTGTACCACATCTTCCCCTCTTATGCTTGATTACTATCTAAAGCATTGCAAAATGAGTTGACTGGCACACTGCAGGGATTATGTTCTTTTAGCGGCTAAGAATCTTCATATTTGTTCAAATTTTTATAATAACTAAGAATCTGCAATATTAGTGCCAAAACTTCCTTTTCATTTCCTAGAAAAAAGAATATTTCACATTCATATGTCCTTATACTATATATTTGTGCTGTTTTACCAGATTTTTAGGATATTTCCGGCCTCAGGAAGGGAAACCAGCTCTTTGGGAATTGGATACAGACTATTATCTTCATGTTGCTGGGATAAAAGAAGACATTGATCCTGACATGTGGTAAAATGTCAAACCTCAGCATTTTGTAGGTTCCTATTGAATCTAGTAAACATGCCTTAGAAGTTTGCATGTTATCTGCTTCTAATTTTTATTCTGCTTGGTTACTTTCTTGTGTTCTTCCAGGCTGCAGGGAACCAGTCCTAGGTCAGATGGAGTCGGAACAACTCTTGCTCCTGTTCCAGCCTGCAAGGAAGACTTTTCACACTTGAAGCTAACATCATTTGATAAATTGATTGAGAAGACATGTGGGGTGATAAAGAACGTTAGACTTTGTTGTGAGCCTGATCAAAGAATGGGGGCTGGTTTAGGAAATTCTAGTGTGGCGCCTGATGCAGCGTAATTTTTCCGCCACCTTAGCATTTATTTAATGCCTATGCATGTAGTTGATTTTCTTGTAAAGTCTATTTTAATGACTGTTTTTGAGTACTTCGTGTTGGCATTTTGTCATATTTTGCTATTATATTATGGTTGTAATTTTTTATTCAATCATTGGTCTGGCCTATGCATGGGGATTTGCTCAATTGCTATATTGTCTGCATGAATTTGTACTTGGTAAGTTCTCCAAATCCTAACAATAATAATGGGATATAAATGGTTTTTATGTAGTGAAATACAGCTCAAAAGCCCGAATTGGCTGTTTGGCCAGAGAAAGTATGAAGAAAGTGGTTCTGCCTCCAAGGCTGCTCAACATGAAACAGAAAATGGGGGATCTCATAAAGATGTTAAAGTTGATGGTTACTGCGACCTAGATTGGCTTTCCTCTGTTGGTGACATGAATGAAGAGGATGTCTTCCAGAGGTATTTTCTTGATAATGTCCCTTTTTGCTGACTGTATATTATGCTCCAGACTTGTTTCAAGTGATGGGTGCCTCCAATTTGGCTTGTAGTCAGCCAATAATTCAGTTTGATCTATTGATTTTAGATCCGGGGAAGAGCCTGGAGTTCACAACAGCATGCTTGTTGGAACTGGCTTGGTGATTTTAGATAAATTTACTTGCCGCTATAGGTACTTGATGCTGCTTCAGGCACATGAATAGATGTGCTTGTATTGCAGAATTTGAAACTCTGCCATTTTGGCGTTGTAAGGGGATATGTGAGCATTCATGCTATTTTCTTTATTTGTTTAATTCATTCTGAATGACCTGAATGAAAAAGGCGAATGTCAATGTTGATGGTACTTGCTAATCAAAACATTCTACTGCTTTTCATTTAAGGTACCTTGCAATGACCTCAGTCGACGAAGCTAGTGGCTGGTATGGCAGTACCTTACTCGGAGATCAAGATGAAAGCAGTGAAATTTATAAGCATTATGCTGAGCTATGCCAGGTAAATTGATTACTAAAACCTAATAGATAACAGGTTGAAGTTGTACAACATGGTACTTGTGGAATTTTTTTCTTTTTTAAACGAGGGTACTTTGTGAACCAATTGTGACATTTGATATTTTGCATGGTGATATGTTTTTATAAATACATTATATACTTTATTCTTCATTCTATTATTTAGTAGTATAGAAAGATAGGGATAGGATAGTATCCAATCACTATGGTTTCTCTCATACTGAAAGAATTGGAATCAACAGGGCCCAACAATGGAACCTTTCCAGAATGATCTGGAGAGAGAGGAACATTATGCTGATGTATTGCGCATGAACAGTGCAATCAACGTCGTTGATGATGCTGCAGTTTTGGCAGAGATGGAAGCAGCTCTCAAGGAGTATCAACAAATTGGGGCTGATCTTGGAATTAATACCAATATCCTGCAAATCCTTTGCTGAACATCTTTACTAGATGGTTCGATGCCATTTTATGGAACAAAATTGTATCATTACATTTTCTGGAACCTGTTGATGAAATTGTTTTGAATTATCCGATTAGATGCACAAGCCACTCTTGTATACTGCATATGCATAATTTCAGTTAATTGGTTCCAAGTTTTGTGTGCCATTCCAATAAACCCTCAGCTTTGTAAATAACGCAGTTTAATCTCTTATTAGACTTCTCCTTTGTTTTCTTTTTACAAGAAATGACATTTGAATTACTGTTTTATACAAGTACAGCAATTGGACTTCTATCCAAGTATTAAGATGTGAAAATCTAATGTCTTGAAAATTTCTAATGTAATTTTTGTTCCGACTGTATCAAGGTTAGATTTGTTAGACAAATATATCTTCTTTTCAGGCATATTAACAATCTAAAAAATAAAAATAAATTATGCTAAAAGAAATGTTACAAGGAAAAGTCATTGGGAAATGGATACTACATATTGTTAACAGGTTTGTTAACATATTTTAGTAACCAATTCAATATTATCAGATTTTTAAAATTGTTAATTGTCAAAACAGTATAATAATTTTAGGGTGCGTTTGGAAACGATTTTATTTTTTATTTTTTTTCTTAAAAATAAAATAAAAATATGTTCGATAAATTTATTTTCATTTTTATTTCTGTAAAAATTTAAAAAGTGATTTTGACAATAAAAATTAAAATTAAAATTTTTTAAAATGTGATTTTTATGATTTTATTTTTATTAATAATTTAATTATTTCATTCTTATTATTACCATTGCTACCACCACAACACCGTCACAACTACCACATCACCACTACTACTACTACTGCCATCGTCATACCACCATCACCACCATATCATCGCTGCCACCGCCATCACCACCACACCGCCGCTATCGCTGCCACCACCGCCACTGTCATTGATACCACACCGCCACTACCTTTGCCACTGCAATTTTTACCATCACTATCGCCATCACACTATCACTGCCACCACCACACTATCACTGTCGTCGCCACCACTATTGCTGCCATCATTACTACTACTGTTGTCATCTTTGCCACCACACTATTACTGGAACCACCACCACTACGACACCGACACTACCACCACCACCATCGCTACCGCCACTACTGCTATCGCCGTCGCCATCATCGCTATCACTGCCACCGCACTGCCTTCTCCACTACTGTTATTGCCACCACCATTAGGCTATCGTTGTTGCTACCACCACTGCTGCCACCATCATACTGCTACCGCCGTCATCACCGTTGCCTCTACTGCCACTACCACCACTACTACCATATAATGATTTTTTTAATGTAATAGATTTTAAATTTTATTAAATATTTATTATTTAATATTAATAATTATATTATATATATGTATAATATGCATTAATGGATATTAAAATATTTTTTAAAAAACAAATAGAGAACAGTTTTTAAACAGTTTTTGAAAAATAAATAACAAAAACTAAAAACAGTTTATGAATTTTAAAAAATAAAAAATGTTACCCAGCACACTCTTAGTTAACCAAGCTGTCATTTTTAATTTTAGTATTCAATTAACCATTAAAAAGTTTCCTAAACTGTGAATTGTATAGAGTATTTTCATTGTTCAAAAGTATCGAGAAATAAAATATTAGAAACCAAACTTCTTCAAAATGTAATGTGTTACGTACTGATAATTCATCATTTTTAGTGGATTATAATAGTTAATTTCTAACCACATATATTCTAATTCTTCATTTTTAACTAAATACAAATAGGGGTGTAGCTATTCATATTGTTGACCCCACTCAATTATAAAAAAATTTCAAAAATATCCTTATAAATTTAAAAAAAAAATGAAAAACACTATAATTTTAACTTTTTTAAAATTGACCCACTAAAATATTTAAATAAATTTCTTCTTTTTAGTGACAAAGACTAAATTTGCTCTTAAATTATTAAAAATAATACATATTTACCTCGGAATTATTTTTTAAAATGCCCCTCAAAATATTTAAATGGTGCAAATTTACTCGTATTCCATACTTTTGAGGTACGTATTTACCTTGGAATTTTTTTTAAGAAAAAAAAAGCCCTTTAA
Organism: Excoecaria agallocha; assembly: GCA_037975025.1. Taxonomy (NCBI): domain Eukaryota; kingdom Viridiplantae; phylum Streptophyta; class Magnoliopsida; order Malpighiales; family Euphorbiaceae; genus Excoecaria; species Excoecaria agallocha. The sequence goes on along the minus strand of CM075806.1, from coordinate 120,354,182 downwards.
AATATTAAAATAGTGCAAATTTACTCTTATTCAATACTTTTGAGGGGCAAATGTGGACTATTTCAATAATTTGAGATAAATGTGAATCATATTTTCATATTAGCCATCAATAAAATGTCTATCTTTGATATCCTAAAAGTAAATATGTACAATTTTTTTAATATTTTAGCACATTTTTAAATTATAAATTTGTACCGATTTACATGTATTCATATTTTTATGTGAATGAATTTTTTATCACTTCTTGTAATTTTTTATTCCATTAAACTGCATTCCTGGCTATGCCCCTAAATGGAAATATAATTCTTAAATAGAAATATCATTCTCCACACTGCTATACACTAAATATTCATCTTCTATCTATAATAGATCTAGTTCTTCATTTTTAAAGATAAATAATATGCTACATATTGCTAATAAATACATATATCTATTAATATATTTGTTTTAAATAACAACAACTTGTTATCTAACGGAAAAAATAAAAATAAAAGTGACAATTCCATCTAATCACAATTTGAATTTAATTGCTGCAAGAAATATATATATATATATATATATATATATATATAGTAAATTTTGTAATATGAATATCTTTACGCTTTGCAGAGATATAAAGGTGCCATTCGCAAGTTCCATTTTCTAGTATCATGACCAAAATGAACTCCCGCTTCCAATCATCTCTTTCAAATTAATGTTTCAATATATTCGTATCATTTCTCTCCACACATCCTCTCTCTTTTTCTTTTTTCAAAAAAGGAAAAAGATAGACGGGGTACCCTTATATATATATATATATATATATATATATATATATATATATATATATATATATATATATATATATATATATATATAAACTAATTACTGATGTTCTTTTGTATCTGAAATTTGCTCAATATGGATAATTAATTGAGAAGGATTAAAGTCATCTTTTAGAATAAGTATTGCTTGATCAAGGAACCTGAAGGAAAATAACTTTTCATAATTAAAATGAGTGGAAAAAGCTTTTTTCTAAATCCAGTGCAGGAGGAGCATGTCAAGACCAATGAGAAGACATGCATGGAGGAGTATTGAAAAAGTCTGCATTAAACAAATCAACAATCCATCTTTGACCAAGGTTTTAGGAGATCTAAGTTTTCTCTGATTTGATTTTACTGTCCTTAGCTTCTTCTTCTTCTTCTTCTTCTTCTTCTTCTTCTTCTTCTTCTTCTTCTTCTTCTTCTTATTATTATTATTATTATTATTATTATTATTATTATTATTATTATTATTATTATTATTATTATTATTATTATTATTATTATATGTTGTAGTCTTATTTATATATTACACTGTAAAAACGTCCCAACCAGGAAAACTCTAAACATTCATAGAAATTTGAAAGAGATTCAAACATTAATTATTCATATGTTCCTTCCAAACTGTACCCATAGGAATACTTCTGTCTTGTCTATTTAGACTAAAATAAGATTTTTCTACTCACAAAGACTGAAAATAAATTTTTTTATTTTTTTATTTTCCCACTCTTTAATTAAAACAAAGAGCAAAAATCAAAGCCAATAGGAACGTCAATAAGCCTCTTATCAGAGTTATCTGATTTTGGATCTGAACCCTCAATTCTTTTTCCTTTATCTAAGCTTCCACTGCTTTTCTCTTTCATGTCTTGCAAGATTTTCTCTACTTCATTTTCTTCTCCTGCCATTTTAATTCATAAATTAATGCAAACAAATCAATAATTAAAATAATATATGTATGCACACCGCGCTATATATCGTCTAATCAGATAATCAAAACAGCCAATATCCTTTTATCAATCGATTAAACAGTGAATAGCATGCAGTAAATTCATGCAACACACCGAACCATGCTTTGAAATTAATTATATAAAATACAAAAATGTAATTAAGTACCATGTTCTGGTTGTGAATCATTATTGCTGAAAAGTCTGAGTTGGTTTTCATAAGCTTCTCTAAGAAATTTCTCAACTTTTCTTTGTTCTCTTATCTTAGAATTGATTGACTCAATTTCTTTGGTCCAAATCCTTTTTCCCTTTCTTGTTCCTGATGCCTGCTAGTATTTATAATCAAGTAAATTACTATAAAATACATATTTTACTAAACTTTATATATAATATATCTCATAATGCACAGAAATTTAACAATAAACCTAATCAAAGAATATGTTAGGAAAATAGCTGACCGATGGATTTTGAATCGTATTTTCAGTCTTGGATTTCATGAGTTGCTTTGGCGGAATGCCAAACAATTCATAGTTATCAACCTCCACAAGAGATCGGCACATAATGTTGGTAACTTTGTGATAGTAGTACTGCAACCAATTAACAACAAATATCATATGTTTGAGTCTTGCGAATGTAAAACAGCAGCATTTTTCTTCATGTATGAATTTAGTTAAACTATATTGGTTCCATGTAACACATAACAGCGAAAAACAAAGTTTAGTGGGGTAAATATAAAATAATAAATAGTGGAAGCAATCGCTTGTTTGTTAAGATAGTAGGCCAATACGGTTCAAACCAAATTAGTCAAAACCCTTTAACTTAATAAATATTCAGCCTAGTTTTCTTTAATAAATACCTTGTATTGTGAACTTAATAAACTCAAACTTGATTAATTATAATCTATATAGGCTTCCGGATATCCACAGCTAGTAAAAGAAAGCAAAAATAACCTTAATTTTCTCAGTAAATGCCTAATTTCATATTAACATTTTTTAATGCAATACAGTACTAATTAACATGTGCATAGTAAAGGAAAGTCACCTTATCAATTCTGCCATCTTTGCGTTGTCTTGGTAACATGATCCAATTTTCTTTCCAATTACTACTCTTTCTTGGCTGGCTTTCACTTTCAATATTGCTTACGGTTTCATTGTCCACCATTACAACTTTCTTCTGTCATATTCATTTACAAGCATAGCAATTCCATATATCAAATAACAAACAAATTGTTGTTTTCTCTTTTTTTTTTTCAGGTTTAGGAAAATGAATACCTGGTCCTCTGTCAAATCAGTTTTGTTTTGATTTTCTTGTGGTTGGGTAGATATAGGAAGGGCTTCCATCACAATGTCCAGTCCAAAGTTTGAGCTTCCTTCTTCTTCCATAATACCTTGGCAAGCAATCCAGAATAAATAATTTAGAGAAAACAAAAAATTGTACACACACACACACACATTACTATCTCTCAATATCTCTCCATCTACTCTCTTTCTTTGCCAAACCATTCATTTTTTTTTTTTCGTTATGTTGTTCCAGGAGAATCTAATTTTCCATTTGCATTCCTCTTGAAATTCCAATACTGAAAGAAGAAAAAAAATCATTGCATTCTTCATTTTCTTTTTCCACCGAGAGAGGCAACGAAGGAATTGATTAAAATTTGAGAAAGGAAGGACATGCATATGTGATTTTTATATAAAGATTGGACAATAGTTTTCATTTGTGTATAAGCTAATTGTTCTTGAAGTTCCAGTGATTTTTTTTTTTTAACATTTCTTTTTTACGTGGCTGTTTTGTCATTTAGGGTTTAAAATTCACTGTGATAATCAAACTATGTAGTTGGAATTCTCTAATTTTAAATATATGATCTGACCTATTTGAACGTTATTATCATTCAAGAGTCCAAACGTTACGCTATTAATGATTGGCTATTACTAGCTGTTATTTAGCATTAATAACTACACTTTTTGATGCAACTTGGACAAACGCCCATTCAACAGGCATTCAGTTTTACCAGGTAAACTCTCTAAAATTATTTGTCTTACAACATTTTCTTTATCCTCTCGTCGACTTGACCGTTGGAGTTTTCTTTGCAAAAAATTTGCCGTAATTATTAAGAAGTATATTTGTATAAGATGTGCATATCTCTTATTTTTGTAAATATCCTTTCTTGTAAAAATCTTATTCTAATTCCTAATTTGTTGATATCTCCTATATTTGATACTAAGTTTGAATAAAAAAAATGAGGCCTGCGGTCTGATGAAATGTACATAAAGCTATTAATTTCCTTCATATTGTTTTATGGTATCAGAGCCATTGTCCAACAAGAAGCCTCTGTAGTTTTTTCTTTTTCCTTCATCAATGGACAAGGACAACGTCCCTTCTCCAACTTCATCCGACACCTCAATTATTGTTTGTTTCTATTTCTACTCAAAAGTTGAAAACTCCCACTAACCTCTTCCTCACCTCACAACCAAAATTATCATCAATAGCCCAATCCCTTACTTGATCTTTACCTCAAATCCATCTTACTAGCCCAACAATTAGCTTTTTCTTTGTCATTTATCCCACCTCTTTCCATGCCTATTTAATTCACTCAAATATCTAGTCATATGAACTATACCTTTTCTATATCTACTCCACAGACCCTTACTGAAACTAATTCAATTTCAGTTAATTCCATCACCTAAACACTCTTAAAACTCATTGCCAACAATTACCAATCCTAATATATACCTACCCTATGAAGATCTATCTTAATTGGCTACAATCTCATCTCTTATGTGGTGTCTCCTCCAAATCAACAAAACCTCATGTTTGATTTCAGGTTAGGTAGGATTAATTGCTTCGGAGTACGATTATAACATCCCCATCCTCCGATTATTTGGGCTTGAAAAGGCCCTGGTCACTGGTTAAAAAAGGGACACAATCTATGTCATCGTACTGCAACATATTAGGTACTTAATGAGAACTCTCCATCGTGATGGTGTTTTAGTATCCATGGGTGATGTTATTCTTCACGTCCTTCATGGTCTTCCCTCTGAGTATGGTGGCATATCATATACCATTCAGACCAGAAACACACACACCTTTTTTTTAATGAGCTTTATAAAATGTTGTTTGACACAAAAATGCCATTGTTGCTCTTTCTATCACAATAAATGCTATTCAATGCCAACACACTGCCTCTCGGCCTTCATAAAATAAATAGGTCTTTAACTTCTAGTTAGTTTCATTCCCCAAATGGGTCTAATCAATCCTCATCAATCAATCCTCATCAATAGACACATCACAAAAAAAGGTTCCTCTAATTGTGTAATCTATCAATTTTATGACGAGTCTAGCCTTTTTATGAATCGGTCTCATGCTTCAAGTTATCTTTCCATGGTTTACATATCCAGCCTTTTCATCCCCTAATCATACTCCCCGGCTCCTCTACAACCTCATCTGATTGGCTGCTTGATTTGGATCGCCTGATCACATCACTAGGGACTTGCAGAATCTCTCAATCCACAATGATTATGATAAGTCTGATGATGTGATGTTAGGCAACGATAAAACACTTTTAATTACTTAACTGGCTCTACAATTCTTCCTCCTTTAAAAATATTCATCTTTTTGGTGTTTTACTTATTCCTAACATGCAAAGAGACTTTTTTTTAGTTGGGTGTTACTAATAATGTCTTTGTTGAATTCCCACCATCCTCATTTTTTGTGAAGGATTTCAAAACGGGAAAGCCTCTAGTAGTGAGAAAACCTAAACATTGTGTTTATGAATGGTCACATAAACAGTTCTCTCCTATCTTAAATTTGGTTTCTTTGTTTTATAATATCTATCTTAATTCGGTATAATCTATTGGAACATCCTTCTACTCTTATTCTTCATCATGTTTTGACTAATTAAATGTTTCTTCTTTAGCTAAATCTTCATTTTTTAATGACTAATGTAAGGGCAATAAAATGCACAAACAACCATTTGTTGTTTCCTTAATAAAATCTTCAACACCTTTACAATTTCTATTCAAATGTATAAGGTCATGCACCATAATTTGCTTCAGTCAATAATTTTAGATATTAAGTTTTGTGGATCATTTCACTATAAGTATCTGTTGTTATGTCATTTAAAGGCTAAATATAAAGTCACAATTATTTCCTAAGTTTAGAGAACAAGTAGAAAAATTAAATCATCACAAGATTATTTCTCTATATTTTGTTGACGGTGGGGAATTTCTACCTCTATAAAATTAGTTTTAATTGCATGGTATTTTACATTTTTACACTCCTTAGACCCCTGAACATAATGGTAATGACGGAATGCCATCACCATCACAATAGAAACTAGGTTAACCTTTTTACATAATGCCACCTTTTTACATAATGCCAAAATTCCCTTGATCTGTTAATGTTATGCATGCATTTCAATTAGCTGCTTGTTTGATTAATCATATGATAGCACTCAAACAATAGCAATCCAAATAGCACTATCCAAACAACACAATCCACAAAATAACCACCAATGAATATGAATCAAAGTTATATTTATTGTCAATACCATATTACAAGAGATCTGTTCTTAGAAATATTACTGAGCAAGTATTAAAATCAAATCACAGCAAACATAAGCAAAAAAAAAAAAATACTTAGGGCCAATACCACAAGAAGTAGGGTTGCCGTCTCTCTCCCCCTATTCCTTTCTAAACTCAAACAAATACTATATCTTCCCAAAAACCATGCCTACCTCCCACAACTAATAACTATTTATACTTATTCCCATTTCTCTTTCCTCTCCCCCAAATTTTAACTAACTTCCGCCAGCTCAGCATCTTCATTATCCCCTGCATTCCTTCTATTCCTTCTCGTGTACACCCTTCATACCCTGGGCTTGCCCCATATTCTCCTGGTCATCATCTTCATCATTACCGGCTGGTGGAGAAGCTATCTTATCCTCAAGAATAAGATGAGCAAATTTATTGCGGATGATGAAGACATCCTCCAAGGTAGCATTATCAGGGCCGCCCTCTTGTCATTGGATGAGCCACTGGGGAATGGTCTCACCATGTTTGGTAATAGTCCGATGGGCTAAAATGCATAAAGGAATAAGAGTACTTACCTCATCGGGCTCTAATCCTTCAGGTAAGGCAGAAAAAACACTTGTGTTGTTCTAAAGGATTTCTTTAAGAGCGAGACATAAAACACCGGATGGATTTTAGCTTCCATAGGCAATTCCAGCTTGTACACCACTGGCCTAATCCGTTGGATAACCGGGAAAGGACCGTAGAAACATAAAGCCAGCTTAGGATTAACTATAGATGTCACTAAATGTTGTTGATGGGGGCGTAACTTGATGAAAACATGGTCACTAGTACTGAATTCAACATGGCAAAGATGTTGATCAGCGTTGCCTTTTCATTTTGGACTGAGCATAAACTAAATGGACTTTTAATTGGCATAAGGCATAATCTTGATCCAGTAACTTCCTCCCAAAAGTATCCACTTGGAACAAATTGAAACACAGTAGAAGCTTTCCAACCATAAACCACCTCGAAAGGTGTAATCCCGATGGAGATGTGATAGGTCAAGTTGTACCATAATTCAGCCCACAATAACCAATACAACCATATTTTAGGCTGATCTATTGCAAAGCAATGCAAATATATTTTTAGGCATCGGTTAACAACTTTCATCTAACCATCAATTTGAGGATAGTATGCTGAGCTGAGATTTAGCTTGGTTCCCTGTAGCTTGAAGATATCTAGCTAGAATTGATTGATGAACAGAGGATTTCTATCACTCAGAATTGACTTAGGCAACCCATGGAGGTGGATAATATCGCAAAGAAAAATTTTAGCTAAAACTCGGGCTATGTAAGGATGTTTCAGAGGAATGAAATGGTTGTACTTTGATAGCCTATCCATCACAACCCATATCATATCAAATCCCTTAAACCGTGGTAGCCCTTATGAAGTCTATCGAAATCTCTTTCCAAATGTTTTCCATAATGGGCAGCGGTTGCAACAAATCCTTTGGTACTAAGGTCGAAGCCTTATAGCATGGATAAGTATCATAAGCTTGGAAAAATCTCTGGACTATTTTCGTCATTCCGATCCAGTAAAGAATAGAAGCCAATCTTTTATAGGTTTGGTAATACCCTGAGTGACCCTCTAAAGGACTAGTGTGAAATTCCTTTAGCAGCTTAGGGATCCATGGAGAAATGGTTGGAATAACCAACCTGGACTTGTAGTACAACTTCCCATGGTGTCCAGCAAAACTAGGATAGGAAGAAGGATTGTGATTAAGTCTTGTAGGATGTTTTAAATTTGAGAATCTGTATTAACTCCCTGCAGCAACTCCTACCCTCCTACCCAAAGAGGACTAACAGTTATGGCTTGCAACTCACCCCCAGGATTAGACACCCGAGATAAAGCATTACTGCACTATTCTTTCTTTTCAGTTTGTAACATACTTCAAATTTATACCCCATCAACTTAGATAGCCAGTTTTATTGGTCCTGTGTCATGATTCTCTGGTGAAACATCTACTTAATAATTTGCTGGTTAGTATAGAAAATGAAAGGTTGCCCCAATAGATAAGGATGCCAATGTAGAGCTGCGAGTATTATCACTATCACCTCTTTCTCATAAGCAGAATTGAGCAAATTTTGAGCAAACAAAGCTTTTCTAAAATAAGCAATGGGTCGCCGGTCTTGCATACACACACACACACACACACACACACATATATACCTAAATGCATCACATTCTACCTCAAATAACTTAGTGAAATCGGGTAAAACCAACAAAAAAGCTAAAGTCAACTTCTATTTTAAGAGAGTGAATGCCCCTTATGCTGCACTATTCCAATGAAAGTTGTTTTCCTTAGTCAATTATGTGAGTGGCTTGGCTATTTTTCCATATCCTTTAATAAATTTCCTGTAGTAACTTATTAGACCCAAGAAACCCCTCACCCTTTCTACGATAGATGGCATTGGCCATTCCTAAATAGCTTGGATCTTACCGGAATCCACCCTTACCCCTGCTCCGTCGATTATGTGACCTAAATACTTCATTGATGTTTGGCCAAAATGACATTTTTTTGAATTCATCACATATTGATCAGCTACCAAAATGCTTAAAACCGATTCCATGTGATTTAAGTGCTCTTCCCACATTTTATTATAAATCAGTATATCATCAAAAATAACCAAGATACATTTGTAAAGCAGTGGCAAAAAAATATCATTTATGGCTGACTGAAAAGTAGTTGGGGCATTCGTTAACTGGATGGCATCACTAAAAACTCATAATGGCCATTGTAGTTGCGAAAAGCAATCTTTTCCACATCTAACTCATAGACTCGAATCTAATGATACCCTAACTTAAGATCGAGCTTAGTGAAGAACTTGGCTCCGTGTAACTCATCAAACAACTCCTCGATCGTTGGTATCAGATATTTATCAAGGACTGTCACTTTATTTAGTGCTATATAATCCACACATATATGCCAAGATTTATCATTCTTCTTTACTAAGATCACTGGACTAGAGAAAGGGCTTTGGCTATGCCTGATGATGCCTTTGGTCAACATTTTCTACACTTGTCTCTGGATCTCAGATTTATGGTGATGAGAGTACCTATAAGGTTAAACATAGACTTGCCTTTATCCTGGTTAAAGAAAGATAGCATGTTTTTCTATACGTTTAGGAGGTAAACCATTAAATTCTTGGAAAATTGATGGGTATTTAGCAAACATCATCGCTAGTTATCTCTGTTGATTTCCTTTTAAGTGGCCCATTGGTTCCCATGGTGAAGGAGCAGTACAGTTCCTATCCCCTACCAATTGATGTAAATGACCATTTACCCAGCTTTATAAGGTATTGATAGTCTCGTGCCCGAGTGTAACACCCCTCAGCTCCACCCATCTCCCCTGGTCATAGAACTTTAATTTTTCCGATGCCTAGTTTGTTGTCATATCCCCCAAGGTGCATAACCACTCTACACCTAAAATTACATCCGGCCCTCCTAAATTGGTCATCAAAGCATCCACAATGCCATTATAATTAGCTACCTAGAGTTTAATTTCGGTACACTTCTAGTTGATTCCAACCAAATGCCCATCCCCCAATTTAATTTTAAATGGTTTGATCTTACGTACCTGTATTCCCAATATAGAGATCAACTGGCTAGACATAAAATTATGGGTAACTCTACTATCCACCAACATCAAGGTTGGGATGTTTTTAACGATGCCCAACAGTTTGATGGTGTTTGATCCCTCTCCCTAAAAAATGCAAGGCCTAATTTGATGATTAACTCCTTGTAACTTTAGAATTTTACACTCTCTATCAGCTCATATCTTCTCTTTCTAAGTCTTAAATTTGAAAAATTCTTCCTCTTTTTCTATGTCATCCCCCTATCCCAACAACATTATCTTTAGTTGTGCTTTCGGGCATTTGTGTTGAGGAGAGTATGCTTGGCCATATTGAAAACAAAGGCCCTTCATGCATCGCTCTTCCTACTCTAATTTGGACAATTGATGCAACCCTATTCTTTTTTATCCCTAATGATTCAACTCAGTTGAAGGGCAAAGAGTTTATTGCTAGTGGGTTAGAAAGTATGAGGAGGATTTATGTTATGTTGGGCCTGGTATGGGATTTGGTAATGGACTTAATGGCCCAGAATGACCTGATCCACTCCATCCGGCCTGGTTCACATGCATTTTACTGGCCTTTTCCTTTTCCTTAAAGAAATTTTGCAGCTTTCGAGTAGATCCCCTTTTTTCGATCTGCAAAGAAGCCTCAATGAAATGTGCAAGTCTCATGGCTTCCATACGTTCTTCAGGCTCGTGCACCTTTATCCAACCCTTGATATCTTCCTTCAATCTACTAATAAAGTAATTGATATACTGTTGTTCAGGTAGTCCAAGCACCATAATAGCCACCATCTTAAAAAGCCCAATGTACTCTTTTACATTTCCTATCAGCTGTAGATCTACTAAATCTTCAAAGGGATTGGAAGAGTACATGTTACTATATCACCTCATCATCTCCTTCTTCAATTGTTCCTATGTAAGATTGAGGTAAATATCCAGAAGCATAAAGATCCAATTAATGGGTACACCTTTCATACAAATTTTTGCCAATCTAATTTGCATTTTTGGAATAATCTAGTTTATACAGAGGTAAGTTTTCACTCTAGTAATCCATCCCCTGGGATTAGTGCCATTAAACATGGGAAGTTTAATCTTCCTTAATAACGAATGTGGATCTGAAAAGTAATTCGTGTTTATATAATAGTTCATTCTCTAAGTAGAGTTTTTCCTTTGCTGAAATCCATTCCCATCCATCACTATTTCTCCTTGGGAGCTCAAATCCTCCTTTGGGTTGGGTTATTTATCGACATGTTTAATCCAGTTCATGACTAGCCCTCTGAATTCCTTCTCTTTCTTTTTATCATCTTGGTATACTTATTGAGATGAAACTAAACAAGCATATATTTCAGAGACTGATTTAGTTAGTTCTTTCACATAAGAAGTGAGCTCTTCAACTCTGTGGTCAGTTTCATCTAATATGAAAACCAACCTTTGTTGACGAGTTCTATAATGCATTCGCTCAAATTAATCCAGCAGGTCGGACCAATGATAGCACTTAAATAATCGCAATCCAAATAACATTATCCAAACAGCACACAATCTACAAAATAACCAGTAATGAAGATGAATAAAAGTTATATTGATTATTAATACTAGATTATAAGAGATATGTTCTCAGAAATATTACTAAGCAAGTATTACAATCAAATCACAGTAAAAATATGCAAAAAAATGACTAAGGGCCAATACCATAAAAGCAGGGCTGTCGTCCCTCTGTCCCTACTACTTTTTAGACTCAAACAAATACTATATCTTCCCAAAAATCATGCCTACCCCCACAACTAATAGCTATTTATACTTATTCCCCTTGCTCTCTCCTCTCTCACAAATTCTTAATAACTTTCACCAGCTTAACATCTTCATTATCCCCTGTATTCCTTCTTGTGTACACCCTTCATACCTTGGGTCCCTGGACCTGCCCCATATTCTCCTAGTCATCATCTTCATCATCATATGGCCACTACTATTTTGCAAAATGATTCATCATATAATCATCCATTTTGTTGTCTTCCAAATAACAAGAAATTAAAAGTATTTTGCTATCTACTATCATTGGTTCAAGCCTTATACGAAAAATAAAATGGAGTCACGAATTAAGTCTTGAATATTTCTAAGATATTCTATAAATATAATAACTTCCATTTGACTAGATTATTCTATGTCTAGAGTTTGTATATCACTTCATATTGACTTTGTGGAAAATAAATTTCCTTTTGAAACATTGTCCACCCTATATTATCATGTTACAACAGACATTATAAGTGATTGGATTCCTCATTTTTAATTCCTTCACAAACATTTGCTTACACGTCTCTCATAAATCACTTATGATGGCTTCTTCCTTATAACTCGAACAAACATAACCATTCATCATATAAATCAAAAGACTCATTTATTTTATCATCCAGTATGTCTTCTTCTATCTTACCTTTCTCACACACTATATATGATCATATTATGGTTTCCTTCCTATCACATCCACCATCTTACCATCTCAGCTCACAAATTCTTATCCCATAATAACTAAAGGGAAAAATAGCACTAGAAGACTATTTATTATTATATCTTTTTGCTAGGAAAAGCCATTACTCCTACCTCCTAGAAGACCAAATTAAAACCAAAAATTGTTAGCCAAACAATATAGGAAGCCATGAAAAATGAATATAACGCATTAATAGGATGTGATACTCGAACAATTTGTTCAACCAAATTTTCCCCAAAACTTAGTTGTTTGTAAATGGATTTATAAAGTAAAAAAATGTTCATGGAATAATAGGTAAATACAAGGCACATCTTATTTCCCAAAGGAACATTCAAAGACCTATAATTGATTTTTATGAGATTTTCTCATTTATTGTTATACATATGTCCATGTATTACTCTCTCTTATTAGATAATGTTGACAGCTCATTTTTTTATAAGCTAAATATTATTATTGCAGTAGCAAATAACTGTCACATGGCAAGATCAGAACTATCATGGGCTATACAAGAAGTAAAAATGTTGACAGCTCATATTGTTAAGTTAAACAAATACTTTGTTTTTATTACTTGTATTTTAGTTAAACTCAATCTCTTCTTAGGTTACCTTTGTATATCTCCGTATATATTGCTGTACACGTGAACATGCAAGTATACTACATAAAATTTTTCTATTCTATACCTATGTAGTAATTATTACATGATATCAGAGTAATGTCAGAAATTATCCATTTCTCTGCTTCTTCTACCCAATGTTATTAAAACCAGATCGGATAAAGAACCGACAAGGCTGGGGGTTCGTGGTTTGACCGATTCAATCGAATTTAATCGGGTTTTTTTTCTATTTTTAAAATATTATAAATATTATACTTTTTTTAAATACTATTGTATAAAAATTAAAAAAAATATTCATCAAATATTAAATATATGTCACAAATATTCTAATAATAAGTTAAAATATAATTTTAATTTTATTATTATAAGTGATTAATTATAGATTTTTGAATATCATATAGTAGAAACATAAAATTATAATCATATCATGAAAATAATTTCATGTTTATATAGAGTACTAATCAAGTAAACACAAAAAAAATATTAACCTTATATATATGAGTATAATTATATTTAATTACAATAAATTCAAATAAATAATAAGTATATTAAATTATTAAATGATATTTTTATAATTTAAAATACTAATTTTTCAAATAAATAAATAATAATAATTTAATATATATATATATATGTATATTTTAAATTTTCATTATTTATTTATTTGGAAAAATTAGTATTTTAAATTTTAAAGATATTACTTAATAATTTAATATACTGTTATAATGATCTAAATAAATAATAAGTATATTAAATTATTAAGTGGCATATTTAGAATTTAAAATACTAATTTTTTCAAATAAATAAATAATGAAAGTTATATATATATATATATATATATATATATTTGATTACAATGAATTAAAAATATAATAAGTATATTAAATTATGAAGTGATATGCTTAAAATTTAAAATATTAATTTTTTCAAATAAATAAAAAATGATATATATATATGTGTGGGGGGGGTGAAAAACACAAAAACAAATGATTTTTTACACTTTTTGGCAAAAAAAAACCCGATTTTATCCGGTTCATCGGTTTTTTCGATTCAATCCGATTTTCAGTAGTTGAACCAATCGATTGGCCTGTCGGTTTGCGGTTCAATCGATTCAACCAGCAGGTCTGGTCCAGTTTTAATAACTATGCTTCTACCCATATCGCTTCTACCTCTGCTGCTACTGCCTCTGCGGTAAATCCAACAATAGTTAGCTATAATTTTGCCATTAAACTCACTTTCCATAATTATCTCTCATGGAAAACTTAGTTTCTTCCTCTTCTTAATTATCACGGGATGAACAATCTTCTTGATAACAATCTTACTCGACCCCAAATAATTTCTTGCTCCATTGACAGTTAACAAATCACGATCAACTCAGACTAAATGAGATCAATTGCTCCTATCTTCTTTTTCTGAAGATGTATTTCCCTATATCGTTGGATGTACAACATTTTCTATGGTATGGAAGGCACTAGCAAGTGCTTGTGGATCTGTTTCCTAAAATCACCAACTTCAATTGCATGTGGAGTTTCAAGAATTGAAGAAGAATGACACGTTTGTTCTTCAGTATCTTTAAAAGGCAAAGTTTATTGTTGATGAGTTATAAGTTGCTGGAAAACCAATCAGTCCAGCTAAGTTTAATGCTATTATTTATCGTAACATTGGTGTTGAATTTCATCTCATTATTTCTGCTTTGAATCTTATATATGATCTTATTCCCTTTTTTAGTTATACAATCAATTGTTATCTCATGAAATTTTACTTCAGAGTTAACAAATTGCTCCTGTAGCCAACCTTGTTATAAGGCCTTCTGCACCTGTTCCTTTTACCCAATGACCCACTGCTGATGTCCAGCATAATTCTTCCCGAAACAACAAATGAAAATGCTAGATATGTGGCTATCATAATCATACTGTCGATAAATTCCGCAGGCATTATGCATCATGCCATCCTTCATATCCTCTTTATCCCTAGACACATTTTACTTGGCGCCCTAATCCTTCTCAATATTTTATGCCTCCATAAATTTCTCCCTCTATGTACTAACCCTCTCCACAACCTTAGTTTCTAGACACCGGTGCCACTCACCATATGACCCTTCACTATTAAAATTTATTTGATCCTCAACCATACAAGGGTGGTGATCAAGTGTCCATTGATAATGGGGATACTATGGCTATTTCTTACACTGGTAATGTTTTCTTTCCTTCACTTAAACATACTAATCTGATGCTTAAAAATGTTCTTCATGTTCCTTCTTTAATAAAGCCACTTCTTTCTGTTCAATAATTTGGTAGAAATAACAATTTTTATTTTGAATTTTACCCTTTCTTTTTCTTTATTAAGGATTTAAAGACACAAGCAATTCTGTTGCAAGGCAGGAGTAATGGGAGCCTCTATGAACTTCTTCCATCTCAACCATAAGCTCTTCTCAATTCCAGTATCTCCTTTGATACGTGGCATGCCTGCCTTGGTTATACCCATTCTCAAACAGTTTCTAAAATCATTACTGATCATAATCTACCTCTCTCTGGTTCTCACCATCTTCCTCTATGTTTTTTTTGTCATTTAAGGAAATTAGCTAAATTGCTATTTGTTTCTGTTGAACATTCTAGTCGTAGGCTTTTTCATATTATTCATTTTAACGTTTGGGGTTCATCCCCTATGCTTAGCAACTTCGGTTTCAGATATTTTATCTTATGTGTTGATAATTTTTCCATATTTATTTGGTTATTTATCCTTTATGTAATAAAAGTGATATTTTCTCACCTTTAAGCACTTTGAATCCTATGTTAAACTTCACTTTAATACACCTATTCAAGCTTTCCACTCAAACTGGGATGGCGAGTATCAAAAAATAAATTAATATTTTAAATAAAATGGCATTATTCATTGCATTGTCTATCCATACACTCATGAACAAAATGAACTCTTTGAACGAAAAATTAGACATATAGTTGATACTGGTTTAACTTTGCTTGCTCACGCTTCGGTTCTTTTTCATTTTTGGCCTTATGCTTTCTTACAGGCTGTTAATCATATTAATTTTTTACCTAGTTCCAGTCTTCAAAATAAATTTTCTTACTCACTTTTACATGGTCGGGCTCCTCCTTTTCTAAGTTGTCGTGTCTTTAGATGTATAATTTATCCATATCTTGGTCCATATAATTCTCACAAGTTTTCTTTTCGCAGTAAATCTTATATTTATCTTAGGCAGTCCTCTCATCATCATGGCATTCTCTGTTTAGACATTGAAACTGATCGTACCTATATTATTTTCCATGCTAAATTTGATGAAAATCTATTTCCTTTCAAGTTTCATCCTTCTTATTCTTCTTCTTCTTCTTCTTCTGGTATAAGTACTTAATCATCTACACCATAGCTCGTAGTTCACACTTCCCTCCTCTTTTCCTTGCCAACAAATTTATCTTTAGGCACGTCTTCCTCTCCTTCTTCCTCTATATCTCCCTCTTCCTCACCAGACCGTTCCCTTACTTGATCACATACCTCTCCACATACTTCATTTTCTATTGTGTCAGGCTTAGACTTAGTTAGTGATCTTACTAATTATACTGTTATCCCAATAGCTTCGTTATTTTCTCCTCTCTACACTCATAAAATGAGTATTCTCCTAACCATCATAGTCAAACATCCTTATCTCTCTACAAAATCTAAATCGTCCCTTAATTTCCTTGAACTTGAACCTACAACGAATTATCATCAAGCTAGTAAGTTTAATGAATGGAAGTCTACTATGTCAGATGAGATTTTTGCCTTAAAATCTACTAACACTTAAAATTGAGTTTCCAAACCATTACATGCTAATGTTGTTTCAAATTAGTAGGTTTATAGGATCAAACGGAGAGCAGATGATTATATTGAGTGGTACAAAGCTCGCCTTGTAACAAAGGGATTTACTCAACAAGAGAGTATTGACTATAAGGAAACTTTCAGTCCTATTATCAAAGCCACCACTATTCGCACTATCATTTCTCTCGCTAGCATGAAGAAATGGCCTGTAAAATAAATTGATATTTCTAATGCCTTTCTTCATGGGCACTTGAAGGAAACTATCTATATGACACAGCCCCTGGCTTTGTAGATGCTCTTCATCCTTACCATGTTTTCAAGCTAAATTGCTCTCTCTATGTTCTAAAATAGGCACCTCTAGCTTGGTTCTCATGCCTAGCCTCTTTTCTCTAGCTCCATCAGTTTGTTCCCTAAAAGGCTAATTCCTCTCTCTTTATTTTTTGTAAGCATACTGTTGTGATTTTTGTGTTGGTATATGTTGATGATATTATCATTACTGGTTCATATACGGGTTTAATCTCTCACACTCTCTCTATTTTGTGCAAGGAGTTTCTTGTCAAGGATTTTGGTGACTTGCATTATTTTTTTGGTCTAGAGGTGTATTATCCCTCTGATGCAATGTTGCTCTCTCAGTCCAAGTATATTCGAGATATCATTCATAAGACTAGACTGGATGAAGCCAATTCCTCCTTTACACCTATGTTTGTCTCACCACCACTATCAAAGTAATCGAGTAGTCCATTTTCAGACCCTACTCTATACAGACAATTGATTGGGCACTGCAATATGTCACATTGATTCATCCAAACATCTTCTATAGTGTTAACAAGCTCTATAAATTTATATATTCACCCATTGATGTTCACTGAAAGGCGTTAAAGAGTTTGCTTTGATATCTCAAAGGATTTTCCTCACTTGGGCTATTTTTTTCTTCCAAATTCTCATTGGATTTTCATTGCTATGATGATAGTGATAGGGAAAGTGATCCTGATGATCAATGTTCCACCAGTGGCTTTAGCATCTTCCTTGGACCTTGTTTAATTTTGTGCTTAGCAAAGAAGCAAGCCACCATTGCTCATTGAAAGTGAATACAAAGCCATTGCCAATACTACATCTGAATTTCTTTGGCTCAAATCTCTCCTCCAAAAGCTTGATTTTCCTATGTCTGCTGCTAACTTATGGTGTGACAATATTGGTGTCATTTATTTATCATCCAATCCAGTAATGCATGCTCGTACAAAGCACATTAAATTAGATTATCATTTTGTTCGTGAACAGGTAGTAAATTGTGCTCTTTATGTTCAATTACTCAGCATTCATGATCAACTTGCAAATATTTTTACCAAGTCCTTGTCCTACAATCATTTTTCACTGCTTCATAACTAGTTACCATTATCTTTGGCCTAGGACTTGCGGGGGGATGTTAGATAACGTTGACAACTCATATTGTTAAGTTAAATAAATACTCTATTTTTGTTACTTGTATTTTAGTTAAACTCGATCTCTTCTTAGTTTACATTTGTATATCTCTATATATATCATTCGACATGTGAACATACAAACATAATACAAAAATATTTTCTATTCTCTACCTTTGCAGTAATCATTGCATCTCTTACTGTAACTTATGGCTGGCCTTGACTTGAACATATATTGTTTTCTTGTATCAAAATCCTATTTTCTAGTGTTCTAATAGGTGATTGACATCTCTTAACTAAATTAAATGTGTCTTTCAATTAGATATTAGTAGTATATTGTGACAATCTAGGCATAACTTATGTTACTACCAAACAAGTTTTCACTATTGAATGAAGCATCTTGATATTTATTACCATTTTGTTTATATAATGGTGCAACTAGGTCATTTACAAGTTTCTCATGTGTTTCATAAAGACCAATTGGCAAATATTCTCACTAAGGATATCTCGTGCTCTGATTTTGAAAATTTTTGTTGCCAAATTGATGTTCTTGATCAATCACCATCTTAAAAAGACATGTTTGGAAGTATATATGTATATGATATGCATATTTTTTGTTTTTGTAAATGTCCTTTCTTGTAAAGATTTTATTCCATTTCCTTGTTTGTTGAGATCTCATATATTGAAGACTAAGTTTATATAGAAAACAAAGCCTAAGGTCTGATGAAATATACATAAAATTATTCATCTTTTGCATATTATTTTAATGGTGTTAAATTAGAATCTCGAGAAGCATACTGTTGTAACTCTACACCCTAAACTAAAGTTATATATTACTAATGATATTAATTAGAAGCATAAACATCTCTTAAGTTTTTCATCAATGTATAATATCACACAATTATTGAATGTAAGCTATCTTTTTATAGTCAACACTTAATGAATACATTGTCAAATAAAAGGTACTCTAAAATGTAATTGAAGGGTAATCTAAAATGTAATTGCATCACCTCAATGTTTCTTTTTTTTTTTTTTTAAGGACAAAGTTTCAATTTAAATATATTAATTTAGATTCAAATAAGTTAAAGTTTAAATATATATTTATAGAATCTTAATGTCAACTATCTACAATATAATTTCAAGAAAAAGAAAAACTATCTATATTATGACTTTAAACTCTTCTTAAATCCTCAAACTAAAAAGAAAAAATTATAATTAAATTCCTAATATAATTATACCATGCTTCGAAAGTTTTCTAAATTAATACTGTGCAAACGTTAATTTTAAGAAAATTAAAAGGGGAGAAGAATTTGGAATTAAAGAAATAACAAATTTCCTCATAAAAAAAAAAGAAAGAAATAGCAAATTTCCAAGACTGATTTAAAAAAAGAAAAAAAATAAAGAAAAAGAAAATCTTCATAACTGAGAAAATTAAACTAGAAAATTAAGGACAATTTCAAATAAATTTTACCTGTTGACAAATTTGTGCAATGACTACACAATTCTGCAAAATAAAAATAAACAATTTAGCATTTAGATCTGTGCATTAGATATTTTCCAAAATAAAATAAAACATGAATGCAATAGATCACCAAAAAATTAAATCTACCCAAACTAATTTCTTCTTCATGCCAAGAAAAAACCCCAAAAAAAAAAGACTTTCTTCTTGAAATAAATACACTAATAAAATAAATAAATAAATCCTTAAGCATTTTATAAATGCATGACGAGATAAAAAAAATGTGATAATAATTAAACTTGAAAAATAAAATAAAATAAAAGCTTAGATTATGTGCAAAAAAATTTTAAAAAAATGTAAATTGAATCCATATATATATATATATATATATATATATATATATATATATATATATATATATATATATATTAATAATAAATAAATTACCCTTTTTATTTTAATGTTAGATATCACAATCAAAAGAGGCTTACACCTTCGGCAGAAAATATAATCTTCTTAATAGGATGAAGGAAGAAAATTTTCAATTTTATATTTGAAAAGTATTGTCTTCAAAGATTTGAAGAGAAATTAAGATGATCAATTCAAGAATAATTAAGACAAAATAAAGAAATTTTAAAGAAGATGAAGAGAGAATTATCGAGACTAGAAGGTATTCTTGGCTACAAAGAGACATACCTTTTCAAGAGAAATTACTTATATGAGTCATTATTTTATTTATGTTATAAAAACTTGCCTTCCAAAGTGAAAGTGCGATAAAAGAGAGTGTAGTTTTATTTATAAATTCAGTATTCTACTTTAAATCGAAACTATTTTTGCCCTTTAAATTATTTTCAATTTAAAACGCTTTATTAACTAACATGTTTTCTATTATTATAAAAATAATTTTAATCCATTTTCAACAAAATGTAGAAGTATTTTAGCACATTTTAAAATAGTTATATGGGTATTTTTTTTAGAAAATAATTTAATAAAAAATGCGAGATAAATATCGAGAGTAAAAAATTGCTTGTCTTCATATTATATGAAGAAAGACAAACGTGCAGGTTTATTTTTATTTTTATTTTTATGACAATTGTCTCTTTTTCATTCATGCATTTTGGGCGGTGGATTACAAGGAAACAGAATTAATAATATGACTTTCTTTTTTTGCAATAATAATAATAATAATAATAATAATATAAAGACTTTCTTTTCTTTTGGCTTTTCTTTTCTAATATATCTTCTTCTGAAAATTTTGGATTTTTTCGCTTTTTCGCTTTGTCATAATTGAATTGGGATTCGTTTACCATCAATATGTATTGGTTTTGTATTAAAAAGTTCAAAATTTAGTATATAGAAATCAAGAGTTCTAATATGACTGGCCATTATTTGGCAGTATTTTGATATTTATTTGTCTTAAGCCAAAATAAATAAATAAAAGAAAATAATTGCTGGAGTTAATTTCACCTGCAGTTATTAGATTTTTTTTACTTATAATAAAAAGTTAAAAAATAAATTTTTTTGAACATAGAAAAACATTTTAAAAAAGTTATTTTAGTTGAATTTCGGAAAAAAACCTATCGAAAATTTTTATTGGCCGCGACATTAGTTTGACATATAGAATGAATATCATGTTAACCAACACATAGTAATCAATCAGAAAATGAGATTTATAAATATTTAATTAATTTTTTTGTTTTTAAAATATTTTTACATGTAATATCTTTTTATTGATCATAATATGACGGTTGATAAGTGTAGCAGACGGATTTGATGGTTTATGTGCCATATATTTAGGATGGAATAAATGTTGTGGCATACCAACGAAAATTTCTAATAGTTTCTCTTAAAATCACATCAAAGTGATCTTTTTAAAACGGCTTTTTAAGTTGGGATATTTTTTAAAATAATATTTTTTTAAAAAATATTTGTAAAAATGAGATCTGTCAAAAAATAATTATAGAAATGTAGTGTTTTCTAATGATAGGATATTTTTCTGCTAAAACCATTGGTGGGACCAGCAGTTTCAGCAGAAAATCCGTGTCACAATTATTAAATTAATAAAAATTTAATATAATTTAATTTATTTTTTAATTTAATTTATTAAATAAAATAAAAATTAATTAATTTTAAATGCAAGCAGGTGAGAGGGAGAGTGAGAGAGTGCGTGAGAGTGTGTGTGTGAGAGTGGTTATACGAGAGAGAGAGAGAGAGTCAGGCCAGTGTCTATTCCCTTAATGACAGGTTGTAGGAATAAAAAGTGAACCCCACAGAACGAAATTTCACGCTGTTTCATTTTTTGCAATTTTCGTCCACCGTGTTCCGTCCTATTACCGTAATGACAGGCTGTGAGAATAAATCTGTCCACACCATTTTCCTAAATATTTTCACACACACACCATTTATCCAAATAAATTTTCAAAACAACCTATTTTTAAAAAAATCCCATGAAGGCATGTATCATATTAAAAATTGTATAATATATTTATTGAACAATACAAATAGTTTATATATATATATATATATATATAGTTGTAAATATATAAAATAGTTGTTAAAAAGAAATAACAAAACTGAAAATAATTTTTAACTTTCAGAAAATAAAAAACTAAAAATATACCATCTTATCGAATGCATTCTCGAATATTTTATTTAAAATGAATTCATCAAGCCTTAAATTAATAAATAACTAAATTAGTTTAATTTATTATTAATTATAATTTCTAGCTATTTGTTTTTTAAGGAATTTATTGCTAGTTAGTACTTACTTCTTTCTTTTTTATCTGTTACTTTTGAGTAAAATTTAAATTTTATTTATCTGTCACTTTTAGACTTTCAATGTAATTTAATTTACTTTTTTAATTTATTTTTCTTTTCAAATAAAGTCAGAACCAATCAGATTTGATAATTTAGTCTTAATCACGTAATTCAATACTAAATTTAAGTCTATTTATTATTTCTTAATTTTAGTTAAAACAACAAAAATGACTGATAAAAAAGAACAGAGGGAATAACAATTATGTAACTAATGAAACTTTAAATTTAAATCATTAACTATCATCTGAAAATTATTTTTGTTTAAGACACACTGAGATATATAATCATCTGTAAGAATTTTCGGCAAAAAATTACAATTAACTTCTTAGCTGTCTAGTTTCACTCTTCTTCTTTTGTATTAAGAATTCCAATGTGTTCTTGGGAAAGAATCAGATTTCGTTTGATTTTCTGATTACAGGTTCGTAAATATCTCGGAGAAATACTGCCATTAAAACCTAACATTAAGTGTACACTTGGCAATCGGGTCAGATCAAGTAGGTTTGGGTGCCTTCGAATCAGTTTTTTAAGATTTTGGATTTTTCGGATCAATCACTTATTTTGTTGGGGTTTTTACAAAAATATACAGAAAAAAATTAAAAATAACAAAAAATACAACACTTTCATAATTTTTTCAAAAATACAATTTTTTAAATTTTTAATAACAAAAATACAACTTTTTAAATTTTCAATAACAAAAATACAATTACTCATGTTTGCTCACCCAGCACGTGCTACTTACTTATTCCTTTGTTCATTTTTCTTCCCTAATCTCTGTACTTGTTTTCATTCTTTTTATTACAGTGTACAGTTGCATTTGATTAACAACAAGTTTTAATAAACTATGGCAGGTGGTGGAGCAAAGAGACGGTGGCGATAGTGACCGGAGCGAACAAAGGAATAGGACTGGCGGTGGTGAAACAGTTAGCAGAATTGGGAGTGACAGTGATATTGACAGCTAGAGATAAAGAAAGAGGGCAAAAGGCTGTTGAACGGCTAAGTAGCCATGGCCTTCATCTTCATTTTTACCTTTTTGATGTCTCTGATCCCTTAATCAATCTTTGATTATAAAACCACCAAAAGAAAGAGACACGCCAACTGGTTGAAAATAGTCAAAGATGACTGAAACCCAGCAAAACTTAAACACGGAAAAATGGAAAATAAAATAAGAAAATTTTGGTCACTTGCATCTGTTAATTCCCTGTGCTTTCTCATATCAGCATCAGCTGCTGGGGTTTCGATGTTTAATTCAGGTGACACATTGGAGAATGCATATTTTGCAAATTAGCTTAAAAGGCACCATAATATTCTAACTGAAAGTGATCAAAAATTCTCAGCAGATTTAATTCCAAGGCCATTGTGATCAAAACATAATCACAATACTACGAGTTGAAAAGATTGGATTAAAATCCAAACCAAAATATATCGCACTGTGCTACAAGTGCAAAAGGGTGGAAAACAAAACATTGTAATATTCTAAGTGCAGAAGCGGACAATGAGGATGAGGCAGAAATATACAACTGTAAAATCACTGAAAGGAACACCTAGAACTCTTGGAAAGAAGATCCAATATCGCCTTTGCCATGCCCCACTTTTTTGGGAAGGAGGGTCTGGTGAATGTTTGGCAACACACCACCATTGGCGATTGTAACAGCGCCCAGCAGTTTGCTTAGCTCTTCATCATTTCTCACAGCAAGCTGAATATGCCTAGGAACAATTCGATTCTTCTTGTTATCTCTCGCAGCATTCCCAACAAGTTCCAATACCTACAACAAAAACAAACATCAGCAATAATATCAGCCAATTAAACAAGATTGAAATATAAAAACCCATACAACCCCAAGAAAACGAGATTAAAAACTAGGATGTTCAACACAGTCTAACCCAAACAAAATAATTATGCGGCAAAAAAACAAAATAAACTGTTTATGAAAAAGAGTAGTTCACAATGTGTACATCTAGTACACACAGTGTGTACTAGTTGTACACACAGTGTATACATCTAGTACACATAGTGTGTACATGTTGTACACAATGTCTATATCTAGTACGCACCGTACACACCATGTGTACATGCTGTACACAGTGTGTGCATTTAGTACACATAATGTGTACATGATATACACAGTGTGTATATCATGTACACACAGTGTGTACATCTAGTACACATAGTGTCTACATGCTGTACACAATATCTACATTTAGTACGCACCATGTGTACATGTTGTACACAGTGTGTACATCTAGTACACATAATATGTACATGTTATACACAGTGTGTATATCATGTACACACAGCGTGTACGTGCTGTACACACAGCATGTACATGCTGTACACACAGCGTGTACATGTTGTACACAGTGTGTGCATCAATTCCCAGATATTTATTGTTTAGAGTTCATGTAATATTTTAAAAAATAAAGATTAAATAAAATTATAATCCGTGATGATGTCAAAGAACTTATAAAACTATAATTATAATTTTCTTCAGAATGACATAATAATATTAACTAATAAGATCAAACAGTTCATAATAACATTTTGTCTTCTTGAACCATTCATCCCCGTAATTAAAACCAAACATCCTCCCAACGTCTATTAAAAAAAATTAATACTTTTTTATTCATAAATTTCCAGCTTGTCGGCTTCACCTGCCCAGAGCTAACCTTATCAATTAATCTCATTCAACAAAGTCGTCTATTTAAGGCTGCACATCACCATCAAGTGAGACTATAAATTAATTTTTATATTGTTTCTTGAATTAATTAAAGATCCCGTCCTACAAGACTGCTTCTTGTCCTCGAAGTCTCCCTCTATGAACGTGAACTATCAAATCCTCTCCCAAAAATCTCTAGTTTGCTCCTCCACATCAGAAGGATCTAATCTATAGAAAATTGGAAAAACAGACTGCCCATGAGCTTTCTTGCACTCCATGATATGCACAAGCTTCTCTAAACAATAAAGGGAGTCCGCGTAATTCAATGAAAAAACAATCACAGCAACCATCGATTCTTCAATTGCTTTTAGTAGCTCCGGCGTGATTTCTTCTCCTCTAATGAGTTTATTATCAATGAAGGTCTCGATTCCTTTTTTATACAGCTCTTTGTAAAGATAATTAGTGAAGTTATCACGGGTATCTCTGCCCTTGAAACTAATGAAAACATCGTATTTCCATTCACATGGTGTTGAAGAAGAAGAAGAAGAAGAAGCAGCAGTCATAAGTGCAGACATTGATAAAGGGTGTTCTAATTTGGCTGCATTTTCCTTTGGTTTTTGGGCTACCAAACAACAGATGAGAATGAACCCAAATGGAAAAAAAAAAAAAGAGGGATCCAATTTGAACCTAAATCAGAACAAGCAAAAAAAGATTTGATCTTGAAAAGAAAAGCACGAAAGAGGAGAAGAGAAACAGAGTGGAAATGGCGAACTGAAGATACTCGCACAAGTCAACAGCCGCGTCAATCTCTGAAGAAAAGAGGCGATGCTTATTTCTTGTTCCCGGCTAATGAGTTATATTTTTGAAAATAGAAATTTAAAAAGTCAGAATAATGAAATAAGATAAAAAAGAGTTGTATTTTTTGAAAAAAACTTAAAAAACCCGGTATTTGGGGTAATTTCCTCTATTTTGTTGGCCGGTTCGAATTGGATTTCATGTCACAATTAGGATTAAAAAATCAGATCGAAAATAATTTAAAATATTTAGTTTGATTTTGAAATAAAAATTTAGCTGTATCGATTTGAATTTTAATATAAAAGAGTTAAAAGTACAATTTACATCTTGAAATTTGATAAAAATAGCAATTAATTAATTAATTTTTATTTTGGTGCAATATTTCCCTAAAATTTACAAATTAAAATAATATCATATCAAAATTAATGGATCCGTTATTTTGATTATTTTCATTATTTAACTGCTAACATAGCGTAAGTGTAATACATTAACAGAAATTAAATTGCCTTAATTTACAAGCTTTAAAGAATAAATTGCTATTTTTAAAATATTTAGAAACTTTTTTTGTACCTTTAATCTTATCACATAGCACTTTTTTTGGCATATAAAATCTAATGTACCATTATTAGTTGACTAGTTATGTATCAATTTTAATGTCATGTTAGCAATTAACTAATAGAAAATAGTAAAAAAAAAAACAGATTTGGTAATTTTAGACTAATATTGCTCAAATTATAAATTTTAGAAGGAATATTGTACCAAAATAAATATTATAAAATTGATGAATTACACCTTTATCTATATAAAAAAATCACTAAATTCGAACAAATTGAAATATTAGCGTAATTGGATCATTTTGATGCCAGAACTAGAAGCCTGACAGTGACAGAAATAAAGTGAGATAAAGAAGACGACCTATGAGAAAAGTGAGCAACAGAGAAAAGAAAAAATAGTAAAAATGTTAAGGATTTGAAATTTAAATTATATATATATATATATATATTGAATTTTGGTTGATTCCCGTTTCAAATTATTTATTTTTTTTATCTTTTACTTACTGCTCAAAATTTAAATAATTTAGATTTTTATTTTTTTTCAATTAATTCCTAAAAGTATAATTTATAAATATAAATGAATACAATATAAATTAAAATTTAATTGAAAAAATTGAAATATAGGTTCAGGTGTTTTCAGATGAATTTTTTAAATTTTAAATTTGGGTTGGATTCAATAATAATATTTTTGAATAATTCGAATTTTTTTAGATTTCAATTTGGATCAATATTTTCGAATGGATTGGGATAGTATTTTCAAGTTGGATCTAGTAATTTGTGGTGGGGACATTAACTCCTCAAGGCCTTGTTTGGATCATCGTTTGCAATGGGATGATATGGTTTAATGCGTAGGCTGGAAAGTTGGGCTTTCCATGATTAAGATTTCTTATAGTTAACCTATGATTCCGTTTTATCCAAATTTTTAAATCACCAAATTAGTGATTTTATATGATTTTTTATATATATTTTTTAATATAATTCTAATCTTTTATTTTTTATAGCAAAATAATTTTTATTTTTTAACTTTTTACTTTTATTAAAAAATATTAAATTATATCATAACACATCTTTTTTAAAAAAAAATACTATTCGTTCCATACTTTTTATCTGTTATTTTTTAGTAAAATTCAAATTTTATTTATCTGATACTTTTAAATTTTTAATATAATTTAATTTATTTTTTCAATTTATTTATTTTTTTAATAAAATTATAACCAATGAGATTTGATAATTTAATATTAATTACGTAATTTAATATTAAATTTAAGTTTATTTATTATTTTTTAATTCTAATAAAAATATAAAAGTGACTAATAAACAAAAATGGAGGAAGTAGCAAATAAAATATATCCCGCAATACTACCCCATAACATACCGTCCCATCCACCTATCTCACAGAAACAAGGTGTAAGGGTAATGAATACACTATCAAAGCCATTTGGGTATTTTCTTTCTATATATCAGGCATTCGGTTTGTTCTTTGTAGCCTATAAAACTTGCTAATAACGTGAGGCTTTTTCCTATTATAATCATGAGAATCAAACATATTTTGTTTGAATTTGCTCTCTCTTTTTTAATTTACAACTTCTAAATTTGAACATTTGTAAGAAACAATTTAAAAAGCTCAGTAAATAATTAGGATTATAATTACTTAACAATCTAACACAACATACAGGTTCACAACACCAATTCTTGATTTTCCTGATCCATAAACCCTCTGCAGTAATGCACAAAATTTTAAAATCTTGATCCATAAACATTTTCTGAGGCAGAAATTTGATACACTGCATACTATCCAGTTCATCAAGAAAAAAACAGAACACAAGGTATTCTAAATGAAAAAGAGAGATGCGAGAATTTTTAAGAAAAAGAGTTGAAATTTCATTACAACTTCAGAACAGAAATTTCAAGATAAAGCCAAGCCAATGAAGGTCAGTGCAAGCTATGTGAAAACAAAATCTAAAAAAGAAATATAAATTGCTGCCAAAATTCAATGATGAAGCTTTGCATCCACAGCTTCCAATCTCCCTTTCACCATGAGCTGAAAGCGGTTTGGAGCAGAACACCATTGAAAGGAAAATAACAGAGTTGCACTTTCTCTTCTTCCACAGCTGCTTCAACCTTTCTCATTACTTAATTCGGAAAACATCACTTGCCCTTAAAGTTCTAGCTTTCTTAGACTCCAACTCAGAAGCATCGACAAGCTTTCTCTTTTTCTCGTATGCTGATACCGTTAAAGATGACTGATGTTGTGAACTTGTTTTTGAATTTTGACGAGAACCATTTTCGAACATGCTGGTAATCGTATTCCTTATGGTTTTATTTGGGATAAGGTAATCACAAAGCATGTTTGTAGCTCCACATACACAGTTCATCTTAGATGATACAAGATAATCCCTAATGCATTGATCACAAAAAGTTCTGAAACAGCATTTAGCAGTAAACATACCATAATTCATTACATGTTTGCACAAAGGGCAGAGAAGTTCTGGTGGGAAATCACTAGCAGACAGTTTCGTTGAATGAATTCCTTCCATTAGCTCGTCGAATTCAGCCTTATCTGGTAGCGACAGCGAAACAGGAACCGCAGTATGCCCTCCTCTTCTAAAGTCATAATCTGGATTACCATTTGTAGGGCAATCCTGAATAAAATGCCCAGCAGCATGACACCTATGACATACATACCCATCTGGAGGTACCCCATTCTTAAATCCAGCAATGCTTCCACAATCTCCATTAGAGCCCACCTCATTCTTCTTATCATCGTCTGACACAGATCGAATATGATCTTCGGCAGATGAACCTGTGACTGTATTCTTGGAAGAAAGAGAAACAGAACGCAATGGAACATTAGAACCTGTTAAGATAATAGTGCTAGTGTCTATGCGTTTGGGCCTGCGTTGTGAGCTTCCAGGGACTCTACTAACCAAGACACTAGTGCATCTGGGAATCAAGGTATTGTTATCATAATAATGATCATTAGTCTGGGCATTAGTGATTAGCAGATCAATATCAAACCCCTTACAAATGCCTTTTGGATCAGATATCTTCCAACTTTTATAACAGCATTCATAAATTTTTTCTTTTAGAGCTGCTACTGATAGAAAAGGACCATCCATATCAACAGATTCATAGAATTTCCAACTCTTGAATTTAAAATATATTGCCATTGAATATAACAAAAGAATGGATACAATTCAACCTTGAAATGAAATACAATAAAACAATACAGAAATTGAAATTTCTTTATATTAAAATTATCAAGAATACAAATTGCAACACAAATATAATTGATCGTTGAGACCAGAACAATTGACTGTAGAAAGCACGGCAAACGATGCAATCCACACGCAGGAAGAGAAACACGGATTCGCAGACGCCGATTTGGAAGAAAATGTGGAACCCTAATTCAATACTTGAACGCTCGAACTCTTGAACACTCGATCCAGAAGATACTGGACATAAAACTTTAAGGAGAACGCCAATAAACAGTTCCACCGCCGCGATTCCTCAGGCGATCACCGGCCAAAACTGGAAGAATCCTAATCGAAAAGACTTGAATCTGGAACTATTGACACAGTGCAGAAAACTTGAAACAGATCGGCGATCGAAAATTCCACCGCCGCCATTTCTCAGCCGACCAGCGACGAGAAGTTGTAATTACTAATCGAGAAGCGAGCGAATCTTTTTAATTTTGGCATAGTGAATCGCAGGTTGATTGTCTTTATTTATAGATAGAATTCACCTCCCGGCGCGCGTGCGCCGGCCAGGATTGAAAATTAGGATAAAGGTGGCGTGCTGTACTCAATTCCACTTCATAACATAATTTCCAATTAAAATAATTCACTAACATCAAATTAAAATTAAAAATACAACGAAATACCTAACAAAAAACGATAGAGGCCAAAAATAGAGACAAAAATTTACCTAGTAAATCCTCCCTTGTAGAATTCGACTAAGCCTTTTCAAGATAAACATAATATTCTCATCAAAACCTGCCTTACAATGTTTATAATGAATAAAGGTATATACGGTGCGGTAAAATCTAAATATTTGCAAATTTTCATTTTATTTTGAAATTTAGAATATTTTATAAATTAAGTATTTTTATTATCTTAAAAATTTAGAACAATTCAATACAGTTCTTATAAAAATTTGATACTTTGGTTCTTTTGGTACTATATAATAAATACAATATAATTCGATATTTCGAATAATTCAATATTTTTAAAAATTTACAAAATAAATTCATACAATAATAAATATAAATATAATTAAAATATCTGAATAAGTAAAATTAAAATTTAAGTCAAAATACAACATTTAAAAATTAACATTAGACAGTTTTTCTCTACATTATATTGATACTGATTTGAAAATTTTGAGCAATATCTAAACAAATAATACATATTTTAAATAATTAGATCATAAAAAATCTAAATATTAAATACACAATTTAAAAAGTTTTGTGAATATAGTAGCTACCTGGTTCAAACTTTTGAAATTTTTCAGTTGATACCTCTAAAGCCTTTCAACCAATTTTGGCAACAAATTGGAATCTCGACTATAATCAGACACGTCCCAGTGGATCAGTTGAATTATGATTTCTTTGTGACACAATTTGAGAAAAAATATATTGGGTAAGAGTACGAAACAGCTATGCATGATGCCTTTCAAAGGCTAAAGCAGGGTAACAAGATAGTAGTAGCATATGAGCACGAGTTTGAGTACTTAAGTGCTTATCTGGACAAAAGTCAAACCACAGAAGACAAGTTGTGTCAGAGATTTAAAAGAGTATTGTATATCGAGTTTAGGAAAATTGTGGGGACACAGAAATACCTCGACTTGATATCTATGGTTGAGGCTGCTCTCAAGTTAGAAGCTATACAGACAGAGGAAGCTGATAGGCGATCCCGATTTCAATAGAAGAGGAAGTAAGGACAGTCCAGTGCCAAGGGAGGTCAGGGTAAGAAATCCAGGGGATCTCCAGCACCTCAAAGCCGCACACCAGCTGCTTCAAGCCGTGGTTAGGGTGGTGCACCTCATGGTAAGGCACCAGTTGCATCTGTAGCTAGCACACCCCGAGATAAAAGACAGTGGGATGCAGTGACATATGATCATTGTGATAAAGTTCATCCGAGGAAATGTCGTTACCTAACTGGAGCTTGTTTTAGGTGTGGTTTAAAAGACCATTAGATCAGAGATTATCCTTTAGGGCAGACTGCCTTAGCTATATCTCCAGCTCCTGATTCTGGATCTTCTGCATTGAAAGGTCGTGGTAGGGAAGCCTCCCCTATCACATCAGCATCTAGACCAACTAGACAATTATCTCAGGGCAAGAAGCGTGCTGTAGGTCAAACTTATGCAGTCAGGGTCAGATAAGATAAGGATGCTCCTGATGTGAAAATAAATAAATTTTTGTTACTATCTAATTCAGTACATGCTCTTATTAATCCTGGTTCTACTCATTCCCATATAAATACTAAGTTAACACGGGGTAAAGGGATGAAAGATGCATGTTTAGACCAAGATATTCTCGTAAGTAATCATTTTGAGGCATAGTATTGTAGTTAATAAAGTATACAGAGAGTGCCCTATTATAGTGCTTAGGGTCATATTTTCCTGGCAATTCTGATTAAACTTTCATTTTATGAGTTTGATGTGATTTTGAGGATGGATTGGTTATCCGTCCATCAAGCGACAGTAGATTTAAATGGAAGAGAATCACTTTAAAACCTGAAGAAGGTTAGGAGATCACGGTTGTACTGTGGGGATGTGAAAATTATTTATTTTTTAGGTTGGATAGGCAAGTTTTTAAGCTATTGTATTGCCGAATTTTTATTTAGTGAATATTAAATTGGACAGTTATAGGTCATTGGCAAGTTTTAAATTGAATGTGTGATGAATGTATATATCATTTATAATGGTTATGTCCCTGTGGGGCTGTGAAAATTATTTATTTTTTAGGTTGGATAGGCAAGTTTTTAAGTCATTGTATTGTCGAATTTTTATTTAGTGAATATTAAATTGAACAGTTATAGGTCATCGGCAAGTTTTAAATTGTAACCAATAATAATTGGATAAGACTTGTAATTATTGGATAATGATTTTGGATTAGTATAAGATTAAAAAAAATTCCGGCTAATCACTCAAATCGATAGAACTCAGTTATAGTAACAATGTTACAAGTGGATTGACTCCAGGGAAAATCATCAAACTTGTAATGGCCTCAACACCGGATTAGCTGTGAACAGTATTTTTCGATAGTAAATAGTATTTTTCGGACCGAAAATCAAAAAATACTTTATTATATTATCGGAAAATATTGGTTATGGTGAGTCCGGATTTGAAATTTGAAGTGAAACTGAGGTTAAATGGGCCTCAAAAAGTCAAAAATACGAAAAAGATAGTAAGTCAATTTCTCTGATAGAAAATGAGACTTGATTTTGCATAAATGTTTAAAAATAGAAAATGAACTTTAAATATTGCCATATTTTGCATACATATGTTAAATTTTATGTAGAATATTTTGGTAATAAGAATTGAATTTTTTGGTGACACCGACAGTTGTTTAATTAAACCGATAAATTTGAATCGGACTGATAACAGACTCCGATTGAGCCAAAAATTTATGTCCCACCTATTTTTGATGTGATAAGAATGATGAAATCAAAATTGGAATGATTTGAAGTGAAAAAGTGAGAGAATTCTATTTGGGCCTTAATTGGCCTAAAATGGGCCTTAATTTTAAATTGGACAAAGCCCATTAATTAGGTCCACTCTTAGGCCCATTATGGGGAATATAAAAGCTTGGAATATCTGAGAAATTCTCAAAAAATTTCAGCTTCTTCTTCCTCTCTTAGGTGGCCGAATATGGCTCTCTCTCTCCCTCTCTCTCATTTTCTTCATAATCACTCCAATTCTCCATTAAATCCCAACATAAAATCTGAAATTTTATCCCTCTAAATCACTTTGGTAGCCTTAATCAATTGATTTGGGCAAAAGAAGCCAAGAAATCAAGCTTTAAAGTCTTGAGGGTTTGAAGTAAGTAATTGATTTTGGTTGATTTTAATTTGTTCTTTAGTGTTTTCTTATAGTTTTTGAGGTGTAGAACTTAATTATGGGCTTAAATTCTATATTTGAGGACAAAAAAATAAGGTTTAGTGAGCTTTGTTGGCCGGCTATGGTAGATGAGGAAGAAGAAGGAAAGCTTGCAAGTGGTAAGAGCAAAGGAAAAGAGATTTAGGTGCTCTTGAGTAAGAGAAAAATGTAAGTGGCTACAAAATCTTTTTATTTTCCATTTATTTGAATTAATTTCCTGTATGTAATTAGGAAAAAAAATAGTTAAATTGCCTAATAAATGTAATTGATGTGAGAAAAATGAAATTAGATCATGGAGAATGTGAATTAAATGATTAAAGTGAGATAAATAAATTTTTAAGATAAAAATTTTATGTTAGCAGAAAATTTATATAAGGATAATTAGTTGATTTATGAATGAAATTAGTAAATAATAGCCTAAATTAACTATAGATATAATGATTAGTGTCCAAAAATTTTTAAAGAATTTTTGGAATTAATTTGAGAATTTTAAAGTTTATTAAATGTGTATGTATATAGTAAAATAATGAATTATTGTAAAATAATTCAGAAAATAAGTGAAAATGGTAGTAAATAGGAAATAATGTGTCCACAAATTTTTATGGAATTTATAGAACTTATTTGGATATTTTTTTAGAATATTTATTGAATAATGTAATTGATAAAAATAGTAAATTTTTGTTAATTATGTCATAAAATGATAATAATAGTGAAATAAAATACATGTAAATTTTTGTGAAATTTATATGAAGTATGGAAATATTTTCGGAATAATTATTGAATTATGAAAATAATAAGAATAATAAATTATTGTGAAATAATTCATAAAATGAATAAAAATGATAGAAATTGTAAAATAATATGTATATGAATTTTTGTAAAATTTATATGAATTACTAGACTATTTATGAAATAAGACATTGAATATGGTTGATTAAAATATTGAATTATTGAGAAATAATTTAATAAATAAGTACAAGATAATAAATTAATGTGAATTAAATTACATTCCATATAAAAGAAATGGAAAAAGTCAATTGATGCATCTTTGAAAAATAAAATAATGAATTATATTAATATAATTCATAATTGTTCAAAAAAAGTTGTAAAATAAATATTTGGCTAATTTATCAAAATAAATTAGTCAATAAAAAGTATTAAAAGAGTAAATTATTTCACTAATTGAATAAAAATTGACATATCTGAACGACTAAAATTTTGGACAAAAAAAGATAAGAAAAAAATATTAAAAAGCCAATTATTGAATTATTAATAAATAATTCATAAAGTGTAAAGTGTTAAGGAAAAAAGAAGAAATGGTAAATTATAACAATATAATTCACAAAATGTATAAAAGACTGAAAAATATTAAGTATCCGAGTGAATTATTGAATAATAATTCATAAAAGTGATTAAAAAGATAAAGTGATGAAAAAGAAAAAGTAACAGGAAAGAAAAGGCTATTGAATAGTCAAAAACACTAAAAAGAGTACGATTGATAAAAATGTACTGTATTAAGAAAGAAATTAAAGATTTTTAAATATTTAAAAAAATCATTTCGAGTATAATTGATTGTTTTGCCCTTAGCAATAGTCATGTAATGATATTCTTATTTAGAATATAATTGGTTAATCATAGGGACACCCTATAACGTGGTGCAAGTCATGGCGGCTTGCTTTGTTATGGATATGATCTCTGATCTCCATAGTTTCAGTATTAAAGTGAAAGTAAAAGTGTATCTGATATCTATTCTGTGAAATTTGATCTTTTGGGATTATTTCTCAATTTATTCAGTGGGACTCTCCAGGGTCCATGTCCCGCATATCCTTTTTGAGAGTCATATCATATTATACTAAGGGCGCATTGAAATGAATAAATCGAAATTATCAAAATAAATTGAATGTAAAAGTTATAAATGAAAAATGATTTAATTGAAAGAAAATGAAAAATTTGGGATAAAACTGTAAATTTTTTCAAAAATTGTAATTAATAAGTAAAAATGAAAAGAAAATGTTTTATAAAGATAAAACGATAAATAAATATTAAAATAAGCCTTTGTAAAAAAAGGACTTAAAATGAATTTTTACATGAAAAAAATAAATAAAAATTAAAATTAATTGATATTTTATGTACCAATTATTATTTTAAAAATAAAAAATTCAAAAAATACTAGTAATGTTGTATTTAGAGTCAAAATGATAATACTGCAAATAAATATAAAAATATGACTAAATAATGAAATTTTGAAAGTAAAAATTAAATGAAAAGTAAAATGATGAAAGAAAAAATAACTGATCACTTAAAAATGAAAAAGATAATAATTATGAAATAAATGCGTAAAAAGACCTATTCTAAAAAGAGGAGAAATAAAGATTTATATGCAAAGTGTTCCAAAATAATTACATCACTTTGCATTAAAGAATAAAAGCATTTGAAATTGTAATGCAATAATTAATCAAATGATCAAAGTGAATTAAAAGAATAAATAATGAAAATTGTATTTGTATTATATAATGGAATAATGAACAGAAAAATTGTCATTAAAGACATTAGTACCAATGTGAATCGTTAAAGGAAATGATAATTGTATCGATGTGATTTAAAGTATAAGATAAAGTTAAGTAAAAATAAAAGTTAAAGTAAAAGTAAGGAATGTAGCGATAAATGTTCATTTGTAATTGAAGTACAAAAGAACGTATTGTCAAGTAAATTAAAAATGAAAGTATCAAAGTAAAAAAATTACCAAAATGTTGGTAAACAATAAAAATAGTATCAAAAGAATTAAGAGAAATTTCGGATAGAATATAATTAAAGGTTTGCATAATATGCGTAATTATGCTTTTATTGGGAAATTCTAAGATTGATAGTCTGCGAAAGCTCGGTACACAGTTTAGCAAGATCTGAAGAGAAAGATTAGTTTTTAATTTAGTTGTATTATGGCATGTATATACGTAGTTAATTAAAGTAAAAGATTGATATGTATTTTAACTAATATTGTTATATTTGTCGATGGATAAGTGTCAGTAAGTGATTTGAAATGAGAATTATTGATATAAGATTGATTATTTAAAATGTATGTTGTTATATGTTATGCCTCTGTGAGGCTGTGTAGTTGTTTGATTTTTTTCAGGAGGCTAGTAAGTTCTAGCCGTTGTGCTACCAAAATTTTGTAAAAAGAATGGTAATATTAAATTGTATAGAAATCGTTTGACAGTGATCGAAGTTTGAAAAAAAAATTTACCGTTTAATTCCAAATCAAAAGGAATTATTCCGTTAAGCATATTACAAAACTAATATAAAGCGCCCCCTACTAATATTGTAGGAAATACTCGATAAAAAATTTTATCATCAAAATAATAAATTTGTATCTACATTAAATACCATGAAATATGACATTTAGGATCGGATTAATCCATATATCTAGTCATTTTAATTTCTTTGAATCTATTTAGAAGCTCAGTTTCGTGGATATCTCGACTGAATGGAGAGACGGTGTTGCCATCAGACATTAGCTTTTTAGGGTGACCAAGCCTGAATTTCTTCACCTGCTGTAAGAACCATTTCTCATTTTGTTCTAAGGTGGAATCGTTAGCTATGCCTCCCTTCTTTGTTAATCTCCTCTTTGGTGTGCATGCGTAGCCCATGTCTTCTCCCGGGTTGATGAGGGGTGAGAGAGATCGCTTGCAAGTAATGTTAGCATTGTTTTTGGAGGAGTGGCTCTTACTTTCCTGGAACATCTTCTCTTTTCCTTTGCTTCTTTTAGCATCCTCCTGCATCTAAGATCTGGTCTCGAAGTTGAGATCGTTTGGCTCCCTGATGCGTAACGAAGCATTTACA
Organism: Excoecaria agallocha; assembly: GCA_037975025.1. NCBI lineage: Eukaryota > Viridiplantae > Streptophyta > Magnoliopsida > Malpighiales > Euphorbiaceae > Excoecaria > Excoecaria agallocha. Next base: position 120,316,756 of record CM075806.1, on the reverse strand, counting down.
AGGTGCTTCGTATCTCTTTCTTTGGTTTCTCCTTTTGATTCCCTTACAGTGTTTTCAGAGCATCTTTTCCTATTTATGAATTTCATGATGCTCCTACTGAAGTCCCTGAGGTCTTTTATTGTAACGGGGGTGGATTCATTATAAGCCATGAATTTTCTTTCAAATTCATTCAGGAGATTGCGATGTGCTGGGAGTTCGAAAAGGGTTATTTCAGTGTCGTTAGTTCTAACAATTGATCTAGGCTTCCTTCGTTATTCATCGAAATATTCTTTAAACTCGAGGTGGTTGAGCTGCTTATGAAGGCTCTCTATCGCCTTTTAATGAAAGCACCAAATGATATTTTCAAGAATATCAAAATAAAAATAGGATATGGGTCCTATGATAAGGAGCTTCGTGGGACCTATGAGAAAAAAAGGCATCCGATCGGACTAGAATAGGCTCCAATAGTTAAATGAAATGAGTATCTATTTAGAGAGAGAAAATAAATAGATAGAGATTCTAGAGAGAGATTAGCATTACCAGGACTTTTCAAGTTGCCACTATTTATAGGGTTTCCGTAATGCATAGACGGTTATGCTTTTCAGTAACTAGGAGAGTGGCCTAATAATGATGATGTAACTTGCACTGTAGCAACCATACTTTGGGTAGGTGAGTGATATCAAGTGGAGATACGGGCTATACTGTCGTATTAATGCGATGTCCTTAGTCACATCAATCCAATCGGATTGTGTGAGATGCCCTTTTGTGGGCTTGCTCCTTTGTGGGCTTATGTTCGTATTGGGCTTTCGACTCTTAGGCCTAATTTCTTGGGAAGGCATTATGACTTTCTATTTATAATTCAGGATGGGTTGGAAACTTGGAATTGTGGACAAAATCTTGATTCCAACATTCAACAAAAGCAAAATTCACATTATAGCCACATAAACCTTGACAAAATCCAATTTTTTTCCTTCTCACTTTCGAAAATTCTTTCATCCATAATTAACTTGAGATAAAATAAAAATAGTGCAATTAAAAAAATGGTTCTCAATTCAACACATTTCATTCAAAATGAAAATCTATATTGTCAATTAATGTTTTTTTTTTCTTTTTAAAGAAAGGGAGAGCAGAATGCCTTTAACTAGAAACTAAAAATAATGTATTTAGTAATACACAAACTATACCACCCAACAAGACTTCATCAAGAGCACTAATTTTTCAATGGAGTAGAATTTTATCGTATTTCAAAATTAAAATTTGTCGATTAAACTCTTAAATCCAATATGAAACAAAAACAAATATCAAAATAAGTAGAAAATTAAACGATAATATATTCAAATTTTATATAAGAACAATTATGGAAAATAAATAAAATAAGTGCACACATATTCAAGCAAATTAATGAAGAATATAATTTTACTTTGTTTCAAAGCTAAAATCCAATACTAAGAAAATGAAACTATTGAATCAAGCATGCAATAAAAACGAATAACAAAACAAATAGAAAATTAAACAATAATATTTTCAAATTTTATATAAAAACACTAATTGAAAATAAATAAAATAAGTGCATACATATTTAAGCAAATTAATGAAGACTCGAAGAGTATAATTTTACTTCTTTTCAAAGCTAAAATCCAATACTAAAAATATGAAACTCTTGAATCAAGTATGCGATAAAAACCAATAACAAAATAACTAGAAAATTCAACAATAGTATATTCAAATTTTATTAAAAAAAATAATAGAAAATAATTAAATAAGTGCATATCTTTCTAAGAAAATTAATGAAATTAATACAAAAGTAATTTTGAGTTTTTACTCAAAATTAAAAAAAAAATTGCTCTATAATATCATATTGAATTTCTATATTTTTATTTTAATGTATTTGAAATCAAAAATGGACTTAATTAAAAATTATAATTGAAGAATTAAATATATACTAAAATAATAGTGCTACTTCATTTAATTTAGGAAAATTGTACCAAATATATGTGTTTTAAAATAAAAGCTTAAAAAACTTAATTTAAATAAAACTTAAAAGAGTTAATAAAAAATAAATATTATAACTAAAGGAAAAAAAAAATTGGGCTATTACTAGTAGGCTTAACAGAACGGGTAAGGCTTGAAAGGCCCATACCTTAGGCAAGGTAGAGAATTCCCGTCTCTCGCCGTCCTTGCTGCTGCAGGCTACAGCTCCTTTAACAACCCTGAAGCTGCCGAAAATGGAAGACATTGAAGATCTGTTGATTGGAAATGGAGGTGGTGGTGGTGCTCCTCCTGGCTTTCGTTTGCCTCTCAATACTGTTAAAGTTAACCCTACCAATACTAAGAACAAACATAATCCCAGTGCCACTAACCTTTCTTCTAAAATCCCTGGCACTCAGGTCTTTCTTTTAACTATAGAGATTCATATTATGCTTATATGTGCTTTGTTCTTATTCTTTTTTCTGTTTTGTTTTAATTCAGACCATTTATGTCAAGACCTTTGGATGCTCACATAATCAGGCAAGTTCTCTCTTTCTTATTTTAATTCAAGGTATTTGGTGATAATACATATTATTGATTGGACTAATCAAGGTTATGACGATGTTAATTTATTAAGGACTTCTTTTTTGTTTATTTCAATTGCCTAGAATGACTTTGTTGTCTATTTGTGGTGATACTTTAATAGTTTTCCATGTTATAAATCAACAAGGAAAAAAAAAAAAAAGAGCAAACATTTGGTTTTTCAAATTGGAACTAGAAAGAAAATGAATGGAATCACATCTAGTGCAATCTAGGGAATTTGATAGTAAAAATTGGGGAGATTTATTTTGCTTGGGTCTATAGAAAGGGATGCTACAATAATTATGAAATGGCAAAACAGAAAAATATTTGCCTTGTTGCGAAGATATTAAATATAGGGGAACTGTGATGCACCATGGAAACAGCGAACCTTATTCCAAGACTATAAGGGGTCGAGTTTGGAATTTAAGTTTTATCTTTTACCAGACCGACTATCCATTATTGCAGAATGTGATTTTCAATGCTGCTTTTCTTCAAATCCTGAGAATTCTGTCCAGGCATAACGTTTTTGACAATGTGATTACATTTTAAATTCAATTACTTGGCGATTATGAATTAAACATGCAACAAAGATAATGCTAGTTGTTTTACATCCATTATCCATTGATCAAGTTAAAAAAAAAAAAAAAAAACCCCTCTACATTGACCTGTTGCCACTTTATGGTATATCAAGATTCACTACAACTTTTGACAGAGAATATTAAAAAAAAGGGCATAGGGATAGTATTTATTATGGGGTTCGTTATCTAAATGATATGTGCTGACTTCTTGCATAGAAGGTTCTGTAGTGTAGTTTGAAATGTTCTAACTAGCAATATGTTCCTTGGATGAGACCTACTACTTAACTGTTTGTAATTTATGAGGGTACGAGCATAAAAAAAGCATGGCTTCAGGTCTCTGACACTTTTTCCTTGAGATTATATTAACAGGAAAGTCTAGGAACTGTTAGAATATAGCCACAAATAGGATATCAATACTTATCCACAATTTGAAAACTGTTTAATTTTTTCCTCATAATCACTTGCTTTCTCTGTCTTGTGTTTCATCTGCCCTTTTAATTCTGTTTTTTTTTTTTTTGTCTTTTTATGCATTTTAACAACATGATTCATATATGCTTTAACTGACAAAGGTTTGCTTTGTTCTGCTGCGGCCAATAGTCTTTTTTTGGCTGAAGGTACAAATTGATCCTTAAAATTTAACAAAAAGTGCAATTTAAACCTTAAAATTTCATTTGGTACAATATCACCCCTAAAATTTGAAAATCGGATCAATTTGACTCCTAAAATGATATGTGTTCAGTTTTTGAATGATACGTATCAAATTTTTTATCGTCATCTTTCATTTCAGTGATCAAATTGCCTCAATTTTGAAATATTAGGGATGACATTGCATCAAATGGAACTTTAAAATCTATATTGTACTTTTTGCTAAATTTTAGGAACCGATTTGCATCTTTAGCGCCACCCCCCCCCCCTCCCCCCCCCTTTTTTTTTTTCAAAATGTGACAATTAGGTCATGAATTGCTATCGTGTTTAGAAGCTAATCATCACCTGCTTATCCCATTTTTTATACTGACTAAGCAAATCAGATGTTAGCGATAATATTCTTTAGATGTTGTTTTTCTGAACTTATTTTGTCAACTCATTTCTGCTTCTTATAATTAGTAATTGTGGCAGAGTGACAGTGAATATATGGCTGGTCAACTTTCATCATTTGGTTATGCATTAACTGACATTCCTGAGGAGGGAGACCTATGGCTCATCAATACGTGAGTATTCATTCATTCATTCACTCATTCTTCTTCTTTTCCTCTTTCCTTACTTGGGTAAAGATTGTTATTTTTCTCCAATCAATATCAAATGTGCCTTTCAACATCTGTCACTGTCGTTTCACCTCTGGTGGTTGCTTCTCATGGTTTGATGTAGAATTTGATCAATCTCACTTATTTGATTCTTTTCATGAATTATTACCAACTTTTATGTGGAAGTTAAAATTATTCTAATCTGCTACCAAGGTCTCTAGGTAATTGTTAGAAAATTGGTGAAGATCATTGCTATCCTTCATACACCAAAATCAGTGTCAAGATCATTATTGTAATATCCAATTTCTGTCTTCCTTGCTTGTCTCAGCCCGGTGTAGGAGAATTATGCTCATCTGGTATTGCATGTAAATGCTTGATAGGTTATCACTTACATTGAACTGAGCGTTTGGATCACAAGGTTAGGCCCAATCTATCATGCTGTTGGTTGTAACATAATGCCGTGGATTCTTACATGGTGTTGATACTGGGGTATCTAATGAGTGTGCTGCTATGTTCGTCATCTATTGGGCTATAATTGACTCATTTCTAATGGGGCATGATATCATTTTTAAGAGATGTCGACATTGTAATAATGTCCTTGTTCATAATGGAAAAATAATTTAATTTGGTATTATATTTGAGTACCTTAGCGGGCTATTAGTAATAACATGGATTCATCCATTTTACTGCTATGTGGAAACTACAATCTACAAGGGGCTTTTTGGTATACCACAGTAGTATATACTTCATATTTTTCCTTTTTGGATAAACTTTAGCTCTTGTTCTTAGTTGTAGTTTTAACCCGGTGTTGGAATATTGAACTTTCTGTCATTATTCACATATTGTTGATTCACTTTTTCTTCAGATGCACGGTAAAGTCTCCAAGTCAATCTGCCATGGATACTCTCATCGCAAAGGGTAAAAGTGCAAAAAAGCCCCTGGTGGTTGCTGGGTGTGTGCCTCAAGGTAGTCGAAATCTAAAAGAACTTGAAGGAATCAGTATAGTTGGAGTTCAGCAGATAGACCGTGTAGTTGAAGTTGTAGAGGAGACCCTAAAAGGTCATGAAGTGCGACTTTTGACCCGCAAGACATTGCCAGCACTTGACCTCCCAAAGGTGGCAAATGGAAATTTATAGTATATGCAATGGATTACATTAATATTTCATTTGTTGAATGGAGCCATTTTAAGGGGAGTAATTTTGCTTTCCTTATGATGTATATGATATGGCTTTCAACAGGTTCGGAAGAACGAGTTTGTTGAGATTCTTCCAATTAATGTTGGTTGTTTAGGGGCTTGCACTTATTGCAAGACAAAGCATGCCCGTGGTCATCTAGGAAGCTACACAGTTGACAGCCTTGTAAGTCTTGCAGAAATAACTAACAAATTTGCTGTTTAATTTTCTCTCATTGAAGTTTAATTCCACAGGTAAGCCGCGTAAAAAGAGTTATAGCTGATGGAGTCAAAGAAATATGGTTGAGCAGTGAAGATACTGGAGCATATGGTATTTCATTAAGACCTTTCTGCAGTAGGGTTCTCTTTTTTCTGATTGAGCATTACCTACTCTCTTAAGGGTTCTTTGTGCAAGAAATCTCAGAGCGCTCCAAGAACAGATTTTACAAGAAATCTTATCATTCTCACATAGAGAAAAGGATTTTCTTTACACAAATACTTCATGATCTATTTACCAAACAGCTATTTCGTATTTATTTGTTTATTTGACAATACTATACTAATAAATTAAGATATTTGATTTAGCTAATAACTGAAGTATCCACTGCCTAGCAAGCTGGAAACCCAGAACTATGATTACATTCATCGTATGCTATGTGTGGCAGAAAGTTGTCTTTCTGATGTCCTAAAATAACTCATATGATGCCTTAAAAACAAGCCAATATTCTGTTGTCTAGCCAGTTCCTTGAACATTATTTGTTTCTTGGATTGCAGGTCGTGACATTGGGGTTAATCTTCCAACTCTGCTTAATGCTATTGTTGCTGAACTTCCTGCTAATGCAAGCACAATGCTTCGAATTGGGATGACGAATCCTCCTTTTATTCTTGAGCACTTGAAAGAGATAGCAGAAGTTTTGTGTCATCCATGTGTATACACCTTTCTTCATGTGCCAGTGCAATCTGGGAGCAATACTGTTTTGAGTGTAAGTCCAAATGATGCTGTGAACTTGGCCCCGCCTGATACATCATTTCCCTGCCAAAAGCAATTGCAATGCAAAGTTTTCTTGAGGAAGCTTCCTGAAAAACCCATTATATAATGATCTTAATCATAGAGCTGTTCTTGTTATCTCAGGCAATGAATAGAGAGTACACTGTTAGTGAGTTCAGGAAAGTGGTTGACACTTTGACTGAACTAGTTCCAGGGATGCAAATTGCTACTGACATAATATGTGGATTCCCAGGTTAGTTCGTGGTTGTAATTTCTACTTTTTGCTTCACTATTTCAGTCACAAGTCTGCAGTTTCCATTGCCTTATCGGTATATCTTAAAGAAACCCCAGATAGCAAAAAGAAAAAAAAAACTCTCTTTGCAACAGACAGAGCGCCAACACACCTCCCCACCCCTAAAACATCCATCCAAAGTAGCTTTGATCATTCTTCCTCTTCTAATTATTTATAATTGATATTAAATCTGACTGCAGAACTAATAAAAACTTGGAGTATTCGTATGCAAAATTTTCTGTGAGAAAATTATTTTGGATTTCAGCTGTGTTGTTCTTGAAATATATCTGTTGTGTTTCTCAGGAGAAACAGATGATGATTTTGCTCAGACTGTCAGTCTTATTAATGAGTACAAGTTCCCTCAAGTTCATATATCGCAGTTCTATCCTAGACCAGGTATGCTCTAGATATTTTGCAATGTAGATATGTGATACTTGTCCATGTTTTATCCCCCATACACTCTCTCAGTCTTCCTCTCCTTCCTTCTTGCTTCCATCCATAGGCACACATATCAGAAAAGGTCCCTTGACCACTTCATCCTTTCCCTCGCTTCCTGACCTCCTTTGTTTGTTGGGTTTAATCAATGGCTACAATATACAGCAACAAGTACAAAATTGATTTCCTCAAAGCTCATGACCACACATTTGCATTGGAAAGATAAAACTACAATTTATTTTTTTTTTTTAATTTGCATTTTGATTTTGGTTTATCAGAAGGCACCAGTCTGATGCTTTCTTTTGTGGAGAAGAAACTCAACATCTTGTATTTTCCATTATGTGGGGCAATAGTGGGATGTAGAAACAGAATTGTGATTTTAACATTCTTCATCTATTGTGAATTTGATGATGGAAATTGTGTTCAGGTCAACTAGGTTGGCCTTTTGACTTTTTTACTTGCTTAGTTAACCGTGTTAGTGCACTAGATGGGGTCTAGAGATTTGAGACGTTAGAATTGTGTCCACCAGGAGTTAGGTTTCCTCTCTCTCTCTCTCTCTCTCTCTCTCTTTGTTTAATCATTCTGAAGTTGGCTTAATATAGAGCATCCAAATCCAATCTTTTCCCGAGTGCTAGTTCGGTCAGAGCAGTAGCTTTTGGCTTTGCTATAAGCTACTTGAAAACATGAATGTGTCAGACAAATTCTTGTACAACTAAAATGTCATAACAAGAAAGGGTGATGAAGAAATGGCAAACCCACCATTGCACTTTTGCTTGGACTCTTTGTCAAACTTCTTAATTCATTAATACTAAGACTATTAATCCTATTACATGAATGCATAAATGCTTCTGCTGATTTATTTATTTATTCATTATTTGAACTGATTGTGTTGAAAACTTTTAGCATGATAAATGACTCTAACAATGTCTAAGTTGTACCACTGAGCCAATGAAATGAACCTAGTTTGCAATTTCATGTATTTCTGATGCCACCATTGTCTGTATATTTGGTCTTACTCTAGGGACACCAGCTGCAAGGATGAAGAAGGTCCCAAGCAACATAGTGAAGAAACGGAGCCGAGAATTAACTGCTGTTTTTGAAGCTTTTACTCCATATAATGGAATGGAGGGTAGGGTGGAAAGAATATGGATAACAGAAATTGCTACTGATGGTATCCATTTGGTGAGTCTATTATCTAAAGCTACATCTTTGTTGCCTTTTGATTCATTTGTTAAGTAGCTAATTTCAGCTTGTCATCAAGTAGAATAGGACAGTAAAGGGGAGAGGAGGGTTTGGCACGTTTTAATGCCATGTTCCTGATTATTCTGGCCTGTACCCCTTTTATGTTGAAACTAAATGGAACACACTGTTTTATAATGCACCTCGCTTTCCCACTTCATTTAGGTACTATGTCCAATTTAAAAGGGTATCCCTGCTCGCTCTATTTAATATATGACAGTGCACTAAGAGTTTTTCAGAGAAACCCTGTTATTTATATTTATAACTAATTATTCCTTGTTTTTCCCAAGGTTGGCCATACAAAGGCATATGTACAGGTGCTTGTAATAGGTCCAGAAAGCCTGTTGGGTGCTTCAGCTGTTGTTAAGATAACATCTGTTGGAAGATGGTCTGTTTTCGGAGAAGTCATTGAGACTCTTGATCAAATGGACGAGAAAACAATTTCCACTGAAAAAGAGTCAAGTCTTGAAAAACGTTCTCCCTGTTCTGACCCTTTTGAAAGTTGTGCATGTTCAAAAGAGCCGGAGACCTGTGCCTGTGGACCAAAGAATTGTGGAGTACAGAATATTTTTGAAGGAAGTACCATTTCACAGAAGAATATTTTCCTGGAAGATCCAAGTGGAAGAAATTTGATTGGATGGTTATTGAGGAAGCGAAAAACCCAAATGCACAAAAATGTGGAGAATGTGATAACCTTGGAATCCATGAAAAAGCAAGAACAGGCCGGAGGAACCTTAAGTAAGTGGGATCTTGTGGACAAGGCTCTATTAGGAGGAATCGTCGTCAGCTTATTGACAATTTTAGCTCTAGTAATATCTCTTGGTTTTAGGACTATTTCATCCACCTAAACTGTATCTCTTGTATTTTACTAATCCACTTCTTTGGAGGCGTGTTTTTATGAAAGATTCAGAACCAGAAAGGAATTTTGGGTAGGAATTTTGATGCTAAAATTGTATTTCTACAATTATAATCAGGACAGGGTTTTTAATAGTTTTGGATTGAAGCTTTGAATGAATTGTTTCTTCCTTGTTCTACTGAAATGGTTACTTTTGTGAGGAACTGCAACTTACCTAACAGATTTAATACTGCATCGCACTTGCGTTTTTGGCCAGCTTACCTTCTGGGCATTGTCTAATTTTATGAAAGTTAAAAGGCACAATATTATTGCTCATCAACATTACAGAATATGGAATAGAGTCAAAAAGAATAGTGGGGCTCATACACAGATTCAAAAAGGTAGGATGTACCATATTTAGCGAAAGCAAGATACTTTTTCAGGCTGGTGAAGCGGAGAAGGCATATTGTGCTTTTCCTTTCTCTGTTCTCGACTGCTATGACACTCTTGAGATATTTATTTAGGCATTTTTTTACTGGAAAATAATTAACCAAATGAATAATTTCTTAATGACAATAGTTTTGTACTCTATAGCAGCATATCTGATTTGGCAGGTAATCTCTTGAAGAAGTTGACAGGCACTGATGGCATCTTGCTCCTGAACCGGGGATGTCGCAGCAAATATAGTCCAACCAATACAGCCACAACCTGGAACGGAGTGATGTAAATGATGACTGCCCAGATCAATGAAAAGATTATGAAGATAGCTGTAGCCCTTGGATCCCGCCAACTCAGTATCGCTTGAGCTCTCTCCCCTTGGCTTGCCAAATCCCCAACCACTGTCTGCACTCTGCCCGCAACACTTCTCAGCCTGTCATATCTCATTCTCACAATATCAGCTGGACGAGATGTTGGGAATGAATCGAATTCCTCATCAAGCTCATCCGGGTGCACATTATCAGCATGGGAAAGCCGAATATCCATGTGAGGTGGGTGTCTTGGCCTGTATCTATAGTTCCATATCCCAATCACAAACAGATAGAGGAAGATTGTGGGAAGTATCAACTCTGGATAGCAAACAAGTATCAAGAACAATATGTGCACGAGGATGGTTGTTACTGGGTTTCTCCATGTGCAAATGTGATTGAACCATTGGCATACAGCTGCAATCCCCATTAGCAGCGACATTATGCGGCCGAAATTAGCTTTGCTTCTTCTCAAACTCCACATATGGTAATCCACATCCAGCATGTATTCCACAGCTTCACGCCTAAGCGGTGGCTCTGCTCGTCCTAGCCTTGCTGCCACAATCTGCATCGCTTGGTGGCGCAGCCAATCGATATGCCTAACAGGAATTGGTTGGATATAATGCATTTTAGGGAGCAACGGTTTGCCATATTGAGTCACCATATTAACCCAAGCAGTGCAGGTGAACCTCAGTGCCAACTGAATTTCCCCATGCTTCTTCAATCCTCCAGGTTGAAGAACTAGCAAAGGGTAATAATGTGTATATACACGATCAGTCTCTAATGTCGAAAGGCGAACTCTAACCTTCCCAATTCTCTGATCCTTCGCATCCTCCTTGCTTCCGTTAATGTGGCAATTATCAAAGACTCCAATAGTGATCACAGTGCAAGGATCATAAACATCCCAAGTATACTGCTCATTCCAACGAGGATGTAAGTTATCTAGAAGGGTTCTGGTTCGAACCCATTTATTCCCATACTTAGCCACACAATATGCATCAGTGGTTCTACCATCCTTGCCCTTCATAGGCAGCAAATTTCTTGCACTTAGGATCCCAAGTTCAAGAATTCCAATTCTTTCCTTCCTCAGGAACTTAGAGGATGGCTGCAGATCGCTACTAAAATGAGTAGACTCATCAAGAACATGATAACCTGTGTCTAAACAGAGACATAGAAGAATCTTGCTAGAAAATTTTTCTTTCTTTTCCCCTTCTGCCCCTGCCAAAGAAGGCTTCAAGAGATTGAACCAGCGAGGATCAGGGAGTTTTGCAGTTTCTCTTCTTGGAGGGACATCTCTAACTGGTATAATCATCCTTCCCAGGGTCTCATCTTTGCCAGGTCCAACTCTGTCCTCCACAGATACAATTATGAAATCCTCAAAAGGTTCAGATGCTACAAACATAAGCTCCTCATTCCAAGTTGGATTAATGGTTCGCATTGGTGAAGGTCTAGTTACTCTTATCTGATTGCCAAGGTGAACCCTCACATACACATCCGGTGCTCGACCCTTGTCTGATGGGACAAGATCTTGAGCTTCAATGACATGAACTCGAAGGTAATACAATTTCGGTGAAAAATAAACCTGTGATCGAGTATTGGCGAGGTTTGTTTGACCGATATCATGAGCATCACTATGCCATGCCTCAGGGAATGATTCATCAGCCTGTGTTCCCATCCAAACTGCAAGCATAATCTCCCCTTTATTAGTTTTATCACCCTTCCTGTCCTCCAATCTGTACCACTGAGGAGCCAATGGACTATCAGGCTGAAGGCGAAGAGGGACTTCTGATAGATCAAAAAGAACTCTGCCCACAAAATCATCCTTCACCAAGTCCTTATCTTTCACAGAAACATCAAGCAAATTAGCCTGCAACCTATCCTTTGAGAAGGCAAAAATTTGATTCCAAACAGGATTTTGATTCTTCTCCAAGTGTCTGGTTCTGCCTTTGTAGTTCCCAAGCTTCACTTCCACATAAGGATCAATACTCCCAGTAACATCCATTACAGGAAGATCTCTAGCCTTAACAACCCTGACATACAAGTAATACATCTTCTCCACCAAATCATAAGTACTTGCTGTCTTGTCCCCTCCTCTGTATCTCATCCGAGCAGCCACCGGTGGATGAGTCTCCACCAATAAGAAATCAGGATTCTGCCTTGGGACTTGCATTTGCATTACACTAGCTGCTGGTCCTGCTCTTGCAAAATCAGTTCTTGCTTCCACAGTTGGTGTTTTTTCCTTCATAACATGAGTCTCAAACCCAGAAGCCACCGGAGCAGGAGGAGGAGGACCATGACCGCCACCGCCACCGCCGGTTGCAGCCCCTATTGAGTGAAAAGTCCTCACTTCTTTTTCTTTCTTCTTGATCTTCTTCTCAGCAGCCACAAAATCATCTTCAAGTTTATTGATATTGATTTCTTGAAGAGGTGTAGCCCTCAGTTTCAAGATTAACAACATTTGGTGGATCAGAATATTGAGAGGAGGATTATTTGGAGGAAAGTAATTACCATCAAGAGCAGCATAAATCTTGAGAGCTATATCACCTTTGATATTTGAAAAAGGCCACGCTTTTCAAGTGGGAAACGCTGGATATGAGCTTCAGATTCAGACAAAGGAACAGAGACACCAGAAATTCTAACACGACCGAGAAAGTTCTTCTCATGACCGCCTCCTAATTTATCGTGGTAAACAAAAACCTCAATGGTCTTGTCAGGAAGATCTCTTGGGTTATTTACATTAAAAACAAGCTTTTCATTCCAATAAGGGTTAAGGTCTTTGCGTTTGGTTTGAGTTCTTTGCCTTTGCTCATCAAAGTCTACTTGGACAAAAGGATTTGCAGAGCTTTGGCCATCTTTGGGCATAAGGTCACTTGCATCAAGAACTTCTACTATTAGTTTGGTCATGATGGGATAAAATTTGAAGGAAGAAGAAGAAGAAGAAGAGTTATTTCTTTTTGGGTGATATTAACAGCTAAAAAAATTAATGAAAGATACGCAGTGGGTAGTGAAAGAGTAGAATTGAAGAAGAAGACAGAAATAATGCGGTAGGAGAAGTAGAGTGGAGAGTGAAGATGAGGTGTTCATTTTGGAGTATGAAGACAGAAACATTTGCCCAGAGAACAAGAAATAAAGAAAGACAGAAATTAATAATACTAATAATAATAATAATAGTGTTAGACAATTTGAATTTTTTTAAATAAAATTTTAAATTTAATTTTTATTTTTTATAATAGTATATGCCACTAAAATGATCAATTTTTTAATAATTAATTTTATAAACAAAACATAATAATATAATAATAAATGTCAATTTTGGAAGTGATGTGAGGCCCTTAAAGCTATACCGGTTTGATAGGGACAGATTCCTGGTGGGCACATCATTTACATGTAGTGTATTTTGAATTTTGCTTGGCAATTATGGTGTGGGTTTGATTGATAGACATAAAGGGTTTGAGGGGTGAGAGAAGAAAATTAATTGTGAGTTTGAAAGTGATGAGTTCCATTGATGAAACCTATAAAGTTATTTTCCAAAAAGCAAAACCTACACCTTTTGATAGGATCTCTCCCTTTCAATTTCAAGTGAATTAGGGCAGAATATCCATCTATTCATTCATATTAGTATATAACAATGGGGTTGATGTCTATTCTATTCTAATGCTAAAAGGCTCCCCACACTCATAAATGTCCCTTTTTACTCACCAAATGCACATCTAATTCATTCCCCTTTGTTTTTCCATTTCAGAGGACTCCTCACTAGCCACTTCATATTAACCCATTTCATTAATATTAAAATAATAATTATTAATTAATTTTACATTTTTCTAATTTGTTCTTTGAAAAAAAGAGTTCATTAATTACTTTATTTTATCTTTATTAAATTAGGGGTTTTATTTAAAACAAAATGTATAAATTTATCTTATTTTTCTAAAAAAATATTTATTTTGGAATAAATTTTCTTATTAAATGGACACTTAATATCGAATGAAAAGAGTAATAAATATTATTATTTAAAATAAATAAAAAAAATTATGCAGTTTTCAAATATATTATTGTTATAATTAATACATATGGAGGTAGTTTAATTTGTTTTCATAATTTATTTGATATTTAAATTTTAACAATAATTCATTAAATTCATATATTTTTTAATTTTATAAATAATAAATACAAATTATATTTTTTTTAAAAAAAATTGAAGTATGTAGTACTCAATTGCATAGTATAACATTTAAATTGTTGTGATATACATGCCGTACGTGTACAATAAATTTCAAATAAACGTGTGTGTATATATAAGGTCATAATTATTTTTCAACTCTTAATTAACAAGAGACATATATCAATACTGTTAAATTAAAATTTAATAATATTTATTTTCAATTTAATGGTTGCTAAAATTGTGAAAATTAATCACAGCCAAAGAGAGACATTTATGTTTTATTGTTTGAAATTAGGAAAGTTCCGGATAATAATAATAATAATTAATAATAATAATAATATGTGAGGAAGTCTAAAATCTAAAATTCTATAGAGTTGTGAACAAGCAAAGCCTAATTCTTTTGACTTTGTCTTTTGTTCTTTTAGTTTTTCTTATGTTGACTGTTTCTTTTTTGAGTTAGGAAAACTACAGCAAGGTTTCCTATACTACCACTCTCTGAATGCTGTGTGTATATATATTAATTAATAAAAACATGTTTAATTTATTACAAGTTTTCTTTAAAGGAACTAAATTTTTAATTATGATTTTAATTTTATGTAGAAGAATAGAACGATAGAATAATAAAATTTATAATAGAAAAATGCATGAATTTTAATATTTTTCTATACGGAATAATTGTATGAAATTTCTATGCATGAATTTTTCAATAAAAATATTTTATTTACTTAAATAAAAATTGATAAATTGAAAAAAAAATTAATTGATTAATCAGATTAATTAATCTAATTCACTGTTGTTTTTTTAAATTTTAGTGATATTAATTTGTTAGATTTTATTCTGATTAGAATATGGATGAAAACTAAGTTAGGCAAACTCAACATCTGTGATTTATGTTCTAATTTTACGTATTTTTTTTCTCTAGAAGGGGGAAAGATTACAGAACAGATCATAAAATGAGACATATTTTATTTTTTTATTATTTTTGGGATGATTAATTTAATTAAATTCGCGTGGGCCCCACCCTCTGCCATTTTCGCTGATATTCCCAGCGGAAAATGAGAGACACCAAAATTCATTGCTGTGGGTCCCACCCCTGCCATTTTTGCTGACATTTGGGACAATTTTTTTTAATAGTGCAAATTAAAAAAAAGAAATACCAAAATAGGGTGTTTTGAAATAAATTTACGGAAGTGGGTTTGTCCAGAGTCGTCAGAGGAGGACAGAGGGCATTTGTCAGCCTGAAATCGCGGCAGGCCCCAGGAGGTTTTAGGTTTGAAACTGTCGGGACCTGCAGCGGTTTCAGACTGGCAGATTCCCTGTCCCCCATGCGTTTGCTGTCTGTGTTTTCTTGTCCCTTTCCCTCACACACACAGTACCGCTAGAAGGTAAGTGAAAATTTTTTTAAGGGCAAATGCCCTATATTTAAGGGAGTCGGAAATTTGGTGGTCCTGCTCCCTTCCATTCTTTGTTGCTCAATTCCCTTCAAAGAAACAGGCAAGTTTTTTTTAACCTTTTTATCTTTCATATTTTTTTGGTATTTCATCATAGTTTTTTGTTCAATATTTTCAACAGTGTTAATTTACAAATTTATATTAATATGAAAATTTAATGTGGTTATTGTTTTAATTTATTCGTCATCATATTAAAATAATAATCAAATAAAATTTTCACATATAATTGATGACGAATAAATTAACGGTTAATTTTAGTAATTTGTGGTATGAATAAATTTAAAAATATTGTTAATGGTGTTAAATAATTTTTTACAGGTGATATATATTAGGCAGTTGTATTTTGATAAATATTTTTGCGACGAACGGAGAAAAAAAGGTTAGATTTGTATATAATTTAAATATTGAAAATAAATTAAAAAAATTAATTTATGTGTATGTGGAAAATTAATTTCTTATGTTGACTGTTTCTTTTTTGAGTTAGAAAACTACAGCAAGGTTTCCTATACTACCACTCTCTGAATGTGTGTGTGTACATATATATATTAATTAATAAAAACATTGTTTAATTTATTACAAGTTTTCTTTAAAGAACTAAAATTTTTAATTATGATTTTAATTTATGTAGAAGAATAGAACGATAGAATAATAAAATTTATAATAGAAAAATGCATGAATTTTAATATTTTTCTATACGGAATAATTGTATGAATTTCTATGCATGAATTTTTCAATAAAAATATTTTATTTACTTAAATAAAAAATTGATAAATTGAAAAAAAATTAATTGATTAATCAGATTAATTAATCTAATTCACTGTTGTTTTTTAAATTTTAGTGATATTAATTTTGTTAGATTTTATTTGATTAGAAATATGGATGAAAACTAAGTTAGGCAAACTCAACATCTGTGATTTATGTTCTAATTTTACGTATTTTTTTTCTCTAGAAGGGGAAAGATTAAGAACAGATCATAAAAATGAGACATATTTTATTTTTTTTATTATTTTTGGGATGATTAATTTAATTAAATTCGCCGTGGGCCCCACCCCTGCCATTTTCGCTGATATTCCCAGCGAAAATGAGAGACACCAAAATTCATGCTGTAGGTCCCACCCCTGCCATTTTCGCTGACATTTGGGACAATTTTTTTAATAGTGCAAATTAAAAAAAAGAAATACCAAAATAGGGTGTTTTGAAATAAATTTACGGAAGTGGGGTTGTCCAGAGTCGTCAGAGGAGACAGAGGGCATTTGCCAGCCTGAAATCGCGGCAGGCCCCAGAGGTTTTAGGTTTGAAACTGTCAGGACCTGCAGCGGTTTCAGACTGGCAGATTCCCTGTCCCCCATGCGTTTACTGTCTGTGTTTTCTTGTCCTGTCCCTCACACACACAGTACCGCTAGAAGGTAAGTGAAAATTTTTTTAAGGGCAAATGCCCTATATTTAAGGGAGTCGGAAATTTGGTGGTCCTGCTCCCTTCCATTCTTTGTTGCTCAATTCCCTTCAAAGAAACAGGCAAGTTTTCTTTAACCTTTTTATCTTTCATATTTTTTTGGTATTTCATCATAGTTTTTTGTTCAATATTTTCAACAGTGTTAATTTACAAATTTATATTAATATGAAAATTTAATGTGGTTATTGTTTTAATTTATTCGTCATCATATTAAAATAATAATCAAATAAAATTTTCACATATAATTGATGACGAATAAATTAATGGTTAATTTTAGTAATTTGTGGTATGAATAAATTTAAAAATATTGTTAATGGTGTTAAATAATTTTTTACAGGTGATATATATTAGGCAGTTGTATTTTGATAAATATTTTTGCGACGAACGGAGAAAAAAAGGTAAGATTTGTATATAATTTAAATATTGAAAATAAATTAAAAAAATTAATTTATGTGTATGTGGAAAAAAATAATTATCTATATTGTTGTATTTGTTATACCAATAGTCAATTATGAAATATTTATTTGTTACATGTAATATTAATATATTGTTCTAAAAAATTTAGTTAATTTAAATTGCATTATTTTACTGAATAATATTGATATGACATAGAAAGAATTATTTATGACATAGAAAAAATATTTACAATGTAGAGATAAAATTTATTATTGAAATCACAGATAGAGCAATAAGAGATGGATCAATTTAGAAACCAAGAATACATTAATTTCGAACCCATCGTGAATGATGTACTAACGCTTGGAGGCAAACATCGAGCCGATGCTATTTGAAACGGACGGGTAATTTTTTTATTTAACTTTAATAAACTATTATATAGGTACATAATTATTTATATAATATTCATACCTTATTTAATTATTTTTAGGCACAATATAATGTGTTGGTAACACGTAGAGCTGGCGTGAGTAATCATTATAGAAACATTGATGACAAAATAATTCCATACCTACGAGTAGCAGGATTTTATGGCGTGTCACAAATAGGTGTGATGAATGTGAATAATAATTTAGTTACTGCACTGGTTGAGAGGTGGCGACCAGAGACGCACACATTTCATCTTTCGGTTGGCGAAGCGACAATTTCACTGCAGGATATTGCTGTATTAACCGGATTGCCCATCGAGGGATGTCCTGTAACTGGACATCTATACCACGATTGGGCTTATGAATGTGGCCGTCTTTTAGGTCAAGTTCCTCCAGAAAATGAATTCAGGGGACACAGTGTAAAAATGGCATGGTTGGGGAGACATTTTAATATTTTGCCACCCGATACAAATGAATATCAGATAGAATGTTTTGCTCGAGGCATGGATTCTTAGGTGTATTGGTGGCTTATTATGTCCAACAAAATAAAATAATTACATACACTTGATGTTGCTACCATTGCTAGAAAATTTACATGTTGTAGGTGAGTACAGTTGGGGATCTGCTATCCTCACATGGTTGTATAGAGAGTTATGTCGTGCAACCAAACCCAAAGCCAATTCACTTGGTGGATACCTATAATTGTTACAAATGTGGGCTTGGAAAAGGTTGCCTCATATTAGTCCTGAATTTGTCGATCAGCATGGTCTTAATCAGTCCATGCCTTATGGATACAGGTAAAATATAATTTTTTTTATATTTAAAATATAGTAATTTTATGTTAAAAATTGTGAATTTAATTTGCTGAATGACAGTGGATGGTTGAAAAATTCAGGTGGCGATCCAAATTAGATCTAAGCAAACCTAATAGTAAAAATATTTTTCAATACCGTCTCGATTTGGACTTACAGCGTGATGACCGGGTTTAATTATAATTTCTCTTTTCTATACTATTTTTGTAGTATAATACAATTTTTTTTATACGATGATGAAATTATTATTTTCTGGTTCAGATGGTTTGGGAGCCTTACAGGAATGTGCTGCACTTGTTGCCACAATTTTGTAGTAATGAAAATGCAATTTGGACATCAGTTGTGCCACTAGTCTATTGGAATATTATCGAGTGGCACAACCTCGATCGATGTCTAAGACAATTTGAAATGGACCAGTCGATTTCACACCCTCTACAATATGATGTAGTACATTCGTACGATTTAAGAGGCCATACTGATTTGAATTGAAAAAGTAGATTTTCATGTTTTATTCATGAGTGGAGTAATCGGCATAATCGCGTTGTAAGAAATCCTCCTCTACGAGCACCTCTACATCCTAGATCACAGTATATGCAGTGGTTTGCATCACGCACAAGACAGTGGATGACCCAGATAGGTGCCTCTATCGGTGCATCGGTATGATTTAATACTAATTTTTATATATAAAAATAATAATATTGATAATTTATAACAAATTTGTTTATTTGCTACATAGGCCGATTATGCTGAACAAATCAGGCACTCCGACATTGGTTCTTCGTCCAATGCAGAAGTTGGTATCCAATTGGCATCTGAGGGCATATTAGGAGCAGTTGGTGCATTTAATAGACGGTCCATTGACTATCCAAGACAGCCAGTTCCTGATACTGCACATATCCCCCGATGGCTCAACCTTTTCAGGATTCCCGTCAATCTATACACAGTAGGAGAGGAATGGGAGAAATACGATCTACAGTTGAGTCTATTCATATTCCAGCTGAAGTGCACCAGGGTCCCCAACCAATGCAGTGGCCATATTTTCCTGAAGATCCTTCCAGCTCGTTCAGTTTGTCTTTAGTGAGTCAACAATAATTATTTGACACTGTACTTGGACCATCTAGATGCAATGACTTTGAGGCAGGGCCATTCGGATTGAATGTTGATCTGAACATCAATTTATCTTCAGGAGATCAATATGAGTACGATGTCATTGCCCAAACGGGTCCTCCATGTCAATTTCAGTCCACCCCATATGACCCAGTAATTTGGCTTAGATTCAACAACTCTGAAATCCACATTTCTCATTATTGAATACTTTTTCACACAATACTTCACTTCATCCTTACTTTTAAAAACCAAGCCTGGCGATACCTCGGATACACCATCCCAAGTTGCAAAGTGAACATCTTCACAAATGGAGATTTGGACTGCATCGAAATCTATTTCTGAGTAATGCTCCAATGGGAACACAAAATTTACCTCCCCTGTCTTCCCTATCGGATGCATCGATGCTAATGGATTGGCATTTTCAGTGTGATCAAAATCCTCGCCATCACTATCTGCAATCATGTTAACTGCTTCAACCTCAACATCATCATTAGGCGATACATAATCATTGTACAGTGGAACATCTTTAAAATCTTCATCCTCTCCCAAAGCCATTAACGATTTTTGTCCATAATCTGCAGTGTTAGTATTATAGCCAGTTCCCTCACTTGCACCTATATTTTCAGTGTTGCCGAAAATGCTATCACAAAGTAAATCTACATCTCTTCTATTGAAAGATTGCCCATGCTGACTAGTCGTTATATCTGTAACCTGTTGAACAGAAGGCTGCTGATTTAAATCAGGAATGTGGGAAACAGAATGGCATTGACTATCAGGTAGAACATGAAAAATGGATCTTCGTTGTTTGTCATCAGGTACGTGGAAAACAGAACACCTTTGACTGGCACCTGGGACATGAAAAATCGAATATCACTGACTATCGGGTTCTGTAACATGACTTGGCTGTGCAACTACTCCCCCAACAAAATTTCTCTCATTGGAATGACTTTTCGATCTGTTTCCAAATAGTGATTTACTAAAAAAATCACCAACCCTTCGGCTAATTGATCGCCTTGGTTGACTCACCATTGCATTAGGCACCTGGCTAACTGATCGGCGCAATTGAGCTTGACCTGAACTGACACTAACCTGGGTTCCAAGTAATTCACCATCCAATCGAGTTATAGACTGTCTTAGTTGATTGGACTGTGTAGGCTGACTAGGGCCGACTTCATTAAACATTTGCTGACGACCTGCCTCGATATTTTTTCTTTCCAATGCCTCACTTGTATATTGATATCCCTGTCCATAAGTGGGTCGACTAGCTCCTGCACCTCCCTCACCAACTTCAATAATTAATTCCACCAAGTTATAATCATCATATCTCATCAAATTATCATAAATTACATCTATATCTTCGTCATCCGCCAAATCCACGGAAGTCCAACATAACGATCTGCGATTGTACATTGGACTTTCGTAAATTATTCTAGAAATCACATCGTTCATACCTAATCCCAATTTCACGTGAATTTTATGAACCAATTCAGGAAGAATCGGCTTATTTTTAACTTTCACTCTCCTTGTAATAGCATTTGAATCACATACATTATACTGAAAATTCGAAGCTCCAACACTTATTTCCCCTCCGGTGTGCAAATAAAGTCAGTATATGTCGACATCTTTCAACTACCTATATGTGAAAAATATGAAAATAATAATAATAATAATAATAATAATAATAATAATAATAATTAAATAATAAAAATTATTATTTCTTTTATTATATTTATGCATAATAATAATAATAATTATTTTTTTATTATATTTACTAATAATAATAATAATTAAATAATAAAAATTAAGATAATCACAAATATGAATACAATTATAATAAAAATATTAATATCAGTAACCATAATAGTCAAAATAATAATAATAAAATTATTGATAAAAATATAAGCAGCCACGACAGTGACGATAATAAAGACAACAACAATAATAAACTACTAATACTATTGTTTACATATTACACTGCAATTATACTATTTATATATAATAATAATAATAATAACAACACTTTTTTTTTCTAATAATTGTTTAGATCTACAGTATACAACAAAAAAAATTAATAGATTCTAATTAACAATTTGCTTTTTTTTTAGCTATACAGTTGTGATTTTTATAGTTTGTTTGTTGCACATTTCGATCAATTTCTGTATTTTATTAAATAAAATTATAATCATCATATATTTAAAATAAAATTGAAGATATCTAATTACACATAAAAATAAATAAATATTTACTGACCTTATACGATAATACTGTAGAAATTATTATTGCTCTGACATAAACATATCGTATATTGTTAACACACGAACAAAAAATGAAATAAAGAAATTTATAAGAGCAGTTTATAATTTTTCTTTGTAAGGAAAACCATAAATGATCGGATAATATTTATATAGGGGTGGGGAAGCAAAATGAAGCAAGGGGGGCCGATTCTGAAATCATTGGTGGGACCAGCGGTTTCAGACGTGAAACCGCTGGTCCTACCAACGATTTCAAACGTGAATACCCAGCCCCACACTGACAACCCCACTTTCGTAAAATTTTTTCCAAACGCCCTATTTTGATATTTCTTTTTTTAATTTGCACTATTAAATTCAAATAATTTGAAAAACATACCAAAAATTCAAATAATTTCTCCAAAAACATCATTTTTAAAATTGTCCCAATTTTGGAAGCGATGTAGAGGCCCTTGAAGCTATACATGTTTGATAGGGACAGATTCCTGGTGGCCACATCATTTACATGTAGTGTATTTTGAAATTTGCTTGGCAATTATGGTGTGGGGTTTAATTGATAGACAAAGGGTTTGAGGGGTAAGAGAAGAAAATTAATTGTGAGTTTGAAAGTGATGAGTTCCATTGATGAAACGTATAAAGTTATTTTCCAAAAAGCAAAACCTACACCTTTTGATAGGATCTCTCCCTTTCAATTTCAAGTGAATTAGGCAGAATATCCATCTATTCATTCATATTAGTATATAATTATGGGGTTGATGTCTATTCTATTCTAATGCTAAAAGCTCCCCACACTCATAAATGCCCCTTTTTACTCACCAAATGCACATCTATTCATTCCCTTTTTTTTTTTCCATTACAAGGACTCCTCACTAGTCACTTCATATTAACCATTTCATTAATATTAAAATAATTATTAATTAATTTTACATTTTGCTAATTTGTCCTTTGAAAAAAAGAGTTTCATTAATTACTTTATTTTATCTTTATTAAATTAGGGGTTTTATTTAAAACAAAATGTATAAAGTTATCTTATTTTTCTAAAAAAAATATATGTATTTTGAAATAAATTTTCTTTTAAATGGACACTTAAAATCGAATGAAAAGAGTAATAAATAATTATTATTTTAAAATGAATAAAAAATTATTCATTTTTCAAATCTATTATTGTTAGAATTAATACATATGGAGGTACTTTAATTTGTTTTCATAATTTATTTTAATATTTAAATTTTAACAATAATTCATTAAATCCATATATTTTTTAATTTTATAAATAATAAATACAAATTATATTTTTAAAAAAATTGAAGTATGTAGTACTCAATTGCAATAGTATAACATTTAAATTGTTGTGATGAAAATTCATGTTGTAAGTGTACAATAAAATTTCAAATAAACGTGTGTGTGTATAAGATCATCATTATTTTCAACTCTTAATTAAAAGAGCATATATCAATACTGTTAAATTAAAATTTAATAATATTTTTTTTTCAATTTAATGGTTGATAAAATCGTGAAATTAATCACAGCCAAAGAGAGACATTTATGTTTTATTGTTTGAAATTAGGAAAGTTCAGGATAATAATAATAATAATAATAATAATAATAATAATAATAATAATAATAATAATAATAATAATAATAATAATAATAATAATAATAATAATAATAATAATAATAATAATAATAATAATAATAATAATAATAATATTGTGAGGAAGTCTAAAATCCAAAAATTCTATAGAGTTGTGAACTAAGCAAAGCCTGATTCTTTTGACTTTGTTTTTGTTTTCTAGTTTTTCTTATGTTAACTGTTTCTTTTTTGAGTTAGAAAACTACAGCAAGGTTTCCTATACTACCACTCTCTGAATGTGTGTGTGTATTTATATACCCACACATACGCTAAATTTATATTTTTATTTATAGATTAAATAAATGATTTAAAATTATAATAAAGATATAATTTTAACACTCACTCTTTTCTGAAAATTACAATACATTTTTTGTCCCTCTATTCCACTTCAATTATCATTTTTAATTTTTAGTTTTTAATTTTTTTTTAATTTCACTTCATGAGTATCTTTTTAAAACTCAGGAATGGAATTATTATTTTTTTTATTTTGTCTTTATTTTTTATTTTAAATGCACTTACTTATTTTTTGTTACGACTTCATAATATCTTAATTAATAAAAACATAATTTATCTTATTACAAGTTTTCTTTAAAGAACTAAAATTTTTAATTATGATTTTAATTTATGTAGAAGAATAGAACGATAGAATAATAAAATTTATAATAGAAAAATGCATGAATTTTAATATTTTTCAATACGGAATAATTGTATTTAAAAAATTAATATTAAAATTAAAAAAATAAAATTAGCGAAATTATAATGTTTAATATTGCAGGATATAAATTTTAAATGCCAAGAGAATATAAAATTGAGCAAGAGGTTAGAAAAGAAATGAATTGAGATTGACGAGTGTTTCTGCTTTCCACTTGTCTAATATCTGTCGGTCTTCAATTCTTGATAGCGAAACAACTTTAGGCTCAGTCTCATAATAAAAGTCAATAAAATCCAAAGTAGTTCAGAAATCCCTTATTTATTTATTTATATTCGTCCACAGAATTTAGAATTTTGGTCGCTGTTTGAGAAATTCTCTGCAGTGATAAACGTTTAAATATTTGAAACATTGTCCTTCAATGGCTGCATATATATAATATGACTTTGAATTTGAATTAATAACCAAATATATGAAATTCAATTGAATATAAGTTCTAATAAAATAATGCTAACGAAATGTAGTTCTTGCATGATATGGATCTTGAAGATGTCACGGTGAACGATTTTATTGTTAATTTGTTGCAAAATTCAGATCCAACTCATTTGCATTGTGCTATTCGAACTTTATGGAGCATTTAGCTTTCACTACAATTCCTCTGTTCTGCAGAATAAAGATTATTTTCACTTATAGTTATTCAACTTATGATTAAATTACGCAAAATAAACGAAAAATTTTTCGTGATATAAGAGTTATTGAAATTAGATATTATACGTAAAAATAATAATTAGTTTTTGGTGAAAATTAGTATTGAAAAACATGTCACATGCCACGTTAGCACATTGTACACATATAAATATATTTTTTTACCACATCATCAGATGATGTGTTGATATTGCTACGTGTTGATTTTTTATGGGTAATTTATCATATGATATGATAACGTGATAATACATCTGATGATGTGATATAAAAAGTATTTCTACATGTACATTAGATACATATAATATTTCTAATTTTAATAATTTTTGTACTACAAAAAAATTATTCTATTAATTTTGTATATTTAAGTATAAATTTAATTATTATGAGTGAAATTAACCAGAACGAATAAAGATCTTTATGGTTCTCATATTTTGTTTTTTTTGCTGATTACTTTTTACTGGGCTGGAAAAATTCAAGAGTAGCTTTTGCAAAGGCTCTCTCTTCGCCTCGTCTTGTTTCAACGGCTGTTAAACGGAAGAGACATGTTCTTGGATGCCTAAAATGCAACGTTGATGCAGCCATGTATAGCATGTGCACGGGAATAATAGAAAAATGATTTTTGCAGTTGAGCCCTAAGAAAAAGCTTGATATAATTACAATATGGTTTTAGGTGTAATTTGATATTTAATATTTGGTAAAAGAAGCAATATAATTTTTAAAGTTTCATTTAGTATAATATCATCCCTGAATTTAAAAATAGGAGTAATTTGATCTCTAAAAAAATTAGGTCAATTCTTAAATGAAACGTTTAAATTTTTGAAAATCAGTTATCATTTCAGAAGGACAAATTGCTCCAATTTTAAAATATAAAGAGTGATATTACAGCAAATAAAATTTTAGAATTTAAATTGCATTTTTTATTTTAGAAACCGGTTTGCAATTTTATAACCTTATAAATATCTGCACTGCTTAGCAAAGATGGTAATTTATATTATACAGGTGTCTTAGATGCTAAGTTTTGTGCCTAATGAATCCACAAGTACATATTATAGCCCAATTTATGTACAGCAGCTCCTTAGCATGGAGGTTGGGTGGTCTCTCTCTTTAAACTTTTTGATATTCTTTCTATATTTGTGGTCTCTTTTACTGTCATTCCTTTTTCTTAGTTGTCTGTATGCTTGAATTATTATAAGGGCATCTTTAGAAGATGCGTCCAAAGATTGCCAACTTTTTCAAAGTTGATCATATGGTATAATGGAACATTTTTTTATTATTATTTTATTAATTATGACATAAATCTATAGATTAAAATATAATTACATGTACATTTATAGTATTCATATCATAATCCATGGATAGCAAGTATTGATGCATGCACAATTATGCATAGTTTGGTTGTTGAAATGCATCAACTCTACTTGTTGGTCAATTACAAAAGTCTCCATTGATATCTAACCATGTGCTTGCTTTCAATTGGTTGCTAAGTCTTTGGATTATATTACCAATAATTAGGATTTATATTATTTCTAACATTATTATGATTATATATATATATATTGGTGGAGGCTTGTTTTGCATGTTTTCAAGATTCTAGCTGATTGGGATTTGTCCTATATATTACCATACTAATCCATTTTCTACTGAAGGATTCAAATTTCTCTTTTTATTTATTTTTATTTTTTGCTCAAAGATTTCTGAATTTGTCCACCTAATTATTTAGCTATAACTTTTGGCAATAAGAAAAGAAAAAAGAGTTGGTTAGTGTTATTGAAATTCAACCTCTTACTGTCAAAAAAAAAAAGAAAAGAAATTCAACCTCTTAACACAATAAAATAAAATAAAAATTCAACCTCATAATTGGTTGGTGGATTTCAGATATTCGAAAGTCAGTAACTGATTTTGTGCAAGAAGAGAATGGACAAAATTGCTCCTGTACTTTTTTGAAGTGCAATATTGCCAATATGATTTATTTTGATGCTCTATTACACCTACCATAATAAATTAGTATAATTCGATACATACAGTTATCACTTCAATATCTAAATTAGTAAAAGATAAATAATTTAAAAAGAAAAAGTATATTATTTTTTAGAAAAAAATTTAGTATCAAGTTTATGAATTGAACATGTTATTTATGAAATTTTAGACAGTCTTGAAATAATATTCATGAATAGTCTGTCAATTTTAAATAGGACATGCCTTATTACACAGATAATAATGACTTCATGAATAACATATGTCAGTTAATCATGTCAAATCATAAAGAAATCACTTTCAATTAAATTGTTTTGCTTCCCGTGTTAAACCAAATGACTTTGAAAAGCCTACATGGGCTTCTTGATTTTGGGCTACGTAATTTATTTATTTTTTAGGATATTATCATTCGTCTCACTCCAAACAATTCGATATGGAGATTGATGGTTCGGTCCCTGACATTTTTTGTAATGGTCATATGATGGAGTGCCGTAAGAAGTTGGCGAACCGTCAGCCGAAAGACTGAAATTCAAAATTTGGGGTTAATTGAAGACTTATTATTCATATTACTTTGATCGGGATGTACATCAATCGAAAATTAATTTTAATTGTCAATCAAGAAAACTGGACAAGATATGTCGATCTGGTTATTACATCAATCGGAACTAGCAGAGTCATCATTCAGGGAGGATTGAGATCAACACATCAATCGGGATATTTCATCGATCGAGATAAGCCTAATCATCAGTCTTAGGAGACTAGAATAGATATATCTATCGGGATATTATGTCGATCGTGATTTAATAAAATTATTAATATTAGAAGACTGAGATAAATACATCAATCGGGATATTACGTAGACCAAAATTTAATAAAATCATCAGTCTTAGGAGACCGGGATAGATACATTGATTGAAATATTACATCGATCATGATTTAATAAAATCACCAATGTTAGGAGATTGAAATAGATACATCAATCGAGATATTACTTCGATCATGATTTAATAAAATTATCAATTTTAGGAAACTGAAATAGATACATCGATCGAAATTTAATAAAATCATTAATCTTAGGAGACCGAGATAGATATATCAATCGGAATATTACGTCGATTGTAATTTAATAAAATCGTTGATCATAGGAGATTACGATAGATACATCGATCGAGATATTACATCGATCAGGATTTAACAAAATTATCAGTCTTAAAAGACTGTGATAGATACATCTATTGGGATATTATGTCGATCATGATTTAATAAAATCATCAGTCTTAGGAGATTGAGATAGATACGTCGATCAAAATATTATATCGATTGGAATTTAACAAAATCATTAATCTTAGGAGACTGAAATAAATAAATCGATCGAAATATTACGTCGATTGTGATTTAATGAAATCATCAGTCTTAGGAGACTGGGATAGATACATCGATCCAAATATTATATTGATTGTGATTTAATAAAATCATCAATCTCAGCAGACTGGGATAGATACATCGATCAGGATATTACATCAATCGAGATAAATACACGTTTCCTGTGAATGAAATTTAAAAATTTTCTTCCAAGATTAGTATTCCTAACATGTTTACTTGGTACCTTTTCATCTGAGATTTTTTCAAAGTTGTAATCCTTTTTCTTCTAGTTTGGGCTTCTAAGTTCATTAAAAAGCCATTGATTGTCGGTTAAGCGTTGTCAATCGTTGTGTGCCTTTTTTCCATTCGTCTATCGATGGTTGTTTGAGTTATTACTACTGTGTTATGTCGAAAGTTGTGGTTTGGTCTTGTGACTCCATGCCTATTTGTTTGCTATTTTCAAGACGATGAGCTTTGTCAACTTTTATCCTTGATTTGTCTTCTTCCTACCACATTTGGGGCATCTATAAAGGGGTAAGCTAATTTTCTTTAATAAAGAGCAAGGTTACCTGGTGGTGACGTTAGTTGCTACTTTGCCTCACTTCGATCTCAATGGCCTAGCTTATTGCCTCCTTATCTATCTTTTATTTCTTTTATCAAAGCATAGTTTCAATCTAGTCAGTCTATCCTGCTATTTTTTATCCAGTTGGCTTAGACACTAATTTCCCTTTAGGCATATTGTATCATGACAGTCAAACTTATTATCATTTTTGATTGCTTGTCGCTTCTTTTTTTATGCCTTTAATGGCCGTCATTTTGCTTCCTCATCTTTAATGGTTGTCACTTCACTTCTCATGCTTTTATTGTAATGATTTGATTTTTTCTTTTGACGCTTCGATCCTCGGTTCAAATTTAATGGGATTTGACATGTGGTTATTTTATTAATGCCCTTGAGACTTTCTTGAGGCTTTATAAATAGGTTTTTCTTTTTTATATTTTGTATTTTCCTTTTTTCCTTTCTTCATTGATTTGCTTTTTGCTCATTTTCCCCTATCATGAGGCCTCTTGATCTTTTTTCGGTGTTTACTTATCAAATTTCCATTTTAGAAAAAGAAATGAATTGTTGAGGCTCTTCCTAATTCTGTTCGCAGGTGGTACAAACTTCTTATTTTGTTACTTTTTTCATCCTTATTTTCTCACCTCGAGGCTAACCATCTGTCATTTTTGAGGTTCTGAGGTGTCATAAGTGGGAGATGTTTGCAATATCTTAGTTGATGAAGGGCAGTCTTGAAGTAGCAATTTGTGATCCAGACTTCCCATGGTGGTGGATAAATCCTTATATTTGCCTTTTCATTTTCCTGATGTTGTTCCGATGGAAGAGAGTATGAGTAGCCTTATCCTCTTTTCTCCTTATATCTTTTGTATAATCTTTCTTCTTTTTTTTTTAACGAAGAAGCTGTTTACTATGTATCTATGAATGAAGCTCTCTATTAAGTACTTCTAAACGAGAAAATTTTTAGTTGTATATGCTTGTATTTTATTTATTGCAGTGTAATGTTCTTACCTTTCTGCTTCTTATACTTATATATTGGCCTTACAATATATTACTGAAAACTGAAATATGAAGAAAAGGGGGTGGTGTTTGAACTTATCTCATAAGGGTGATGCTTTGAAAACTTACTTTGGTCGGTATTTGTTAGGGATAAGCATGGACCGGTTAACCAGTCCATTAATATTGGTTTTTTAAAATCACTAACCATTAACTAGTCCGTTGCATTCGGTTAACCAGTCCATCGATTTTGATTTTTCAGTTTGGTTAACCAATATTTTTCGGTTAACTATTAAAATTTATAACATAAAATTATTAAAAAAAATAGACAAAGTTCAATTCAATTTCAAATGTGTAAAGTAATTTAATATAAAAATTACGAAACAAACATAATTTAGTAGTCAAAATTCATGTTATATAGATTAATAGCTGATATTATAAAATGTATTTGATATTTGTTGAAAATTAGAATATGTTTGATTTTAAGTTAAATAAAAATTTGAATAATATTAAATGTTATAATATAAACTCTAAAATATATGAAAATATAATTACATGTTATTAAGTAAAATATGAACACCAATATATGATAAAAAATATAATATATATAAAAGTTAATCGGATACTATATATAAATATTACTATATAACTAAAGAGAATGACATAATATAAATTTAGTTTAATATAAAAAATAATATATATAAAAATTAATCGTATACTATATATAAATACTACTATATAATTAAAGAGAATGACAAAATATAAATTAAGATATAAAAATAAAAATATCATTTAAATATATTTTAAAATATTATTTTATGTAAATTTTAGAGAGAAATAGAAAAAATTGAAGATATAAAAATTATATATATATGAATCGGTTAACCGTTGACTAACGGTTAACCGGTACCTAAAAACCTAAACCATAATCATTAACCAAAAATATAAAAATTAAAAACCGTAACCGAGTCCATTGGATCAGTTAACCATAAAAATCAATTCGATTTCGGATCGATTTTACGGTTAACCATATTTTTGATTTTTTTTCTCATCCCTAGTATTTGTTTATTGCCTTGACTATGCCAGTATTTTTAATTAATATTCTTCTTTCGAAACCTAATGCTCTACCGCTTTGCTATCGTGTTTCACTTGATTAAAGTAACATTGATTGAGCAATTTCAAGAGAAGGATAAAACATTTATTAGATGAGCTTCCTTTTTATTACATATTTTCACCAATCTTTCAATAAAGGCAAATATTTTCATTGATCTTTCGATCGGGATAGGTATGTCTATTTTTTCTCTTTAAAGCCTTCTTTACTTTTTATTATGAGATGATACTCTAGCTGCCTTCATCCATAGAATGGCTCTTTTCTTTGGCATGTGTTTCATTAATTCATAGGGCCCTTTGCATCTTTTTCACCTTTGATTCTTCCTTTTTTGAAATGAGAGAAGGGGAGCTCCTTATGATATCCTCCCGCCCTTACCCATGACTGTAATGACCACACTAGATTAACCTGGTTCCTGTTACTTAATTACATTTCAATGACAAATAATATATGAGATAATAATAATAATAATAATAATAATAATAATAATAATAATAATCTGTTTATCCATCCTGCTATATCATGATGAGTCATATTTGTATATATACAAATATGACACAACATGATATAGCAGGATGGATAAACAAATTATTACTATTATTATACAAATATCACTCAACATGATATAGCAGGATGGATAAACAAATTATTACTATTATTATCTCATATATTATTTGTCATTGAAATGTAATTAAGTAACAGAAACCAGATTAATCTAGTGTGGTCATTACATGCACTATCTCAAAGGAAAGATGTTTCATTTTCCTTTGGATTTGGGGCATATTATTTCATTTTTCTTTAGACTTAGCTCTCATTTTTTCCAATTTGACTTTCTCCTTTTTTGCCCTTGATTCGATTGAAAGTGGAGGATGAGTCCTTTCTCACTTAGATTTTTTCTCCTTCCTTCTTTTGGTTGTGATTCAAATCCTCCTCCTTTTATTTTTACTATAAGAAGGAACTGGTAAGGTAGGTGTAACATCCATATCTTGGATTACCATGAAAAATGAAGGTGACTCCTTGTACCTCCTACATTTATTTATAGGAGGACCATAAAGGTTTATGCCTTAATGCATGATATCGAGGAGGAAAGACGTTTCATCCTACTTCAATATTGGCAAAAGCGATTTCATCTTCCTTTAATATTAGGTATGGTTTCCTGATCGGCTCTATCGCCTGTAGGGGAAGATCTTTTCAAGATGTCTCTTCAATTTTAGAACTTGAGCCACGAGATCAGTCCTTTTCTCTGGTATAGGGAGTGGGGCGACCCTAATTCGACATGTTCTGGAGATAAAGAGAGTAGTGACTGTTTCATGTAACACCCTTATCACTTAACAGTATAACTAGCACTGTTCCGATCGGCCATAAGCCGAAATTTTTTTTTTCCAACCATTTACTTCTAACTTATTAGTCCAACCTTTAAAAATCTTAAGTTTATAACTTAAGTTTAATAATTCTCTAAAGGTTCGCCGATGACCAATAACTATCTAATTTATTGTGCACTTAATAAATTTTTTGTAATATAACGGCTGTAATATTGTACTAGCCCCAAGAAAAGCAGACAATCACTATCTAAGGCCAACAATATTAGAATAAAACATTCCATTCGCTATCTAACCTGTTTCACATTCATATTGCAATCACATACATACCACTTATTTCACTAAAACTTAATTCTTTATCACATACCATTCAATATTACAACCCAAAATGTTAACTCTTACATACATGTTTACAATATACAGATCCATAAGTATTAATTTCATATATACATGCCACAAAAATATAAATCCTCTATCCATCAAAAGAAATCCTGCAGGGTGTACTTTTGCTTCCGCTCATGCGTACCTGCACACAATAATAACTACGCGTTGAGCACTAAACATGCCAAATGGTGACTAATAATCGATACATTTCCTATAATTTTATTTTAATCGGTGAAGTAATACCTAATTACTAACCTAACTTTTTCAAGCAAAAATTATACAAAATTTATTGTATTATTTTTATAATCACCATTTTAATCTTATTTACATAGTTAACCCGTTACTACTTATTTTTTTATTAACATTTTCAATTTAACTTGAAAACTTCCATTTCCTTTCAATTTTGCCCTTTTTACCGTATAAAGACTAAATTAATCTTACTAAGCTTATTTTAGTTTTTAAGTAAGTAAATGGCATATTTTATATCAATTTACATTTATTTTTTCATTTTATGCAGAATTACATTTTAGTCCTTGTTGGTCAAAAAATTTCATTTTTACATAGATTAGCCACCAGTTAACTATTTTACCCTTATTTAAACAATTCTTAATTAATTTGCTAATGGCCTATTCTTTTAATTTAGTTCTTTTTTATCTTTACTTAACACATTTCATTCTATTTTCTTACATTTAACATTTTACTTTCATTATGCCCCTAGTACAAATCCAACAAAAAAATCTCAGAATGGATACACGGAACGTGGATCCCATTAAGCCATCACTAATAGAGAAATGATCCTAAGGAACCATTTCTCATAGAGCACTTCACTTACACTTTCACTTATACACTGAAGCTATGGAGATCAAGGATCTCACCCATAGCAAAGCAAGTTGCCATTACTTGCACCGCGGTATAGATGTTCCTATGGTCAGCCAATTATATCTTGAACTAATTTTTATTGCCTCACTATTCCTAAGGGTACAGTTATATTTAATTCCTTAACCTTTTTAATTTTAGAAAAATTTATCAGTTGACTTTTTTATTTCTTTTTCATTAGCTGTGAATTAATTTCATATTAATTCACTATCTTTTACTGATTTATTGAATTATTCCTTAATAATTCAATATTTTCTATTAAATATATTAACTTTTATTTTTAAAAAATATTCGATTAATTCACATAAATTGTAAAAAAATTTATATGCACACCATTTTACATTTATTACCATTTTCAACTCATTTTATAATTTATTTCACAATAATTCATTATTTTCACTATATACATACACAATAATTAAACTTAAAAATTTTTAATTTAATTTCATAAATTTTTTAAAAATTTTGGGACACTATTTATTGTATTTAGGATTGTTTGGATATATTATTCCTCATTTCCATGCAAAATTTTCTTAAATTTCCTTTGAAGAAAAATCGGCCACCTTATGTAAGTCATCCTAAAAATTTTTCTACTTCACTTTAAGCATTCAAATGACATTTCTCATAGTTCAATTTTATTTTTCTCACATCAATTTCAATTATTAAGAAATTAAACTTAAATTTTCCTAATTACATAAAGGAATTAAATTCAAATTAATAGAAAATGTAAAGATTTCTTAGCCACTTACATTTTTTCCTTATTTTAGGGTGCCTAAACTTCCTTTTTCTTGCCCTTGCCCTTGGCTACCCTTTTTTCTTCTTCTTCACCTACCATAGTCGAATTCCATAACATAGTAAACCTTAGTTTTTTGTTCTCTAATACAAAAATTGAGCTCATATCTGAACTTTACTCATAAAAAACTATAGGAAAACACTAAAGAATAAATTTAAATCAACTAATTTCTTAAGCTTTACCTTAAACCTTTTTCTTTCCAACCTTGATTTCTCTACTGTCTTTGCTCAAATAAGATGCTAGAGGCTATTTTAGTGATCTAGAGAGATGAAATTACAATTTTTGTGTTGAGATTCAAGAGAGATTTGGAGTGAAAAGTTGAAGAATCAAAGAGAGAGTGATAAGAGAAGTGGTTCGGCCATTAGAGGAAAAGAGGAAGGGCTAGGAAAAATCTAGAGTTCTCTCAGATTTTTCAGCTCTTTTATACCCCTCTAATGGACCATGGATTGGGCCAAAAAATGGGTTTAACTCAATTAATTTAAAAGGTCCATTTTATGCCATTTAAGGCTCAATCCAAATTCTCTCTCTTCATACCTCCAAATCACTCCAAAAATAATTTCATTACTCTTATCACATCAAAATAGATATTATACAAATTTTTGGATCAATCGAATTTCGTTATCGATCCAATTCAAACTTATCGGCCTGATTCGATAACTACTGGTGTCACCGAAAAATTCAATTCTCATTACCAAAATATTCAACATAAAATTTAAGGAAAATAGCAAAATTGGCAATTTTCAGAGTTCGTTTACTATTTTAAAAATTTTTTACAAAATCAAGTCACTTTTCCTATCAGGAAAGTTGACTCGCTACATTTTTCATTCTTTTGACTTTTTGAGGCTCATTTTACCTCAGCTTCACTTTAAATTTCAATCCCGAACTCACCATGAATAATACTTTTCGATGGTCCAATAAAATATATTTAACATTCGGGTATACTTTTCGATCCGAAAAGTACTATTCACTATCAGAAAAGTACTGCTCAAGGCTGATTATGGTATTGAGGCCATTACATTTCAATCCCTTCCAATGCTTTTTTTTGGTAAGCTAGTTATGAAAATCTCCAGCGTCTGCCATGTGATATCTCGAAAAAGAGATTTCTTGCTTCCTTTCGAACCTAGCAGATAATTTTTTTGCTTTCTTTCAATCCTGGATTTCATTTATCGTTATCTATTTTTCATGCAATCTTGAAGACTTTCATGATACACTTATTAGTAATTGTGAATCCGTGCTCCCATATAGTCTCGAAAACTTTCATGAGCCTTTGCTACTAGTTCTTTTTATATAATTCCAGATCCATACTTCTCTTAGAGTTGTAAAAAGCAGATGTTTTCGTTCAACCATCATCTCTCAGCGAAAGTACCAAATGATAAATCTTAAATTATCATAAAAAGAAGAGGGTTTATGTAGTGAATAAGAAAAAGGGAAATTGATGAATTTTGGCAGATAGCTCCCAATTGGATTGGAAGAGTTGAGCCCTACAAAAAGGATGCTTGCCCGATTGTCCAGGACATTAGCACTCTGATGCCTAAGTTAGCAAAGGGTAAATAGCTTAGAAAGGAAAAGTATATTATTTTTTTAGAGAGAAGTCCAGTGTAAAGTTTATGAACTAAAACTATTATTTATGGAGCTTTGGACTGATGGAATATGACATGGTATGAATGTGATGATAACACAGTGGAAAAACAAAAATTTTTCATCATACATACCATACAAATCCAAAGCAAGAAACGAAACATGCAATTTTAGGGTTATAAAACTTACAACTGTTGATGCATTTGAATATTTGGTTTGATGAAGACCAGCAACCAAGAGTGATATATCAACCTTTGATCTTCCCACCAATGCCAAAAGAACAGCCTTTAGGCCACTCTTCTCTATGTTCACACAAACAATTGCAAAGACGGCTTAAAATCGAGATTGCTAGCTCTCAGTTTAAGTATCGTGTAATGGCAATTGATTTAAGCTACAAGATTTAATCTTGTATTTATTTTAGATGCTATTGATCTTCAAGAACACTAGAGAATGAAGGAGTATCTTTCTCTTAGAGGAATTCGGCCAAAAGAAAATCTTGAGTGAGAGAGAGAATTTTCACGCCAAATGTAGGAAAAATTAGGGTTTTTCCTTTTCTATCTCATCCAATATATATTATTTCATTTTATTAAGTGATAAAACTAAAATCCACTACCTTAAGATAATTAACATTAGCTAAAGATAATTAATTTTAGCCTTTATCACTTAATTAAAATAATAAATATTTATTGATAAAAACTCTTTTAATTTATCCAAGATAAAAATAAAAAACATTTAATCAAATAATATCACTTAATTTAGGATAAAAGATAAGACACTTAAATCTAATAAACCACTTAAACAAAAATAATACATGTGCCGAAATTCCTTAGTATTTCCCTAGGAATTTCGGCCACATCAACTTCTATTTAAATGATTTATCTAGATAAAAATATCTTTAGGCTTTAATACTCAATTAATTAAATTAATACATGACATTTAATTAATTGAATTAAACCTTGTGGGCTGAATTTCTCTCTCTCATGGGTCAAAGTCCAATAGCAATCTAATAACCCATTACACACATTAATTTGACTTTAATTAAAAGCCCAAATTAATGTTCAATACTTATTTAAATATTTAAGCCCAATGAATTATAGCAATGAATGTTGGCAATGAATTAATAAATTAATTCAAAGGCTATATATATTTTATAGCAAGATATTATAGCAATCCAAATTAAATGAAAATGCATATGGCATTTAGTGACCTAATGCAATTTTGCATAGTCCCTTACCCATAAATATCAGAATTAATATAAGGCATGGAACTAGTCATCCTTATGTATATTAATTCCTTTCTTGATATTACAGTGACACTAAACTCTCAGATAAATAATGATTACTCATTATTTCATCTCGGTATGGCCATACACTTCTTAGTTCACTGATCAAGTGGCCGATGATATTTTTCTCTCTTATCGAGAGGGGTAATCCCTTCACTTCTCTCATGCTCTCTAACATGAATCAATGCATACCCAAGCATACCCGTACTTGTCACTCTGTTATGAGCACGTTAGGTGTATGTCAAAGCACACATTAATTCATAAAGAGTTTCATAGAGATTTTAGGTCTAAGAACTCCGATACAAAACTTGCATATGAGAAACACTTATGACTTATACCATGTAGTGTTCTCATGAGCGGATCGAATCCAGATACCATGTTCTAAATATGTATCTATGATCTCTGATTGACACTCTTGTCCTTATGATCCGTAAGACAGAACTCAACTTATCAGAGAGAGCATACTAGTCTTAATTCATATGTTATTTCCATAACAATGACTGACTAGGGATATTTAGAATGAAGTCTCATTTGTTTCAAGGTCTTACAACCATGTACCTCACACACGATAACTTAAACTGAAAAAACATTCTTGGATGGTTTTATCAATTGATATGCACAGGAGTACAATAGATAAAATAATTGCCTCATTTTATTAATTAAAGTATTTTATTACAATGCATTGGGGCTAGGGCTTACACTAACAATCTCCCACTAGCACTAGTCCCAATTGGGCATAGCCTAAGACCGAACGCTCTCAAATGAGCTTCGTGCAGATTTGGACGCAACTGTTTCTTCAAAGGATCTGCTACATTGTCTTCACTTGCTATCTTGCTAACCCTTGACGTCCCCATGATCAATGATTTCTCTGATCAGGTGGTACCTCCTGAGTATGTGTTTGGATTTCTGGTGTGACCGGGGCTCCTTTGCCTGTGCGATGACCCCGTTGTTGTCACAGAAAATTTCTAATGGATCTAGGATGCTTGGGACCACTCCTAATCCAGAAATAAAATTTTTAATCCAAACAGCCTCTTTTATAGCCTCACTCGCTGTAATATACTCAGATTCTGTAGTTGAGTCAGCAATGAACTCTTGCTTCGAGCTTTTCTAGCTGATAGCACCACCGTTCAAAATAAAAATGAATCCAGATTGCAATCTAGAATCCTGAGTGCTGGTCTGAAAAGCAGCATCAACATAACCTTGTATGACGAGCTCTTCTTGACCACCATACACCAAGAAGTGATTCTTTATCCTTCACAGGTACTTCAGAATCCCCTTTACAGCAGACCAGTGCTTTTCACCAAGGTCTTGCTAAAACCTATTGGTTATACTCAGTGCATGAGCAACATCCAACCTAGTACATAACATAGCGTACATGATAGATCCAATAGCATATGCATATGGGATTCTACTCATGTTGTCCTTTTTCTCTTTGGTTTTAGGGCACTATTCTTTAGTCAAAGGAACTCCCAAAGCCAAAGGTATGTACCCTTTCTTTGAGTCTCCCATACTAAAATGCTTTAGTACTTTGTCTATGTACTTTTCTTGACTTAGTCCCAAGAGCCGATTCGATCTATCTCTATAGATTCGAATATCAAGTATTGTCTCGGCTTCACCTAAGTCTTTCATTGAGAAACATTTTCCCAACCATTGCTTAACCTTTTGCAATGTTGGAATGTCATTCCCAATGAGGAGAATTTCGTCCATATATAGGACCAGAAATACTACTATGCTCCCACTAACCTTCTTGTACACACAAGGCTCATCTTCGTTCTTGATGAAGTTAAATTCCTTGACAGCCTCATCAAAATGAAGATTCCAACTTTGGGATGTTTGCTTTAATCTATAAATGGATTTTTGAAGCTTGCAAACCTTCTTAGGATGCTTGGGATTGACAAAACCTTCAGCCTGTGTCATATACACATCCTCAAGTAAATTTCCGTTGAGGAAATCAGTTTTGATATCCATTTGCCATATCTTATAATCATGATATGCAGCTATGGCAAGCAAGATCCTAATGGACTTGAGCATGACTACAGGCGAAAAGGTCTCGTCATAGTCTACACCATGAGTTTGTCAAAAACCTTTTGCTACTAGTCTACCTTTGTAGGTTCTATCAGCTTTGAGTTTGAATAGCTACTTGCATTCAATTACCTTAGCACCTTCCGGTGGATCAACCAAGGTCCAAACCTGGTTATCGTACATTGATTGCATCTCGAATTTCATGGCTTCAAGCCAATTTTCTGAGTCTGGGCTCTCAATAGCTTCTCGGTAGGTAGTAGGATCCTCACAATCTACTAACTCAATAGTGTCACTGTCAGTGATTAGAAATCCATATCTCTCAATCTCCTGATGTACCCTACCGGACCTTCTAGGTTCTTGTGTAATGGGTTCTTATTCCACAACTGGTTGTGAACTTGATCCCATTTCCAACTCATCCTCTATAGGAGTTTGTGGCGCTTGAATTTCTCCAAGTTCTACTTTACTCCCACTGTCTTTCTTGAGAAGGAACTCCTTTTCCAAGAAAACAGCCTTGCGAGCAACAAATACTTTGTTCTCGACTTGTGAGTAAAAGTAGTATCCCTTTGTTTCT
Source organism: Excoecaria agallocha (assembly GCA_037975025.1). Taxonomy (NCBI): domain Eukaryota; kingdom Viridiplantae; phylum Streptophyta; class Magnoliopsida; order Malpighiales; family Euphorbiaceae; genus Excoecaria; species Excoecaria agallocha. Next base: position 120,276,842 of record CM075806.1, on the reverse strand, counting down.
TTAGGATAACCCACAAACAAGCAGACACTGGATTTGGACTCTAGTTTGTCAGATGTTAATTTCTTAACATGTGCTTCACAGCCCCAAATCCTGAGAAAAGACATATTCGGTTCTTTTCCAGTCCATACCTCGTATGGTGTCTTTTCAACTGCTTTAGTTGGAGTACGATTTAATAGAAACGCAACAGTTTCTAATGCATAACCCCAAAAAGAGATAGAAAGATTAGCTTGACTCATCATGGATCGAACCATGTCCAACAGAGTTCGATTTCTCCTTTCGAAAACACCATTCCATTGTGGCGTTCCGAGAGGAGTGAGCTGTGAAATAATACCACACTCTTTTAGATGATTGTCAAACTCTTGGCTTAAGTATTCGCCACCTCGATTTGATCGAATGGCTTTTATACTTTTGCCAAGTTGGTTTTCTACTTCATTCTTAAACTCTTTGAATTTCTCAAAAGTTTCAGACTTGTACTTCATTAGATAGACATAGCCATATCTACTGAAGTCATCTGTGAATGTCATGAAGTAGCTAAAACCACCTCTAGCATGTGTACTTAAAGGTTCACATACATCGGTATGTATTAGTTCCAATAAGCCATTAGTCCTCTCACCTTTCTTATTAAAAGGACTCTTTGTCATTTTTCCATGCAAACATGGCTCGCATGTGTCATAAGACTCTAAGTCGAATGACCCAAGCACTCCAGTTTTGTGGAGTCTTGAAATGCATTTTTCGTTTGCATGTCCTAGACGACAATGCCAGAAGTAAGTAGGGTTCAATTCGTTTGACTTAACCCTCTTCGTATTAATGTTGTATATGGACTCTTTGTTTTGTAAATCAAGGATATAAAGGCCATTTTGCAACATGGCATTGCCATAAGAAATGCCTTGGCGATGAATATGAGCATTGCCATTTTTAATAACAAAATCAAATTCATCATTATCAAAACATGAAACTGAAATAATGTTTCTGCTCATAGTAGGCACATAATAATAATTATTCAAAACAATACAAAGTCCGGAAGGTAAAGTGAGGTGATAGTCGCCTATCTCCATGGCAGCAACTCGTGCTCCATTCTCCACACGGAGGTCCACTTCATTCTTTCCAAGTAACCGCCTATTCCTTTGCCCCTGCACATTTGAACAAATGTGAGAACCACAACCGGTATCCAATACCCAAGTGATAGAAATAGAAAGGTTAATTTCAATAAAAAAAATACCAGAACTGGATGCCTTGGCTCCATTCTTCTTTTGTTCTTCCTTGAAGAGAGCGCAATTCTTCCTCCAATGCCCTATCTTGTTGCAATGAAAGCAAGTGCTCTCACTCTCTTTGAGTTTCTGCGCCTTGGGCTTGGATTGGGCCTGAGGTACACTCCCATTTGACTTGAACCGAGCCAGGTCATTCTTGGGTTTTGCCTTTTCCTTTCCCTTTCCCTTAGCGGGTCCCTTCTTAATGCCCCCTTGAACCATCAATACGGGATTAGTCTTTCGAATATTCTCTTCAGCATTCTTAAGCATCCCATGAAGCTCAGTGACTGACTTGTTCATTGCGTGCATGTTATAATTCATCACGAATGGATCATAATCATCAGTCAATGAACCTAAGATCAAGTCAGTAGCCAATTCCTTTGGCACTAGTACCACAAGCTTCTCAAGAGTATCAAGATACCCTTTCATCTTGAGTACATGGGTACTAACAGGAGTACCCGTAGCCATCTTACAAGAAATTAAGGCCTTTGTTGTCACGAACCTCTCGTGACGAGCTTGCTCTTGGAACATCTTCTTGAGGTGCACCATGATCGCATAAGCCTCTTGGTCCATAAATTGCTTTTGCAAGTCAAGCACCATAGTGGCCAGCATCAGACAGGTCACATCATTGGAGTCGCTCTTCATGGTCTCAAAAGTTTCCTTTTGAATTGCAGAGGCGTTCCTACCAGGTTTTTCATGTAAGGGTGCATCTAAAACATATGACTTTTTCTCTTGCTTAAGAACTATTCTTAAGTTTCGAGACCAGTCTATGAAATTGGAGCCATTTAATTTGTCCTTTTCAAGGACCGATCGCAATGAGAAATTGTTGTTTGAAGATGCCATTTTCAATCTACAATAAAATTTAGCAAGATTAAATGAGGTCTTTATTTATGATCCCACAAACCAAATTAATATCCCTTTAAATAATTCGCGTTAGTGATTTAATATGGGCCAAGATCCACTTTTCACAACAACTTATTAGTCAAGCTGAGCTTGTACACCTAATAAGTTAAGTTACTTAGGTAGGAAAACTCCAATCATGTCTCATACATGACTCTTAGATCAAATGGGCTAACATCCTAAGATGTTATAGCACAACCTATTTATTAGTTGCCTAGGTTCGGGCATCCCTTTCCATGTTAAGTCCAACCTACATTTACAACCCATGCCTCACAAAGATAATCGGGCGCATCTAGGACTCCTAGTCTACGTGACCGATGATCGATGCCTTGACATGTTTCAAATTAGGAAGGCAACTTTGTGACTTACTATTTTTTAGGGATTCATTTTATTACAGCTTACATGGCATACGCTTTGTCATCCATACATAGCATGCATATATATAATTGCATAAAGTAAAGCATGACAAACATGGGCCCAAAAACCTACAACTAAGATTCTATACTATTACATAAGAATCTTCGAGTTGGGCTTCATCTTGATTTACAAAGTCTTCAAATAAATTCTATTCTAAGAAATAAATGAAACTTTTACAATAAAATATAATGGCACGCAGACCATATTTAATTACAAAAATCCAGGGCCCATGAATACACCATGCATATTCATTCATCACACCAAACAAGCAAATAAATATACATAGTATTCATGGATCAAACAAAGTCCAATTTTAATTAATTTAGTCAAGCCCATTAATGAAAATTATGTACTTGAACCTTTAAGAGATGACCCCGTGATGGGCCTGGGCTGAAGCCCAATGGACTAAATCCTCTTATTAAATAAGTTCTCTTAAAAGCCCAAAACACAAACTAGTTAGATTTGTGCCATAAATCAACTCTAGTATAATTTTTAATTTTGCCATTTTTAATTTTATGTCATACAGCCCATAAACATTAAAAATACATATAATATGTACTAACATGAATTAAAAATAAAATCATGAAGAACACATATATAGTACACGGCATTCATGCAAAAACAAACAAATAACAAAAACTAGTTGTTTAATGCTTATGTAATGCCATAAAATGCACAAAAATTTAAATCAATTTTATGAGTCATTTAATAATCTAAATAAGTCCATAAATATTGATTTAATATTCTGTACCATTTTAATCTAAATATGTTTTTACCATTTTAATCAAAACAAAACAAATAATGTTGATTAAACATGTAATAAATACAAACTAGTCATAGTTTTAAGTGATTTTAAAATTAATCAATTAAATTGTCATGGACCAGAATTAAAACCAAATTTAAAACATGTCCAGACCTGATATTTAATCTTTAAAAATCACTTACAAATATTCAAAAAACGTTTTTACATTTAATATTTAAAACTAGTTGTTAAAATTACAATTAACATGCCAAAATGCACCTAGTTTTAATATTAACATGTACCATCAGGTATTAGCAATTAAATCTGACCATTAATAGCTCCTAGAACATCTTAGGACAGTATATTAACATGTCATATTAATTATAATACCTATCTAATCAATTAAAATCGTTTTTACACCAAAACAATGCAAAAAACTCAAAATAGAAAATTTCAGATTTGCATATTTTCATAATGACGATTTTTAATTAATTTTTTCATACATCTAAAGCACTAAAATAAGCATGTTTAGGCTCTGATACCACTGATGGAATATGACATGGTATGAATGTGATGATAAAACAGTGGAAAAACAAAAATTTTTCATCATACATACCATACAAATCCAAAACAAGAAACGAAACATGCAATTTTAGGGTTGTAAAACTTACAACTATTGATGCACTTAAATATTTGGTTTGATGAAGACCAGCAACCAAGAGTGATATATCAACCTTTGATCTTCTCCACCAATGCCAAAAGAACAGCCTTTACGCCACTCTTCTCTATGTTCACACACACAATTGCAAAGACGGCTTAAAATCGAGATTGCTAGCTCTCAGTTTAAGTATCGTGTAATGGCAATTAATTTAAGCTACAAGATTTAATCTTGTATTTATTTTAGATGCTATTGATATTCAAGAACACTAGAGAATGAAGGAGTATCTTTCTCTTAGAGGAATTCGGCCAAAAGAAAATCCTGAGTGAGAGAGAGAATTTTCACGCCAAATGTAGGAAAAATTAGGGTTTTTCCTTTTCTATCTCATCCAATATATATTATTTCATTCTATTAAGTGATAAAACTAAAATCCACTACCTTAAGATAATTAACATTAGCTATAGATAATTAATTTTAGCCTTTAGCACTTAATTAAAATAAGAAATATTTATTGATAAAAACTCTTTTAATTTATCCAAGATAAAAACAAAAGACATTTAATCAAATAATATCACTTAATTTAGGATAAAAGATAAGACACTTAAATCTAATAAACCACTTAAATAAAAATAATACATGTGCCGAAATTCCTTAGTATTTCCCTAGGAATTTCAACCACATCAACTTCTATTTAAATGATTTATCTAGATAAAAATATCTTTAGGCTTTAATACTCAATTAATTAAATTAATACATAACATTTAATTAATTGAAATTAAACCTTGTGGGCTGAATTTCTCTCTCTCATGGGCCAAGGTCCAATAGCAATCTAAAAACCCATTACACACATTAATTTGACTTTAATTAAAAGCCCAAATTAATGTTCAATACTTAATTTAAATATTTTAAGCCCAATGCTTTATGTGCGATCCTATAGGTCCATTTAATGTTGGCAATGAATTAATAAATTAATTCAAAGGCTATATATATTCTCTAGTAAGATATTATAGCAATCCAAATTAAATGAAAATGCATATGGTATTTAGTGACCTAATGCAATTTTGCATAGTCCCTTACCCATAAATATCAGAATTAATATAAGGCATGAAACTAGTCATCCTTATATATATTAATTCCTTTCTTGATATTACAGTGACACTAAACTCTCAGATAAATAATGATTACTCATTATTTCATCTCGGTATGGCCATACACTTCTTAGTTCACTGATCAAATGGCCGATGATATTTTTCTCTCTTATCGAGAGGGGTAATCCCTTCACTTCTTTCATGCTCTCTAACATGAATCAATGCATACCCAAGCGTACCCGTACTTGTCACTCTGTTACGAGCACGTTAGGTGTATGTCAAAGCACACATTAATTCATAAAGAGTTTCATAGAGATTTTAGGTCTAAGAACTCCGATACAAAACTTGCATATGAGAAACACTTATGACTTGTACCATATAGTGTTCTCATGAGCGGATCGAATCCAGATACCATGTTCTAAACATGTATCTATGATCTCTGATTGACACTATTTTCCTTATGATCCGTAAGACAGAACTCAACTTATCAGAGAGAGTATACTAGTCTTAATTCATATGTTATTCTCATAACAATGACTGACTAGGGATATTTAGAATGAAGTCTCATTTGTTTCAAGGTCTTACAACCATATGCCTCACATACGATAACTTAAACTGAAAAAACATTCTTGGATGATTTTATCAATTGATATGCACATGAATACAATAGATAAAACAATTGCCTCATTTTATTAATTAAAGTGTTTTATTATAATACATTGGGGCTAGGGCTTACACTAACATGGACAGCCTTAGAACAATATTCGTGAATAGTCCACCTATTTTGGATTAAACATGACCTATTGCACAAGTAATGGTAATTTAATAAATGATGTATGTCAATTAGCCATGTCAAATCAAGGAAAAATCTCATCCGATCGGCTGATTTTCCGTATTCAACCGGTTGACTTTGGGAGGCTTGTGTGGGCCTTTTGATTTTGGGCTTTTGTGATTTATTTATTTTTTAGGATGTTATCAATCCCTAAATTATAAAGTTTATTCTACTAGGTCTGTAATTTTCACCTAATGTATTAAAATAATTAAATATTTAGAATATGAAAGTAATACAATATTTTAGGGACTAAAAATATATATTCTACAAAAGAAAATTTGACAATTTTATATTGAATTTATAATAAAAGGTAAAAATTTGAGAAAAATAAAAATAAAAGAAAACTAATATGACAAATTAGCTCCACACACTAAACACTTGTGTGTGTGTGTGTATATATATATAACTAAATGAAAAATATGTAGAGAATGGATGATGATGGATCCCATAGTTGGCATTATTCCATCAGCAGTTATCAGTACTAAAATCCCAAATTTTGCTTGAGCTTTACTCAAATTTAATAAATTAATTACCTACCATTTTGCACTGTAGAAGAAGGTAATCACAGTCAAAACAGTTATAGAATTTGTTGGGCCAACGGCGATTAGAGACAAAACAAATCTTCTTAGCTGCTTTAGAACTATAAGCCTATAACTATTTCGATTTTTTTTTTTTTAATTTGGAACAACAAAATCCACTATTAAGTGGGACCCTAATGTTAATTTTATCTTTCTAATTTCTAAAGCAACTTATGTATAATTATGATGGAGATTAGATGTTAATTATCCATTATTAGGTGCCAAGATAATTGGTTTTCACACGTTTCTTCCACCCATTGTTATATATGTTAGATGTTTATTTTATTTTACTTTCTAGCCAAAAGTATCCCCAATCTCATCTATCAATTCTCTTATCATAATTTTATTTTTTATTTTTTTGAAGGTTGTTGAAGGTAACACGGCAGCCAATGAAATTCTTTAAGGTATACAGGAAGTGGATGTGAAGCATAAAGAGGTGACGATTGGGTGAAATGCATTGTCTCGAATCCCAATGGTGCAAGAATGGATGCCTTTTCTTTAGCTACAACAGTTGGGGTTTTTCACAACTCTTTTGGTGATTTCCCAGCCTCAATAGAGCATAATTATGCAGAGTTCTCTTGTACCATAGATCAATCATATGCTTCAACTCCGCGCACAACCAGGGATGGATCTATCCAAAATTCGAAGACATAAATATTGTTAAACCGATTGGAACCAGAGATGAGTATGAATTCATTAATTTCGATTAATCACTATATCGATTTCGATTTTTAATTCGATTTTTCGAATCGATTAACCACTAAAAAATTTTAATACATACAATTTGTAATATTATTTTTAATAATTAAAAATTCTTTAGAAATAAAAAATACAAATTAAATATAATATCCCTTAAAAGAAATAAAATAAAAATAAAATTTTCATAATTAATTATAAAAATTAAATATATATAATATAAAACTAACAACAGAGTAATAATAATAATAATAATAATAATAATAATAATAATAATAATAATATAATTTTAATGTTTATTTACTAAAAATATATATTTTAATAATATTTTAAAAAGTTATATATCATAATATTTATAAGTTACATAAATATTTAAAGATGTAATTATAAAATTTAAAATATAATTTATAAAATATATATTTAAATCGTTTCGGATCAATTCAGTTAACCATCAATATTTAAAAGTAAAAATAATAAATTTAAATTTTTTATTAACCGTAATTTTGGTTTTTTTACTCACCCTAATTGGGGCTATGATCACCGAACTATTATAGCATGACCCCTTAAACTGAACTATCAATTATCACTCAATTGAAAATGAATTTGAAAAAAAATTACTTTATCTTAATAATCTTACTTTTTTCCTAAAAGCCGCAAGATCTAATCTCACCTTCCAAAAGAATTTAAATATTGAAAATTTCTAATAGAATATAGATTCTGTTAAGATATTTGTACTCTGAGATTTTGTAAATCAATGTTACAAATATTTGTTATAATAATTCGATATTTAAAATTTATTGGTTCAATTAATATAAATTTGTATCTATTCAATTTATAAAAAAGACAAAGCAATACTTTATATACAGAATTCAAATCCCATGTTTGATTAAAAAAAGAAGTAAGCTGCAACCAACTAAAGTTATAAACAATATTTTGAAACTCGGTTCGATTTGTCAATTGAGTAATGGATCAACTGCTTCGATCGAATTGATTCAGAATATTTATTATTTTTTTAAATATAATTATTTATAAAAAAATTAAAAATATAAAATGTAAAAATACATTTAAAAATATATTAATTATCAAATATCAATATAAATTTTTTCATACATTGTTTAAAAAAGATTCTACATCTTAGTAATAAGATTATTAATTTTTTTCAATAAGTTGATAATTATAAATGTTTTGTATGACAAATCAAAATAATTGGCCTTAGTTAATCCATAATAATTTAAGGTCAAGGACAACAGACAATCAGATGCCATTTCTATGTACTATCATAGCAACACTTTTGCCACCAGAAAACTTAAATAACATATTCATAATTGTTATGGAAAGCGTTCCATTGATTTAACTTTAAAAGAAAAGAATGCAGAATTTATTAGAATAACAATTAGACAGGATAAACCTAACCTAAAGTTTTGAATGGGTAAGCCACATTCCCTTTTGGGTTGTGTTGATATCCTCAAAGCTTTAAGGTGTGGCTGAATATTCTACTTTAGGATTTTTGTGACACAAAAATCCTAATTAAGAGAAAAGATTTTCCATTTAAATGATTATTAAATACTTAATTCGTCTCACTTTAAAATAATTTTTTTTATTTTTTTATTTCATTTTAAATATTTTTTTTGAAATTTAAGGTAAAAATTTATAAATATATCCCTATTTATTTTACATCTTATTAAATAAATTTTTTTTATCACTTTTCACTTTTAACTAAAATTAATAAAAATTTTAAAAATATAAAACGAAAATTTTGTCAATAATTATAATTTTTTTATGAAATTAAGATATTTTAATTATTTTTTTAATTTTTATAAAAATAAAAAAATATTTTTTAAAATGGGAAGGAGTAACCACTAATGTTGGATTGTAATTTATTGTGGAAATTGTGTAGTACAGCACATGGGCATGCCTCACAGCCCTACCCCACACACCCAAAAGTCTCTTGTTGCTTTCTTAATTTTTAACACATTCTCCAACCCACTAGCTGCTTTCCTAATTTCTGGTTTTGGACGCTGGCATTCCGTTTTAGGTTAAATTAAAGTTAGAGGTTTGGCTTGGTGAAGCTGTTAATTCCTTTGTCCAAGTAATATAAAGGAAACTACAGCTGAGTTTGGTTGGAACAGTCGTTATACTTTTTAATCTTTTAAGTTTTTAACTATTGAAATATTATAACAATAATAATAAGCTAAAGGACCACTCTACAGGCACTTGTTTATTGATGAATTATGAGAACCTGTTGGCCTCAGATGACAGCTTGTTACCTTTTCCGGTAGTAATAATTTCGTACGTAATCGACAGAATAAATAGAATGATTGAACTGAAATCTTTTAATGATAAGTGTATCATTCAGAATTATGCATCTTTTTTTTTTTTTTTTTTCTTTTTATACAGAATGGAAAGGGTGTGAAGTCTAGAATGCAGCACTAGGGACAGAATTATGGATCTATAATGCAGTGGCGTCAGGTGTGATATTTTTCGGTCATTAGTTTCTGTTTCTATGTTTTCATCTATGTTCTAAATATTGGCCGGGGTTCGGGACAGGGCCCAACTGAGCCTACATGAAATTTTCCTTGTCCAAGCTCACTAGAGCCTTTTGATTGGCAGAGTTGTATGAGACACCATGCCACTCAAGTGAAGACTTTGATTACTTATTTCTGTGAAAATATGGCTCATCGTTAATATATAGAGAGGACAAATCACATAAGCCCTACTGTTGCATAAATATACACCATAACATGCTTTTAGGCCTGCAAAGTACTGATTTAGAAGCAAATACTGCAGTAACAGCGATAACAGGGCAAAAATTAGAAGGTGATACAAAACTAACTAAAAAAGAAAGAAAAATTACAATAACAATGCAATTGATCCTTAGAGATTATTAAAGTTGGGTAAGAAAATGACAAAAATGTCATGAGAATAGTTATATGGTAACATCTCTGTGCATGTAAATATATCATTTTCCAGGAAAAAATCATCCAACAATATATATTTGGTACCTATGTTTATCAAGAATCAAATATCTGATATGTACAAACTCTCAAGTAATATATATAAACTGAAAAAAGTAAAAATAAAGGTTTCTGACTCTTCTTACCTCCCAATGGTCAAGTTAGAGAATTGAGCTACAGCAGCAAAATAGAAGAATACAAGGTTGAAAACAAAAAAAAAAAAAAGAATTACTGACTAGAGAGCCCATGTTAGATGTTGACAGCCCTGGAAAGCTAGGAAGTCATCTGTCTAAAGCCAAGCTGGTGAGAGTCCCATCCTCCGTCTGGTTCTCTCCTCTTTGTAGGTGTAGTAGAGAAAGCAAGTTGTTGGAACGACCTCATTTGATCATTTGTTGTAGTATTTACATGAGCAGACAGTGGCCCAACATTTCCACCCTTGCTTCCATTTTCCGATAAAGCTACCCCTCCATTTGGATCAAAACTCGCCTGCCTCACCATTGCAATATCACTGGAACTCAGTCCACCAGGACCATGCATTATATATGAAAAGGCAGAAGGGGCACTGGAACCTAATATCTGAGGTAAGAAAGAAGTTACCTGTGGATTTGTTATGTTGTAAGATATGCCACCAGGAGGATAGACACTAGAGGATAAGCGGTTGTTAGGGTCAATGAAAAATGCATTATTACATAACAGAGCGTGAGATGGAACAGATGTTGGAGGTGGACATGATGTGTAAGTTTGCCTTGGCTGCAGAGTTACAACACTTCGCAATTGTTCATTTGGGGGAAGGATAGCAGGAGCAGCCACCAGGAAGGGTCTGGCTTGCCCATGACTAAAGCTCTGCATAGGACTTAAATCTGCACGGTACACTGATCTTACACTGTTAGATTCTGGCTGTTTCAAATTTTCCAAGAAAGTAACCGCAGAATCACCAACCACTCTGTCTTTCTGCATTGAAGTCCCCTGTGCTGACAGGTGAGAATCACTGTATTCATTTCCAGATATTGGGTTGTGATTTAGATCAAAATCCTTAACTGAATTTCTTAACGATGATGCTGGTAAACACAGTCGATGACCATTGTTATCGTCCTCGCTGACACAATTGAGATCAATGTTGAACATTTCTGCTTGTGATGAACTAAACCCTAAAGAAGACTCTTCAAAAGGGACACTTGAAACTGGTTGGAGACACTTCTCTTGAAGCAATTCCATGTCACAGTCACCTACTTCAGCAGCAATGTTGAGATCAAACCCATTAACCTGTGAACATTCTGAGCTCTTGCTATCGTCAACCAAAGATGAAGCCTTAGTCCTACTTATGCATTGAGGAAAAGAAGTAGGTCGGAAAGCACTAGTTGCTGCAGATCCCCTCCAACCACCTGCTTCATCAAGTGGCATACAGGATTTAGGTAAACCTATAGATAATCCAGATTTAGCTACCATGGGTATCGGCTTTGATACAGCTTCTGCATGAAAAGATGTTCCTTTGATTGATAGTTTTTGGTAATCGACTTCATCAACTAGGATATTTTCATTAAGATCAAATCTGGAAGCACATTTTGGCTTATCACTAGAAGTTAGGTATTCTGATTTTATAGTAAAAGGAGATGAAATCTGCTCATGCAGGCCATCATCTTTGTGCTTCCTCATATTATCCCTGTTTGTTGATGTCTCTTTGGCATCTAAGCTTCTGTTTGACAAACAAGGATCAAACTCATCTTTGTGTGAACAAAAACTGTCACACCTACCTCGTTCATAGCCAAAGTGGACCTTGCCTCCAGTTTGTATTGAGCCGCCTTTATCTGAAACTGCAGAATCAACAGAACTTGTATGAACAGTCTCACCACTTTGGTCTTGTACAGAAGAGCATCTTCCTAAGACTCCCTTGTATGTCCCATCCTCTGGTGCCGCATCTCTGGGAACTCGCTGGACCACCTCTAGTACATCATTCAACTCGAAACACGGCTTGACTTCAAGAAAATCTGCATTTTCTTTCTCAGGTGGATTGGGTTTCTGAAGCTCAATTTTCCCCGCAATTGCAAGATTACTATCTTTTATCATCCCAACAACCTCATCACATCCTGTTCCAACAGGAGTTTTCAAGGGGTTACCAATATGGCATTCCTTGTCAGCCGAAAAGCCTCTAAGATTTGCTCTACCTTTTGAAGCATTTTGAGCATCTACACTCAACGCTGAAATTTTTACTGCAGACTCATGTGACTTGCATTCAAAGTAATTATATATACAAGTGTCAATATCAGTATGCTTACTATGCTCACATGACTTGGCATTCACTGATGTTTCCTGGCAGCTATCATTTGAAGAAGCTGGAAGGAAAGCTGGTGTTGAGTTGGAAGAGGCAGACTCAGTTGTAAGTTGCTTACTTTGACAAGTTGCAATCACCAACTTAGAAGCATCTTCATCAATATCTAGCCAATGCTCGTTCATTCTTCTGCCCACCAGTTCATCTCTTTCTCTGACAAGGGTTTGTGTGCCCTCCATGCTGACATCACTCTTTATGGAAATATTGGGACTGCAATCAACAACCCTGGAGGATGATGTGGATGTACCAGAATCCAGTAGATTTCCATTGCCTGATATTACCCCACAGGTTACTTCAGCAAAATTCTCTTTAATGAGTTCCAAACTGCCTGAAGGAGAAACTACAGAAGACAAGAGCACAGACTCATCAGCGTTCTCTTTGCTGCAACAAAGGGGAGAAACCTGATCATGATTTAAATACTTGCTTTCAGTTGCTTCTGATTGTGCATATTCACAACAATTAACTTCAGGATCAGCAACGGAACCATGCTTTTGTTTATCCAATCCAGGACCTATATCAGAAACTACTTCATGAGAATCAGATGAACTCTTTGCCTTTCTTACAGGATCTGGTCCTTCAAGTGAATCAAAGTGCCTCAAACTGTTGTCCATTCCACTTGATTTCAAGTCATGCTGATCCATCAGTACCTTGATATATCTTCAAAGCAGAAAACCCAAGCCAAGTGCACCTTCAAGAACAACCAACTCCTATCAATAGTCATTCACCAATATTAACAGGCCTTTAGCAATGGGCAACATGCCATCACACAAAAAGTAACAAGAAACAGGTTGTTCAAATAACATATACAAAGCTATGACTCATATTGCATCATACACCAATTTCACTGCATGTGACTAGTCACATCTGCAAAATTAAAATCCATTGTATGTTAATAATTTTTCAAAGGAAGAAACAAAATTGGCATAAGGACTTCAAATGCAGCATTAGAGCAACAATGAACAACATCCTTGTTCTGATAATGGCTTACCAGCAATCAGAATTTAAAGAACATGAGTAACTAGGTTAGATTAGGATCACAGAAGAGGTAAGGGGAAGTAAAAGATAAGGAGAAGCAGCATGATTCATAGAAGAGGTGTAGGGAAATATAAGATAAAGAGACGTCAATATTTGTTTCTACACATAAAGACTAGCCGGATTATTCAGAGAAATAAATATAGACATAATTTGCTGCTTCTATTTTGCATTGCCCATACGAAGTTGTTCTAGTTGTGCTAAAACAAGAACAATTAAAAAATATTAACTCAGCTACCATAACCACTATTAGGCCAACAAAGTGAATTAGGGCGAGAAGGTTTATTTTCTTAAAGAGAGAAAGAGAGAGAGAGAGAGTCAGCAAGACAGAGAGAGATATTAAAATCAAACGCACAAGGTATGATGTAGCTAAACCATTAAGTTGATTAAAATAGAGAAGACTGGAAAGAAGCAAAGAAATGAGAGAAAAAAAAACCATATACCATCAAATTATACAAGCCAGACCTAAGATGCTTAAAAGCTGTTGATGTTGAGTTTGGAAGAATATTGACTGATTAGCATTCCTTATGGATATCATAATGTGTTCAAGAGTGTCTAAGTACAGCTGCATGGCCGTCTATACAAAACCCAAATACATGTCACATTGTAGAACATAAAGGAAAACCATGAAATCATATATGATGTACGCCTTCCACTACTCTTTGTATGTACTAAGAAAAGCAAAAAGGACTACTAAAGCAGTAAAGAATGATCATTAGTTGAACTTCATTATACATAATTGTCTATGGCTGACAACTTACATCAGCTTGCATTGTTCTTTTTCCCCAGGGCATGAGATTACCTTCTTCAAGAATTTAGTCAATACAATCAAATTAGAAAGTTGAATCCATGGCAAAGAATTTAATTGCAAGATCCTGCATTTTGTTATTCCTGATTGAATGATGAGTAACCACAGTCTGAAACAGACTAAATGAACTTTAAGGTCACAAACCTTCTGTGAGCCTAGGACAAATTTTCATGAAGGTAATGATATCTTAAAATCGAATCTGTTTTCTGGAAAGCTTACTACCATATCTTCTTCTTTATCTTTGGCAATCAAATTGAAACAAGACCCTCCTAGTGCTGTAATTAATACTTCAGTCGCTTCAAAAATAGGACTACATATATGGTTTAGCTCACATATTCAAATTCACCGATATAGGCAAACAGTATCCACAAATGAAAATAGAATAAGAAAACAACCACTAAAGACCACCAAAAATAGGAAGACGCAAAGAGAATTCAGTATGAGAATCTTGTTCTTATTCCTCATTTATTGTGGAAAATACCCAATTGCATTTCCAGCTATACTTAACACCAAAATTAACTCAAAAGTGACCATTGAAATGACAATCTTTAAGCAACTCGAAACCTAATTGAAAGATACATTACTGTAGAGAGAAGAGTAAAACAAGATCCAGCACATGTTTCGCAACCTTAATTGGTTCTAGTGAAAGGCAATCCACCACACTTTCGGCAGAGAACAAGTAAAGTCAGAAAAGTGCAAGCATGGAACCGTTCCCTGCTAACGTGCATTGCTCAATCCTACAGTTACCAATTGAAATAAGTCGACAACAACACCCAAGAGGACTAATTTATTATTTTTAGATATTCCGAATAGGAATTGCATGAATGACATCCATGGCCCTCGATTTTTGCAATCATCGACCCAGAAAAAGAACACTTCAGAAATAATGAACTAAGATCATTACTACCATTCATTAAAAAATAACATTGAGAAAATCATCAAGTGTCTAACTTAGATCCTCATGGAAAATGACAATCATAATAATAGAAAAAGTCTCTCATTACTCCGGGATTTACATCTTAGTGGAATCAGGAAGAAAAGAATAATTTCACTGCCAAATTCTCATTTATTTTCCTCCGTTCGTTCAGTGAGAAAACAAAAACTCAGTGGATATTAGAACACAAATCAGTAGCTCTTAGCTGATTGACACTAACATAAAAGAAAAAGACCCAAAGGAAAGGACTTTATCTAGAATGCAGAAAGTATGATCCATGTGAACCGAACCCAATTCGTACAACTCCAAAGCTCAGAGTCCTTGTTTGCGTACCGTGAAAATGGATTTGGAAAAGGGAAAATTTTTACAGAGGGGGAGAGAGACCAGAGCGACGATAAGACCTTAAAACTCCATTTCCTATTTACCCTTTGGAAGAATATGCATACGAACCAAATAGAAAGAAGGAAAAATGCAACAAGCCCAAATTCAGAAAATGTATAGAAAACCACGGAAACCATAAGAATTAATAAAAAACGATAAATGAAAGAAATGAGCGTGAGGGGTGAGGTACGGATGGATGAGTGGAGTACCTGTATAATGAGGAAACAAAAGCACTTGCAGAGTGATATTAGCAGCTTTTAAGTTTCAGAGTAAAAGCAAAGGCAAGTAAGTAGGGTTATAAGTCGAGGTAGAGAACGAGGAAAAAGAAAGGCCTTCCTCTTCAATCTTCCCCTGCAAAAGCTGAAAAGTCTCTTTCTGCTGTCTCAGTATTAAATCCCTTTTCTTCTCGATAGAAAATAGTGAGCTAAGCTATTTTCCTCACTCAAATCCAAAAAGTTCAAACCGATCCCCACTTCTCTCTCCCTTATAATCCTTGACCCCAGGAAACCTGTTACTATTATATCAAAATTCATTAAGGTTTAAAATTTTATGAATTATAAGCCAGTTAAATTGGATTATAATTAATTACTATATTATTATTATTATGAAATTCATTCATAAAATTCACATATATTGATATAATTTGAAAAATAAAAGTTCAGACTGTAAAATAGACTAAAAAATAATAATTTGAGGCAATATTATAAATTTAAAAAAATCTAGAACTAAAATTATAGTATAGGGATCTAATTTATAATTTAAAAATTTAATTATAAATGGGCGAATTATGAAAAAAATGAAGTATAAAATTTTCCATTAATTTCTTAAATACTACAGTATCCTTTTAGAAGTTTGGAAAATTGATGTATTAATTAAGCTTTTAAATAATTAATCTATGTGGGGGATGGATTAGAAATATTAATTAAGACCAAGGAAACATTGATTGTGCTGCCGGTTCTAGGGTGGGACCCAGTGGAAAGTTTAGTGGGGCCAATAAAAGTGATTGGTCCATTCTTCTCTAGCAAAAGTGGGACCCAGTGGAGATAAGTGCTGCTAAACGCTGGTAGTGTCACAGTAGCAGTAGCAGTAGTAGTGCTACTGAGAATGACTATGGGCCCCACAAAGGGACCCGCATACTAAATCATGTTCGTGGGAATCACCGTATCGGTAGGGTTTTTTTTTTATAGTATATTAAGTGGGGTACATCAACTCTTTACGGCCCCACCACACATTTTGCCTGTCTGTTGTGACGCTGTCAGTCTATCCAACGGGGCCCACATCCTAAGTTTCCCTTTTTGTTTAATTCTTAAAAATTAACTTCCGTTTATGATTCGATTTCCATGGAATAAAACATCAAGTTCATTCGGTTCGGTTTCCAAATCTTATGTTATTTAATTTTTTTAGTGCATTTGCCAATTAAGACTATGCAAAACCAAAGCAGAGCTAAAAATCGAATCAAACCATATATATTACATTCTATTCAATTTGGTTTTTTCTAGCTCTCTTCCAAAAATAAAAATCAATTTATTTGATTTAATTGAGT
The DNA here is from genome assembly GCA_037975025.1 of Excoecaria agallocha. Taxonomy (NCBI): domain Eukaryota; kingdom Viridiplantae; phylum Streptophyta; class Magnoliopsida; order Malpighiales; family Euphorbiaceae; genus Excoecaria; species Excoecaria agallocha. The sequence continues at coordinate 120,259,706 of CM075806.1, read as the reverse complement.
TTTTTAAAAATTTAAAATTAAAATTGAACTGACCGAATTTTTAAATTTAAGTACTTAATTCAATGCAACAGTAATTTAAAGATTTAATAGCAACAAACATAAGTTGGTATGAGTGGAAGGGACTCTGATCATTTAAGCAAATAGTATCGAAATTCGAGTTTCTGTTAATGCAGCAAATTTCGTTGGAAAAGGTTCTCGTAATTACATTTAACTGTATCTCGCGTAAAAATTAATTTAAGTATGGTATGGTTTAAAAATATCTCTCATCAGTATATGCCTGCTTAGGACACCACACTAAATGTAAGTTGGTCTGAGTGTAAGAAGCTTTGATAATTTAAACAAGTGGTCTCGAATTCAAGTTCTTGTGGATGCAGCAAATTTCGTTTGTAAAGGTTCTCATAATTGCATCTGACAATATCTCAAGTAATGATTAATCTGAGCATAATATAATTAAAAAATAACTGCCATCAGTATATACATACTTTGGATACTACACTAAAAACACACAAAAAAAAAGATTTAATAGCAATATATAAATAGCGACCGTTAAAATCTATTTTTTCTAATTTATTTAAGATTTTACAATAAGCAATATTTTGATAGCATAGAGAGAGGCCACATAATTTGTTTCCAAAATTATGTTTTAAGAATATAATTTAGTGAATTTCAGAGGACATTCCACCGATATATATTGTTTGTGGTATAATGAAGATTTTTGAATTTGAATTTCCACTGCTTTTTCTTTATATAAAAAATATATACAAAATTCAATGGATATTGACGCAACTCTTCAAACTGCATAGGCGCATACCTTGTGCAAAAGGTGTTTATTATATTAAGTTTAATCAAGTTTATGTAGAGGTGGCAAATGGACAGGTTGGATAGATTTAGGTTAAACCACAAACTAATCCAAATAAAGGTGAAAGATCATGTTTATCAAGTCCATGAAGGCGGCTGATGCATTTGTAAGCCCAAACAGCATGATCAAGAACTCATAATGGCCATATCTAGTATGGAAAGCAGTCTTAGACACATCTGTTTCTTTCACTGCCATCTGGTAATAGCCCGATCTCATATCAATCTTTGAGAATATACCCGCTTCCTTCAACTGTTCAAACAAGTCTTTAATACGAAGAAGGGAGTATTTATTCTTAATAGTCATCTTATTCAGCTGTTTGTAGTTAATGCACAACCGAGTATCCCATCATTTTTCTTCACAAATGGGATTGGTGCTCCTCAAGGAGAGATATTGGATCTAATAAATCTCTTATCAAGCAATTCTTGCAATTGAATCTTCAATTCTTTCAATTCTGCGGGTGCTATTTTGTAAGGGGTAATGGAGATTAGGGCAATACCTTGAGCAACATCAATGAAGAATTTCACGTTCCTATCAGGTGGCAAGCCTGGCAACTCATCAGCGAACACGTCAAGGAAATCTCTTACAGTAGGCACTTCTTACAACTTGGGACTATCTCTTTTTGCCTCCACTACATAACACAAGTAAGCTATGCACCATTTTCTAATCAGTCTTTTAGCAGTTGTAGCAGATATCATATCAGATAAGAAGCCGATTCTCATACTTACAACTGTGATTTCCTGACCTTCTTCAAGCTTCAAAGTGACCCTCTTTCTTTTGTAGTCAACTGTAGCTTGGTTGGCGGATAGCCAATTCATCCCTAAAATCCCATGAAATGGCAGTTCAATCAAATTTGCTAGAAATACATGACCTTGAGCACTAATAGGACATTTTTGTATACTTTGTTCACCACTACACTATGCCCCAAAATATTACTTACCAAGATATCCCGATCTAAGCATGCATCTCTCATCCCTTTATTCTGTGCTAAATCAGTGCTAATATAGGAATGAGTAGAATTAGGATCTATTAAAGTATGTATTGAATCAGATAACAAAATAAAATTACCTACTATCATATATGGAGCATCTTCATCCTCTATGGCCTTAACTGTATATATCTAACCTACAGCTCATCTCTGACCCTGAGATGACTGCCCAGCTAGTCTAGAGACTGAAGTGATGGGAGAAGCTCCCCTATCATGACCTCTCTGTGCAGAGGATCCAATACCTGATGCTGGTGAGGTGGCTGAAGCAATTCGCACTACATGACAATCTCTAATATGATGATATCTGGAACCACACCTGAAGTACGTTCTAGATAAATATCTGCACTCCCCAGGATGAACCTTGCCACAATGATTACTGGTTACTGCTGTTCCATTATCTCTGTCTCAAGATGTGCTGGCTACTGAAGCAACTGGTGTCCTGTCATGGGATGCACTACCTTGCCCTCGGCTTGCAGCAACTGGTGAATGGCCTTAAGGTGCTGCAAATTCCTTGGACTTTTTACCCTATCCTTCTTTATCGTTGGACTGTCCCTATTTTCTCTTTTGTTGGAACCGAGATTTTCTATCAGCTTTTTCTGTCTGAATAGTTTCTAATTTAATTGCTGCCTCAACCATAGCTCTCAAATTAGGGTATTTCTGGATTTCAATGATCTATCTGAGCTCTGTGTGTAGTCCTCTCTCAAATCTCTGATATAATTTTTCTTCTATAGATTGGCTCTCATCTAAATAGGCACTCAAGCGTTCAAACTCGCACTCATATTCTGCCACCAATTTGTTCCCCTGTTTAAACCTCTAAAAGGCATCATGCATTGCTACCTTCACCTAATATACTTCTTTTCAAATTAAGACACAAAGAATCCCCAACTCAACCGATCCATTGGGGTATGCCTTTCGATTGAATCTCACCAGATGAAAGCTGGCCCTTAAAGTAAAGCCACAATACCTTCAAATTTTTCTTCCAGTGGGCTATTTGTGATTTCAAACAATCTCTTTATCTTGAAAAGCCATTCTTCTGCCTGGACAGGTGTCAGTGGATCACGTCCATGAAAATCTTCAGCTGCTAACTTTTTTAACTGCTCTAGAATAAGTTTTTTTCTAGGTGGAGCTGGCTGATCCTGTATTGTTGCCTGAAAAGGCTATGCTTGACCTGCTTATAGCCTCTATTGAATATAATCTGCCATCAAATTGAGAAAATCCAGCTGTGGAGGTGGAGGTAGCACTGCTGGCAAAAAAGTCTGCTGCGTGGGACCTTTTGTTGTCCAATGCCTATGGAAGCCTCACTCTCACCATCCCCCACTTGTCTATCTCGATCAGAAGATATTTTTTTACTATAAAACAAAAAAGAGTAAGTACACATTAGATTATATATCACCTTTTTCACTAACAATTGACATGCATATATAGACAAATCAATCACTTAATCCCACTCTGACTTTAGAATCATTTAAACTACGACTTTAATACCACAAAATGTAACACCTTTACTATTACAATCCTAAAAATTTAAGCAATTATCCAAATTTTTTTCTTATCTTAAAAATCATATATTTAATTAAATAATTCATTAATTACCAATTCTTATCTACAATTCATGTTTGTAAATCCAATTTATTGTTGACCTATAACTGTTCAATTTTTACTATTTATTTTACAAAAATCCAATAATATAACGGTTATAAACTTGTCTAACTCCCTGAAAAATAGATAATTTTATAGCCCCTCAGAAGCACAACAATATATAAACAACTTAAATTTAGATACATCACCACACATTCTCATTTCCATTCACACCATTCAAATCACTTTCTATCAAAATACATATTGTACAAAAATAGACAATACTACTAATATACAAATCACTTTTTGCTTCAAATCCAATTAAATAAATATATACATGTCAGACTACAAAATATTTCTATTGTCTCTTTTTCTTCAAAATTACTTCTTTTATGTACTATTGCTCCACACTTTCATCGGTACCTGCATGCAGTAAATCCTACGTGCTGAACATTAAATATGCTCAGTGGTAACTAAAAATCATAATATTGTCCAGAAAAACATAATTGCATTAATTATGCAGAATCATCAATTTTTCTTATCAAAATACAATTTTTAATATCTTTAACAGTCATTTCAATTCAGTATTAATACTTTGATAAACTTTCAATCTAGTCCTTAATTTTTTATTTTATTTCAAAATTGCCCTTTTTACACTTTAATTACATAATTGCCATTAATTTTCTTGTTTTCACTGCACATTTAATTTTTTACAAATCAATTTATCAATTGGTCCTTATTTTAATTTTTATGCAAAATTACATTTTAGTCCCTTCACTACTTAAAAGTTCATTTTTGGACTGTTTGTTCACTAAATTACCATTTTATCATTTTTATTCATTTTTTATCACTTTTACTCATTACATACAATATTTGAAAAAATTACTGTTTTGCTCATAAACTTTTTATTTTATTTCAATTAGATCCTTTTTCATTCTAAACTTTATTTTTAGCTTCTTTTTACACTTTTAAACTTATTCTTATCATTATATCTCCAGTATAATCCCGACAGAAATTTTCAGATCGGATATACGGGATGTGAATTCCACATAGCTATAATATAAACTGAGAAATGATCCCAAAGGATCATTTCTAGTAGAACATAATATATAACAGAGCAAATACTATGGGAGATCAGTATGATTCTACCATAACAAAATAAGTCATCATAATTTGCACCACGGTATAGGTATCCATATAGCTAGCCAATTATATTCTGAGCTATATTTTGACCATCTAACTATTACTGAGGGCAATAATTCACTTAATTTCAATATTTATTTTAGATTTTTGACAGTTTCAGTAGTTTTTTCATTACAGTAAATCTGTCAGTCAAATCTTTCATTACTTTTACACAGTTTATGAATTATTTCACAATAATTCGCCATTTTTCACTTATTTAATGAATTATTTCACAATAATTCAACAAATATACTTTGTACATAATCAATTTCTCTTCTAAAAAAATACTTAAATGATTTTCATAAATTTCACAAAAATTCATAAACACATTAATTTATTTCTAAGTTCATTTTATGGCTTAATTCATCAAAAATACACACAATGTAATACCCCTAAAAGTACCCTAAGATAGATAGGTGATTATTTTTGCATAAAATAGAGGTGAATTATATGACCAATTAAAGGAAAATTATAAATTAAGGATATAATTGAAAAGTTAAAGTAAAAGTTTTATGGTAGAAATGTAATAAGTAAAAAGGTTAAAGATTAAAGTAAGAAGCAAAAATATAAAGAGGGATTAAAATGAAATTTGCCAAGATTTTTGTTATTAGCCAATAGGAAGTAAACAATTGTGAGGCAAAGAGGAGAGAAGGAAAAGTGTGATGGAATAAGACATGGTATGAATGTGATGATAGCACAGCGAAAAAATAAAAATTTTTTATCATACATGCCATACAATTCCATGACAAGAATCGAAGCATGCAATTTTAGAGTTTTAAACTTACAACTTTATATGCCTTTAAAACTTGATTTTTATGATGACCAGCAACCAAGAAGGATATGTCCACCTTAGATCTTCACCACCAATGCCAAGGAACAGCCTTTACGCCACTCCCTCTATTCTCACACACACACTTGCAAAGATGGCTTAAAATCAAGAGTGCTAGCTCTATGATTGTGTATTCGACAATGGGAATGATTTGAAGCCACAAGATCTGATCTTGTTCTTCCTTTAGGTTACTGTTTCAACCCGAGAATACAAGAGAACAAGAAAGATTTCTTTCCCCTTGAGTATTTCGGCCAAGAGAGAAAAAATAGCAAAACGGCATACCCTTTTTATTCATTTAATTCATTAATATATATCACTTAATTTAGGTCAAGTGTGAGTGCCGAAAATTAAGTGTTAATTTCAGCCTCCATCACTTCCTAATTAAGAGATATATCTTAATTTAAATTCTATTAGAATTTAAATTCAAATGGCATTAGTCATTTAATCAAAACAAACTTACTTTTTTAAGGTGATAAGTTGCCGAATTCAACTAGTATTTTAGTTTGAATTTTGGCTACTTTAATTCCCTCTCAAGTATTATATTTTGATTAAATACAAATTAGGATTTAATACTCAATTAACTTAATTATACATAGATAATTAATCAATTGAAATTAAACCTAGCATATGCCAACAAATTTCTCTCGTGACCAACTGTTAACAGATTTGCCTAAAACAACAAGTTGTTTTAGGCAAAAAGACAGTTCAACATATTTGCCTAAAACAGCTAGCTGTTTTAGGCAAAATCGTGGCTTAACAGATTTGTTAGCTGTTTTAGGCAAAATCGCACCTTGACAGTTTTGCTGTTTTAGGCAAAAAATCTGTTTACCCATTTTATGCATTAATTTGACTTTAAATAAAAGTCCAAATTAATTTTCAATATACAATTTAAATATTTTAAGCCTAATGCTTTGTGTGCGATCCTATAGGTCCATTTAATGTTGGCAATGAATTAATAAATTAATTCAAAGGCTATATATATTCTCTAGCAAGATATTATAGCATTCCAAATTAAATGAAAATGCATATGGCATTTAGTGACCTAATGCAATTTTGCATAGTCCCTTACCCATAAATATCAGAATTAATATAAGGCATGGAACCAGTCATCCTTATATATATTAATTCATTTCTTGATATTTTAGTGACACTAAACTCTCAGATAAATAAAGATTACTCATTATTTCATCTCGGTATGGCCATACACTTCTCAGTTCACTGATCAAGTGGTCGATGATATTTTCTCTCTTAATAAGAGGGGTAATCCCTTCACTTCTCTCATGCTCTCTAACATGATTCAATGCATACCCAATCATACCCGTACTTGTCACTCTGTTACGAGTACGTTAGGTGTATGTTAAAGTACACAGTAATTCATAAAGAGTTTCATAGAGATTTCAGGTCTAAGAACTCCGATACAAAACTTGCATATGAGAAACACTTATGACTTATACCATGTAGTGTTCTCATGAGTGGATCTAATCCAGATACCGTGTTCTAAACATGTATCTATGATCTCTGATTGACACTCTTGTCCTTATGATCCGTAAGACAGAACTCAACTTATCAGAGAGAGCATACTAGTCTTAATTCATTTGTTATTCCCATAACAATGACTGACTAGGGATATTTAGAATGAAGTCTCATTTGTTTCAAGGTCTTACAACCATGTGCCTCACACATGATAACTTAAACTGAAACAACATTCTTGGATAGTTCTATCAATTGATATGCACAGGAATACAATAGATAAAACAAATGCCTCATTTATTAAATTAAATGCTTTATAACAATGTATTGGGGCTAGGGCTTACACTAACAAAGTGGTCTTCTTCTCCTTGTGGTATCCGGCCATACTTGGCCAAAGAGACACAAAATTGTCTCTTTTATTTTCTTTTCTCTCATCCTTTGTGTTATTCTCTTCTTCTTCATTTCATGATGCTTCTAAGAAGGAAAAGCTATAGAGAGTAAAGAAAAGAATTTTACAGCAACCTAGGATGAAGATCAAGAGAGGGAGAAAGGAAGATAGCAAGAAGATAGGAAGAGAGAGTTTGGAAGCCTTTAAGAGGTATGGGAACTTAACCCTACTTGTATATGTGCATGTGTTTATTATGAATATGAGGTGATATTAGTAACATATGATGTTATATTAAGTGAATCTCATGAAAAATAGAGGTTAGATTTGATTGGAAACCAAAATAGGAAGGGGTGGTAAAGATAAGGGAAAAACTGTCTTAAGGTTCCTTAGACCAGTCTTCACTATTTTAGTGATATCTTGAGTTATAATGATTGGAATTTATAAATTCTAGTTGTAGACGAAACTAGACTCACAGGTATTCATTTCATATGAAGAACACGACCTCTGAATCAATTTGGCTGATATAGAAAAATAGGCTTGAATCCGGGTCTTGTCTGCTGCCTCTGTTACTAGGACCAGTCTGTGGTTTTTTGTGAATAACTTGAGATATAGAGCTCTGTTTGGGGTTATTTTTGATTTTTTAGAAACTATAAAGATAGATATACAACTTTGTAGAAGAGAGTTTTCCCTAAAAATGATTTTTTCTGGGTCAAAAACGGCATAGAAGTCGAGGCAAAAAATCTGTCTCTAGATGATTTGGGCCTCACGGTTACTAGGTTTTTTATAGTAACCGTGAGGTACCCCAGTTTTCAGTCCAGACCCTATAGATGACCTACCTCACGGTTACTAAGCATTTCATAGTAACCGTGACCCCTTTAAAAAGTATAGAACACGGTTATTACTCATCTGGTAATGACCGTGAGGTAGTCTGGTGTAGTCTAGACCTAAAATAGCAATTAGGTCACGGTTACCATGAATTTGGTAGTAACCGTGACCCCTAAAGCATTTTTTTGGCCACGGTTACCATGAATTGATAGTAACCGTGACCCTCCCTCAAAGTTCAAACATGAAAGTTAAGATCCCATGTGAAGCATAAGATTAATTATTCTTTCTTAAACATATATTTTACCTTAAATACAAAGTATATGACAATGCTCAACCATAAACATATGAAATGTGTAATATAAAGATAAGTTATAGTAATTGATATATGAAAGTATTTACTTGAATATGGTTGGGTTATATCGATTATCTGCATATGCTTTTGATTGTGACATGAAAGTTAAAGAATATTATCTTATTGTTTGATTTATCATACCATATGATGAATTATATACTATGAATCAAATGATACATGAGATATGATTAATTGCCTGCACTTAAAAACTTGGTTGTGGATAGATAGGCATGCCTATAGGGTTCCGTCGCAGCTACTTCTATTTGACTCTTATGAGTCTTCTGTTTGTCTCTACATGAGACTTCTGTTTAGATACCTTCGGGTATCCTTCTGTTTAGATACCTTCGGGTATCCTTCTGATTTGATACCTACGGGTATCCGCAGCACCCGTTATCCACACCCATAGGATGTTAGCAGGCATTTCACAGTATGAACTGAATAATATATGTATAATCTTGATAAATACTTGATCAGTTATGTATGATCCATATGTATACCATAATATTATATATTATTAACTATGCTATGCGAGTTATATTATAACTCTTGCATGTTGATTATAATATTTTGACATTATTATTGTTTATTGTGTGCTTGAGAACAATCACCGTGAGTGGTTGTTCATATATGTGTTATTCCCCACTAAGCTTTATAGCTTAGCACGGGTGTTTATCCGTGTAGGTACTTGAAGTCAAGGTGCTTTCTGTTGGGACAAGAGCTGCTAATGTAAAGCCAACTCTAGAGATAGAAGAGAGTCAATTATATGTGTATTTCATTTTCTTTTTATATTTATTATGTTGTACTGAAGAACCCTAATTAGGAAAACATTTTAAATGATTTTATAGAATACTTAATGTAATACTTTGTATTTTCTAATAGTATATTGAGGTGTGCATGTGAAAATAACAATAACAACTATCAGGACTATAAAGGAAATAAATGATCCTATGTAAAAGAACTTATAGAATGAAAAGTTTGGGTGGACTAGTGCGGTCCTTACACACAATATACTTTAGTTCTCTTTAGGTAACCATTCGGCCATCAAAGAAAATTCACCTTATATATTCATTTAAATCAATTTAAACTTTTCAATAGGCATATTCAAGATTCTAATTCATTATTTTAAGGTCAATTTCAATTATACATGCATTTTTCTTATTTTTTTCTAAATCACATAAAAAAATCATGCCAATTCAAGAAAAATAGAACGATTTAATAGCCATTAACCTTTTTCACAAGCTTTAGGCATCTAAGCTTTCTTTTTCTTGTCTTTGACCTTTGATGGTTATCCCTCACTTGGAGAACCTACCATGGCTGAATATTTCATCATAAGAAACACTACTTTTTGGTTCTCAAATGCTTAAATTAACCACATAAATAAACTCTAGACACCTAAAAGCACTTGTAGGTACCTTCAAATAAAATTAAAATCATGATTTTCTCTTATCTCACTTTGACACCCTAAGATTTTCAACTTAATTTCTCTTACTTTTTTTTTCTCTAACCAAAGAATAGAGGCTTAAGATATCACATAGAGAGGCATAACTTCACTTAATATGCTTGGATTAAGAGAGAAAGAGAGAGAAAACTTAAAGAAAATGGAGAGAAAGTGAGCTTATGCTGGTTCGGCCACAAGGGAGGAAGATGATGGCTGAAGGGAGAAGGATAGCTGGACAAAATATCATCTTCCAACAGGCTTTTATAATGACTGAATGGGTTAGATTTTGGTTCAACACAAGTCCACTAATTTAGGCCCCAAAACCCAAAATCAAATTCATTATATCATTTTCTTGTAATTCTCTCATTTTCCAAATTCGAATCAATTCAATTTCAATTTCATCATTCTTATTATGTTTCAAATAAATTGTATATAAAATTTCAGCCCAATCAAAATTAGTTACTAATTTAATTCAATCAGATCGATTCAATTTAATAATTACTAGTGTTACCAAAAAATTAATTTTTTACAGCCAAAAGATTCTACACATCATTTTAGGCATATATGCAATTTTTGATAATTTTAGAGCTCATTTACTATTTTTAAAGGCTATGTCAAATATAGGTCAACCTAGTTATTATTTAAACTGAACCATTTTTTTTCCATATTTTTGATTTTTTGAGGCCTATTGGACCTTAATTTCACTCCAAATTTTAATCCCAGACTAACCGTGATCAATATTTTTTGATGGTCAAATAAAATATTTTTTATCTCCGGATATACTTTTCAGCCTGAAAATACTATTCACTATCGAAAATATTATTCATGGCTAAATCCGGCGTTCAGGCCATTACAGAAAATGTCTACCATTGATTTGTAACACCCCAAGAATCATCGATCACGTGAATAGTATTTCTCGAGGTGAATAGTGCCACCCGAGGCCCGATTTTTTCTCCACAATTGAAAAGTATTATTCATAACGAATCTGGTGTTATAATTTGGGCTAAAATTGAGGTCAAATAGGTCTCTAAAAGAAAAAATAAAATAAATAACTGGATTGATATAATTGACTGAAAACTTTGACTGGCTTAAAAATATTCACTGAACTTCATAAAATTATTCCGATTGCACCAATTGACTAGAAATTATGTATATAAATTTTTGGGATGATAAAATGAATTTTTTGAAGACTTTAAAAATTTAGCTTTCGGACTGATTAAAATTTACATTCGGGGCTAGTTTGATATCGAAACGACCTCGGATTGATCTAAAATTTTAACCATGACCTAATTAACATTTTTAGTATAATTTTTATTAAAAATTGACAGTTAAAAGTGTATTAACCAATTAAATGGTGACATATGACATTAGACCTACTTAGGACTTAATTTCTTTTGTCCTAAAGTGGGTGTATAATTAATGTGGCTTTAGAGATCTTTATCTCTTGATCGTTGGCCGACCAAAAGATTATTTTTTTTCCAGTTGCCGTGGCTTCATCTTCATCTTCATCTTCATCTTCATCTTCATCTTCATCTTCATCTTCATCTTCATCTTCATCTTCATCTTCTTCTTCTTCTTCTTTTTCTTCTTCTTCTTCTTCTTCTTCTTCATTTGTTCTTTGTTTTCTAAGCCAAATTCACAAAATTTCTCAACCCTCATCTAAAATTAAATTGTCTTGTCTTGCTTTCCTTCACCTTTGGTTACTATGGGTGGTGGAAGAAGGTGAATAAAGTCTAATTCTTCAAGTGGTTAAATTGGTGAGTTGGAAAAAATTTAGTTTTATTTGATAATTAGAGTAATTAAGTGTTAATTATAGTACTGTGAGTATTATTTGAGCAAAAATTTAACTTAATCTATGGTTATTTTGGCCATGAAATTGCTGACAATTGAAGAGCAAGGAGAGGGAAGCAAACCAACCAAAAATAAGGGAAAAGACAAAGTTATTGAGTGATTTTGTAAGTGAATAATTTTAAACCCTTTAATTTCATAATATATATGTTGTATATATAATTAGAAAAAATTTAGGTTAATTATTAATTACAAATTAATTATGAAATTTAACTTAGAATTGTACAATTAGAAGATACATTAGTGAAATTATGGTATTTAATTAAAATTTAGACAAGTTTAATTTTAGAAAAAATTTCGGTTACAAAAAAATATTTAGGAACTAAAATGAAATTTTCCGGATTAAATTGAAATAAATAAAAAATAGATGATTTTATGTTTATTGTGATTAAATTGAGTAGAAAATATAATTTATACGAAAATTGGAATAAGGTAACCGAATAGGGATCTCAAGAAAATTTATGAAATTTTGAGATATAAATCGGAATAAATGCAAAATAGAATATAATTAATTTATATGATATGTAAGGAGCATGTATTGAAAAAGAAAGTAATAAATAAATAAAATAAATAAAATAATGGTAATTGTATGATTTTAATTGAAAAACTGGTATATTTGAAATACTGAGACTGTTTTTAATAATGTAAATTAATTATTACCATGAATCGATAATGATGCATTATTGTAAATTGTATTAAATTGTAATTGTATTTTGCCCTTAATATTATGTGTGAAATCAGAAATTAGAATGTACATGGCTAGCCATAGGGACATTTCTGTAATCGCGGTAGCAAGTCATGGCGACTTGCATAGTGGTAATCTTGTATGATTTCATGTCTGTATTGAAGTGTTTGAGGAAAATGAAAAAGAAAGAAAGGAAAAAAAATAATATGTGTGTAATTGATACTACCAGAGTTCTGGGACCTATAGGGTCCATAGTTCCGCTCATTCTAATTAGTGATATATTTCCATGCTATACTATGGGCAAGAAAATTAAAATATTGAATTGACTAAAATATAAAAAGATATTGTATGAGCAATAGTATTAAAATATTGTATTGACTAAAGATACTGTATGAGTAAAAATGTAAAACTTGAAAAGCAAGAATAAATTACTGTTTGGACAAAAGTTTACTGAAAAATAAGGATAAAAGCCTAAAAGAACTGATAAACAAAGAAATTAGGACAAAAGTGCATTTTTGAAACTTTAGGAACTAAAGTAAAAATTTATTCCTATAGTGAAAAATTCAAGTTTAAAGTGATAAAATTTGAGAATAAAACTTGAAAAACTATAATTGAGAACGAATTCCTCAAGCAAGGGTAAAATGGTAGTTTTGTCAATAAAAGATTAATTTAGAAATTAATCGAAAATTTTTTGTATTATAATGAAATACAACTATGAAGAATATGTAAATGAACTGTAGTGAAATTCTGGAATTTCAAGTTTATGTTCACCACTAAGTACTTCTGTACTTAGCATGTGGTTTTGTACTGCACGCAGGAGACATAGATTGAGTTCGTATTGGAAGAAAATCAGTGTTAGAAGGATCCAGCATTTTGTGATTTTATATACTGTACATATAGACGTTGCCTTGTAGGACAACATGGCTAGTTTTTGGACTGTATATAGTTTTGGACTTACACATATGTTATGTACTGTATATATGTATGGTTATATATAAAATTATTGAAAATAACTGTTGTTCTGTATTTGACTGATCTTGTGGAGTATATATTAGATTGTGGAGGTTGGGTTAGATGTTGTGAACATTTTGGGAGTGTTTTGTGGCTATTACAGGAAGACAGAATTTGAATTTCAGCCGTTATGCTGCCCGAATTTCTATAGATTAATTGATAAGATATTTTAAAATGTGGGACCCATGACTTAATGGTTAAAATATTGAATGCTAGCGATTGATAATTTAATAATAATTTATGGATCCCCGCAGTGTAGTGTGATATCGATATTCGGATCAATGTCCGGCTATCGGGTGTTACATGATCTGTTGCTGTTTGTAATCTTGTTTTGATGGTGATTAATAATACTCTCATTTATCAAAAAAAAAAAATGTTTCACAAAATTAATTTCAATCTTAATTTAAACCATTATTTTCATAGTTGAAATATGTACTTCATGCGCTCTATTTAATTAGAAATAATTGTTAATTGTTCAATTTAAGGGGCTAGCTCTTGGTTGAATAATGAAACAATAGTATTAATTAACTGGTGATTGGTTGATTAAAAAAATCTCATTATTAATTCAAAATTTTTTGAATCCTAACTTGTAATGTGTTTAATCAAATTCGAAAATAGTTTAATTTTCAATTCAATGGTTCCAAATCATTTGCTTAATTTGGGTTTATTAATTAAATACAGGTGTTAGTTTTATATAATTGTTACATCGTGCATGATTCAAGTTTGAATCATGTAACAACTATTTTTATATAGTTTTCATTTTTTTTTATATAAACATTTTCATTCTTGGTTTAATTGACTGGGAACACGTAAATAATACTATGCATGATCCATTAAATGGTTTGAACACGAATTAATAAATCACAAGAATTTAAAGTAAAATTTGAAATTGATCCATTTTGAAAATGATAACCTTTCACTCGATTGACTTAGTTTCTTAATTAATGAGGAATAAGTGAAAAAAGTGGCCCAATATATTTTGAATTTAAGGGTTGAATATATATTAAACCTAAAATTAAGGTTGGCTTTTAACTTCATAACTTTTTGAATGCATGCAACGTATAAGCTCTGACTAATTTTGCACCACTTGGGACTACGAATCTTACTATTGTTGACACCATAGCATCCCTACTCCCAAGATAAGACCCCACCAAATTCATATTTAAGACATTTGCCGACACGTGTAAGTATACTACACAATTATGCCAAGTGCTACAAATCAGCCACGTAAGACCCCACGTGGATATCCAACATCGCACCTATCCCAGACCTAACCGCCAAACATATTTCCTCATATACATTCTTTCCATAGCTATCACCCCCGCAGACTCGGAGAATTAAAGAAAAAAAGAAAGAGATGATAAACTTTTTTGGTTTATGTTTTGTTCTTACCTCTCTTTTAGCTGCCCAAGTATGGTCTCCGGATCCAGCACTTAAACAACAGAGTGGCAAAGAAGATGTGATAGTTAAAGAAGGGCATAGAGTGATAGTTGTGGAAACTTACGATGAAAATGGGCACCATAACACCAAAGTCTCGATCTCTCCTCCGCAGGATCCACTTTACGATGGTGGGTTAGTGGAAAACGCTAAAGAAAAGATCAAACAAGCTGCCAATATTCTTCCAAATATTGGCCAAAAATCTTTCGGTGAAGGGCAGCCGCCTGGGGAGCTTATTTGTGATTCACTAGGGAAATGCACGCATAAAGTTGCTACAGCAATTGGCAGAGCCAAAGATCATACGCAGGAGGTTGCTCGTGAAGCTAAAGAGGCTATGGAATGTGCAATTGATACGAAGAAAAAAGTGGCTTATGAGGCCAAAGAGAAAGCAACCCAGAAAGCCAATGAAGCTAAAGAAGTGGTAGAAGAGGCTTATGAGGAAGCTAAGGATGCTGCTAAACAAACACTGCACAAAGCTAAAGATACAATGAAATCTGCTAAAGATACAGGGAAAACAATTGGGGTGGATACAGCAACAAATGTGTCAAAGCAAGTAGAGAACTTGAAAGAAAGTGCGGATGAAGCAACAAGCAAAATAGGGAAGATGTTTAGGTATTTGGGGTCAAGAGAAGGGCTTAATGGTATGATGGGTGTGATGAACTTGGTGGGTTTTGCAACAGCATATGGGATGTGCATGTGGGTGACTTTCATATCAAGCCATGTTCTAGCTGGTTATTTGACAAGGAACCAGTTTGGGTTGGTGCAGAGCAAGATATATCCTGTGTATTTTAGGGCCATGGGTTATTGCATTTTGATGGCTCTTTTAGGGCATGTTATTGGGCGGAGACAGCATTTGTTTGCCCACAGGAAGGCTGAAATGGTGCAAGTTTATAATCTAGTTGTATCTATTTTGGTGGTTTTGATCAATGCTTATTATTTGGAGCCTCTGGCCTCTAAGGTATGCTTTTTCATGCATGTTTATGTTTATATGATTGTTTTATTAGTATACTTAATATACAAACAATATTTGGATAGTTTACCAAATCATGAGATTTGGAATTCTGAGTCAGAAAGTTGGTGAATATGAATGTGTAGGTTATGTTTGAGAAACTCAAAGTTGAAAAGGAGGAAGGCAGAGGAAGAGAAAGCCAAGCAGTTGAAACAAGCAGGGCAGGGCAGCCACTCAGTGAAGCCGTCACAGCCACCGCAACAGTGACAAAAGGTGGAACTGCAGCATCAGCAGAAGCAGAGACTGCAGAGCGACAGGAAATTAGATCAAAAATGGTCAAAATGAATGAAAGGCTGAAGAGGCTGAATTCTTCTTCATCTTTCCTCAACATGCTTACCTTAATGGCTCTTTCTTGGCACTTGGTCTACCTCGGCCAGTGCATCCATGGAAATTGTTAGAAGGGCATATTAGTGATTTTAGTTTTCTAGGTTTGGGTGTTTTGTTAAATTTTTATTTTTAATTGCTTTTAGGTTTGTATGATTTTGTATTAGGAGTTGAGATTATGTACTGGAAAATGGAAGTAGGATGTGTGAAGTTTCAAAATTCCGGTGCACCTGTATAATTTATTTTTATTTGTGGATGTTGACATGAACTGAATAGTGCCAGTAACTCCGGAATTGAATAGCGCCAGTAACTAGGGAATTGAATAACGCCCGTAACTGTGAACACTAAGGGTAACTGAGTTGTGCCAGTAATTGTAAACATTAAGGATAAAAGGTGTTGAAGTTGGTGTGTTTATGAAAAAAGGCGGAATATGGCAGACATGTCACCGAGAAGTAGCAATGTAAAGCATAGGCTTTGTTAACACTTAACAGAATAGCCATCTGATCCTTCTTTCGAAAGGAGCAAGCCAGTGACGCTCGATTGAGTCACTACCAAAAAAAAAAAATGTAAATTAGCGACGCTATTATTTCCGTCGCAAGTTTTGCGACGGATTTGCGACTGTTTTACATCCGTCGTGGGAAGGTTATTTTTCACTTTTTGCGACGAATTAGCAACGAAAGTACCGTCGCTAAATTTATTAATATTTTATTCGAAAAATTAGTTTAAGAAAAAAATTAGTCGCTAAGTCGTCGCCAATAAAATAAAAAATAATTTTTTATTCCAGCCACGTGAATTTTAATATAGATAATATGAAATGAATATTCTATTTTGGAATAGAAATTTGTAAATTATATTATGATGTGATAATTATTTTTTTTATCAATTATCCCAAAATCTAAAATTATTTATTTAGAAAATTTATATTTTTAATAATAATAAACAACTATTTGTTACAATTATTATATAATTATATTATGAAGATTAATAAAAATAAATATTTGGAAAATAGTAATATAAAATTTATTATCTCATTTAAAATAATTATGAAAAATTTTGTAATTTATTTATATTTTGTAAGATTTTGATCAAATATTAAATTATTAGAAATTCTAATTATATATATTTATCAAACCATTCTTGAATATAAAGATAAAATAATGAAATTTGGGAGGGCCATTATAATTTTTTAATTTTATTTTTTCTTTTACAATCGTATTATATTATAATTATATTTTCTCTTAATTAAATGTTTCAATTTTAAATTTGAATATATATATCTCAATTATGATTTGATGATGATTTTTTTATCAATTATCCCAAAATTTAAAGATTATTATTTAAAAAATTACATTTTTAATAATAATAATAATAATAATAATAAACTATTTTTTACAATTATTATAATTACATTATGAAGATTAATAAAAATAAATATTTGTAAAATAGTAATATAAAATTTATTGTCTCATTTTAAATAATTATGAAAAATTTGGTAATTTATTTTTATTTTGTAAAATTTTGATCAAATATTAAATTATTAGAAATTCTAATTATATATATTTATCAAACCATCTTTCAATACAAAGACAAAATAATGAAAATTGACAGACACATTATAATTTATTATTATTATTTTTTCACTTGCAATCATATTAATTATATTATAATTGTAACACCCCAAAACTTGAGTGACCTGAGAATGGTTTAAAGAACCAGATGGGGATTTTGATTGAATTGCTAGTGCATTATCTTATCTTTCACAAATGTAATCACACCAAGAAGAAATGAAGTTCTAACTAGTGCTTGATATATAAGGAATTAATTAAATAAATTGTTGCAGCTCTTAGGTAAGAGAGTTATACTTGTCAAATTTGAGGATTTACTAAAAAATAAATTATGAAACATATAGATATACATGAGAGTTATACATGAGACTTGATTTTATTTTGGTGGTCCATATTAACTGCTCGCATCCAAAGATATTTAATTATGATTATGATATTACTTCTTTTTATTATTAATTTTTTTAATTATTGAAGCTGCCAATATTACTTCATTTTGAATCAAATAATAAAATCTCTTATTTGCAAGCATACTTATGTTAAGCCCATCAATTGATACTATGAGCTAAAGGAAATGATTAAAACATGTTTGGTAAATAGATTTATATAGTTATGGTGAGTTTTAAAATGCTTCTGAAAAAATAAAAGCATTTATTTTTGTTGCTTGTTTAATTTTGAGTAAGATTTTGGTTCAATATGTTGAACTTGTATGTACTTTTGCTACTATTATTCAATAATAATAATAATAATAATAATAATAATAATAATAGAGTAGACATCTTGTAGAGCTTCATTAGTGAATATACAGGAGTTTGTTCAGGGTGCATATACTTGTGAATATAATTGTCCATTTCATTAGTGAATATACTTGTCTAGGGTGTATATATAGGGGTTCGTTCATAGTAGAATTAAATAAATGCAAAATTAAGTGATAATAATAATAATAATAATAATAATAATAATAATAATAATAATAATAATAATGTCAATTGAAAGCAAGTCCCAGATGAAATCATTGTGCCCACACAAATTTATCAAGGATATGACTATTAAAACAAAAGAAAAAGAGATAAAAGAGAGGAAGCAAGAAGAACGAGGAAAAGAAGATCGGGAACGAAAGAGGGGATGCCACCGCTCTCATCACCGATCAACGGCTCAGACCATCGTTGTTTCTTTTCGCCGCCGCTGTTGGTCCTTTCTTTCACCATCGATCTGTTCCTTTGCCTATGGCATTGTTTTGCTCCTGCTTCCTCGCCATAATCGAGGTATGTTCTCCCTTTATTCTGGCGGGCCACGAAGTCAGACAGAGACTTTCCTGGCACCGGCGAGTCCCCAAAGGCAAGGCGTTTACCCTGACACCCTTCGTCTGCCTCTAATCGCCGGCAACTTGCAAATCGGAGAAAGGGAAAACCAACAATTTAGAGTGGATCCCGATCAAATGATGGTGCGTTGGGGCACATGACCACTGTTATTGGACTTCTCTCGACGTCGGCTACCTCCAGGTGTCATTGGTTTCATGCCGGTGAAGCTCCAATCAAGATCCGGCTAGGCTCCGACAAGCTCAATAACGGATCGAAAAGAGGAAAACGCAGGAAACGGGTACGTGACTACCAAAATTATCTTTTCTTATATTTTTTTATATAAATGGAGCTAGTTACAGAATTTTATTTTGTTTAAAGAAGTAAATGTGTGATGTTTTTGTTTTAATTTTTCTACCATGTTGAACATGAAATTTGTTTATTAAATTAATGGATTAAATTTCATATTTAATTAGTAATAATACCTAGTAGAAATAGAGAAATTAGATAGAATTATAACTTATAGCAACTGAGGTTATTTATGCTTTTTCTTGAACTTGTGTCACTGTTGGAGAGTTCCATGACAATTTTCACCGTGCAGGTTCCAGACATGTTGGGTTGAAGAAGCTAAAAAACCAAAGCCGTGGCTTTTAAGAGCACTGAACAATAGCCTTGGTAGAAGGTATGGGCTGACCTCCCAAGTTATTTTGTTTATTTTTTAATTTCATTGTTAGATGCTAACAAAGTCAAACTGATAACCACACGTATTACCTGAACTGATCTCTTTTTATTTGTTTGTATTCCCTTGCATGTTCTTAAACTGATAACAATAGCAGGGTGCTCTTGGGTGTTTGAAATTGGTGAACTTGAAAGCTAATCAATTTTCTTCCAGTTTTTTTTGATGTTTAATTGGAACCCTTTTGCTGATGAAACTCACATTAAGTGCACGACACTCTGAATTTTGCTCTTTATACAGATTTGGATTGCTTGACTAACAGGAGGATGGTATAGTGTAGATGAAACAAGGATGCTGAAAACCTGATTTCGGTATACTAAATTTGTATTTCTTTGAGAAAAATTTTCATTTAGTTTTACAGAAAAATATTATGCATTGCTTATTTCATTACATTCTCTTTTATTGCTAGTTGTTCAAACATTGTAAATGAACACTTTCTTAAGTTGGCAGTAGAAGACTTCAACATCTGCCAATCAATACAAAAGGAAGAACTTTAATATCTTGAGAGGTACATGTTCTTGACCTTTTTCGTGGATCATGATCTGATTTTGATGATATTCTTTTTATATGTTCTTTTTAATGCATTTTGATAATATTGATGAACATAGGTTGTCTTTCTTCTATTTCTGTAATTTTTCTTTATTTTGTTATGTTTTCTTATTTGAACATAGGTTTTCTTATAGGAGAACATATATATGCAGTGTTATTGAATATTCCTTGGTAGGGTAAGTTGCTGCTGCTTTGCGCTTGGCCTTTTTAGTTCCATTGATTTGTGACTTATTAAGCTGATTCAGGCAGAGTAGAATTGATGAAAAGAGCCATATATATATTTTTGGATCAGATTAAGTTGTAACCTCATTACTACTACTTTAATATATCATAGAATTGAATATTCTATGATATATGCCTTGAAATTGAGTTCAGCTACAATAACATTGCTTTTCTGGTACCTGTTTCGCTTTTGCTTCAGTACAAGTGCTAGACCCCAATTTATTCCTTCACACTGAGAGATTTATTTCTGTGATTGATGTGTCGAATTGACTGTTGAGTTTATAAGCTAACCAAGAAGCAACTTAGCAAGTTTATTAGAGTTGAAGTTACATAAATTGCAGGAATAATTATAGGAGGCTTTTGGATCTCTAGTTTAGCACTTGAACATGTTAGATTATGGAAATTAGTTGCTGATTATGTTATACCATAGGCTACAAGTACGGTAGCAAGTGTTCTAAGAAGCATGTGGAACAAACTTTTGAATTCTCTTCTGCCCTCATCCTGTCATTCTCTCTTAGTTCTTCCTTGATATTCTTACTATTAGTTTTTTGTCATCTGCAAACATGATACCTACCACTATAGTTATGAAAGTTAAGTTTCTTAGGATCTGATGCTAATCTGCTACTTTGTTTGTCAGTTATTGTTAATGAGCATGAAAAAAATAATCATTTTAACCTCCTCTGGTAGACATCCCCTACAAAATTCAGCTTTTTATTTATTAATTTTATTTCTTTATCCGAAAAATCCTTCTCTCTTCAAATGCAGTTTTAAAATCTATCTTATTATGCATGCTTTTTCATTTCTTCTTTTTATTCTGCCACCTATTAATTCCATGTTTAATTTGCCCCTTTTGGTCTAATCTATACACTAATTACATATATAATTACACTCGTCTAACTAATATTTCCAGATTTAAATACCAAGTGCCTAAGTTCACTCGAAAAGGCAAGTACTATATTATATTGTTTGAACGACAAATCATAAGCACATGGACCTGCTTATACACACACACACACACACAGGGTCTAAGCTCACCAATTCTAATGTTTAGTTACTTGTATTGTATATCTTAACTTTTCCAAAGATCATGCATACTTAATAAATATTTATATAGTTGTATGATTGAATGGTATGATAAACTATTTCCATTCGCCACAAGTCCAACCGTTCAGCTATTTGGGACCTTTCTTTTGATTTTGATAGACCTATTTGGGACATTATTAGTTGGTAATTCAGGGAATACTATGAATATTTAAAGCCAAATAAAATAGGTAATTTAGGGAATACTTTATATAGACAATAATCAGAAAAATAAAGAATAAGGGAGAGATTTTAAAAAGTTACAAAATTTTACTTAAAAGAACAAGAAATATTATCATTTTTTTAAAAGTTTAAAGCATGAAGATAAATAAAATTAGAAACTATATACTGTAAACTGGTTTTGATTTACAATTTCAGTTGCGATATGAATAGTCTTTTATGATATTGAATAACATTTTTTTTATCTATCTAATATACCGAAATACTAGACAATTCAGGTACTTTGAATTCAATTGGTCAATATATACATCTGCTTTAATAACCACTATTATTTAAAGTGATTCAAAATATTGTTTAATATATAAGATAGGTCCCTTGACCCTCGTCCCACTAATTGATTAGTAGATATTTTGAAATAATTATCATAATGCATAGATGCCACAAGTAGACTAAATGTTAAATATAAATATAGTATAATGTTACTAATCAATCAAATATTTAATTGACTAAGGTTAAATTATCATGCGTGCATAGATCTTGAAAATAATATTTACGTTATTTCATCAAGACATACACACACACACAGCCACCCCATTCTTTTTTCTCTTTGTTTTATTATTATTATTATTATTATTATTATTATTATTATTATCCATTTTTCCTTTCCTTTATTTGGTACTCATTGCTTTTAATTCCTGTAATGAAACATTTATGCATATGCAAGCCATAGGTGAATATTTCCAACGACTTCATCCTTAGTGCTTGTTAAATTTTTCCAGTCTAGTCTTCTTGTCTGTCTTGCAATTCTTAATCAGTTATGCTCAATTGATGAGCATGTTTAATACTCATTTTGTGAAGGATATTTGGTATTATTTCTGTTATTAGAATTTGCTAATTGACCTAACGATACTTTATAATTATCAGGAAATCTTGTTGAACTTTTATTGTATAATCGTATAACCTTGTTATTGTGGAAAACATCCTCTTCAATATTGTTTTTACCTTGTAATAGAGGACTAGATATTGAAATTGATATTGTTGAGGCACTTCCATCATCTTCATGCCTTTGACAAAGTTATACATATATCGTATATTTTCTAAGCTTCAAAATCTTGGACTCTAGGGTACTCCATGTAAGCTTTTTGGTTTCCTGCTAATCTTGGACTATCTTTTATTTCACCTAATACCATAGGATTATACGTTGTGCACTGGGTGTCAATCCACTCACATCATCCTGTACCTTGGTAGGCTATCAAGTGTTATGTAAATGTAACACTAACATTTTTTGAGTTAAAAATGCAAATGATTTAGTCATTTACGTTGGATTGTGCATAAATAATGTGGGCAAATGTGAATCAAATCTATAGACACCATTATATTTCTTAATTATTAACAACTCTTTTTATTTAGTTATATATTTTTTTTAAAAAGAAGTATTGTAGTCTATATTAAATATGGGTAATTCACCTACTGCTAATTTTTGTGATTTGGTACGGAAAGAGCAGTGACCAAGTTCAAAGTGAGTCAGGTGAATTAGGCCAAGGTCTATTCCAAAGAAAAGGAAGAGGTAGATGGACAACTTTGATGCTAGTTCTGTTGTTCTCTCTCTATCTCTGTGTGTGCATTTGTATAATTTGATATTTAGAATGCAATTGATTATTAGAGTTTCTTGTATAGTGTCTCTGTGTGTGCGTGTGTTCTCTCTCTGAAAAATGTGAACTTTGTGATTTGACTCTAGAATTTGCCTTTAGCTAGAGGTTGTGTGTTGGAAAGCTTTTGCACTTGTCCAAGTATAGCCTTGTATTATCCTATCCCTCAATTAGAGAGTTCATTTCAGGGCCCCTATCTAACTGAGAAGAGCAATTTCCTGCAAAGAACATTAGGGGATGATAATGTCTTGATTGTTTGAGGAGTATCATATTGAGTACACAAACCATCAAGACATTATCATCTTCTAATATTTTTTTTTTACTCAATATGATACATTTGCTGTTCTGATCTGAAGGTACACTCGCGCAAGTGAGTATTTCATACTTTGAAGTAATTTTATATTTACATGCTTAAATTGAAAATTGAATATTTTATTATTTTTTTAATTCTAATTATCCTGCTTAGAGCACCTGTTAAAAAATATAGAATAGTTGGAATATCAACTTTTTATTTTTTGGCTAGTGTTTCTATTACATCAATTGTGATACAGAAGTTGTGATGGAACTTCCATCTGAGATATTTACTGCCTTTTATCCAAGATATGGCTCCAAATGCAAGGGGTTAGTTGCATCTTTAATTTCTCAATATTTAGCTCTATTTGTGGTTTTAATAGGATGAGGTTTGCCTGTCTTGAATGAAGAAGGTAATTTGTGAAAACTGACTTTTCTAAGTAACTTTTGCTTTTAAACTATGAAATTAGCATTAAATTTCTTCTAATTATTTTATTAAAGGTACCTCTTTTATTAAAGATACCTCTTGTTGAAACTTTGAAAACATGGCTTTGGTATTGACAAATCTTAGAGTATTCCATATTGCACCTGATTGAAATTTGATTTATGAATAAGTATATGAAAGTCAACTGGTGCACGATTTGAAAGGATCAAAGCTTATAGTTTTTCATGACGGAGAATTAAGGTATACCTATGCTCAGTGCATGCATGTCAAGAGTTTTATTTAGTTTGCAAGTTGAAGAAACTTATTTTCATGGTTTTCTTTCTATAACATTCTATTTTCTTCTAATAGATTCATTATGTATGAGATTAATGTTGAGGTTTCAATATTTACGAAGCTTTAACAAAAGGCTGTTTGTTTCAATGATAGAATAAGCGCAAATTTTCAACATTTTTTGGTAGTTGTTTCTATATGATTGTTTTTTATATCAGCTTTTCATTCTTTCCTCTGCTGGATATGCTGCATGGGGAGTGAATTGCTGCGAGAATGAAGGCTTTGCAGGAGTTAGTCCCTACTACCAACAAGGTTCACGTATTTTTGGCCACAGACTATCTGTAAACAGGGACTGCATTTACAGTTTAGGGTATATTACTACAATAATATTAGCTAGGAGCTAATTTTATATTTGGTAGGAAATTGTAAAGATTTAATTTGTTAGTTATTAATTTTAGAGAAACGGATTATATAAACAATTCTTTGTTTTATACATTATTTTTTAATGTTAACTCTATATTTGTAATGAATTCATTACAAATTATATATATATGAAAATATAAGATTATTATTTATATTTGTATCTATTATATATAAATTTTATAATATAAAATTATCTTTTATATTGTGTACAAGATAAAAATTTAAAAATACATCAGAGGAAAAATTAAATTATGCAATAATTTAGCGACGGCTTCCCGATAGCAACTGTCGTTACTGTGTAAATGTTAGAATTTAACAAATAATTAGCGACGAAACAACGTTTACAGTAAATTAATAATTCGCGACGGAATTAGCGACGCAAAATAGTCGCTAAAAATTATTATTATAATACCGCCACTAATTTGAAAATAAATTAGCGACGCCCAAGAATATTAAATTTGGTCGCTAAATAGCGACTGATTTGGTACCCTCGTTTTTTACCGACTGAGCTATTAGCGACCGTACAATATCCGTCGCTAATTTATTTTAGCGACGGTTTTGATAATTAGCGACGAAATTTCCGTCGCTAATTGGCATTTTTTTTGTAGGGAGTTGTGCATGAATTGAGAAGGACACGTTAACTAAAAGGTCAAGATCAAAATTTATAGGTTTTCTATTCAACTTCTTTAAAAATTATATCTTTATCACGAAAATTTTGGATTGGATTTTGTGTTTAAAAGTGGTAACAGAAAGTTCAATGAATATTGTTAAAATTCGAATGATCAAAATAGACATAAAAAATGAAATAGTTATTCAAATTTCGAAATTAAGATCATTGCGGTGGGGAAATTGGTATGCTGTGGCTACATCCTTGGATGTCAAGGCATGTAAACGTCATGTATCGAAAACCATCAATTATGCTAAGGAAGAAGGTTGCATCAAAGAATGTCGCACTATCATCAAAGCAAGTTTATCAGTTGGTGGAAGTGGTTCGGAGCATACACTCCCAACAGTTTTTCAAAGTATGTCACCTTTAAACCTAACTAAATATTATCTCACAGTTGAAGAAGACTTTTTCCACTCGTTAACCCTTTTTCTCTTCAATGTTGTTGTTGTTTTTTTTTTTTTTTTTTGGTTCCTTATTAGGTTACTGCTTGGAGTTTTGATAATAATTTTGCAAGAATCTAATGATCCAAGCACGCAGGACTATTTGGCTGCTTTTGATCAAGAACTGTAATGGAAACCAGCCAAAAAAAAAAAAGATTTAGAGGACATGAATATGTCATCATCACATGAGCCAATAATTAAATAAAGTAATGTATCGTATTTATCTTGTCGGAAACCCGATCGTGGCACAGGATTAGCCTGCAGGAAAGCCAGCTCAACAGAGAATGCAATCAGTCTTGGGAATGATAATGAAAATGATTGTTTCAGAAATTTTACCCTTTTAAAACATCAATAATTCACTGAATAAAGTAGAAGATGGAGCACACGAAGCCTGTTTGAAGCCACGGGCTTCAAAACAAGAAAAACAAAAATGCTATGGTAATCTACAGTGCCCAACAATGCCAAACAATATCTCTCTACAGTAACTTCGTTACTTCTACGGTGACACACACTCCTATATAAATAGACTTCTCTTTCCAAAGCAATCCATCCTTTTCCATTGCCTAAAACCTTCCAAGACTCTTTCACCCAATCCACCAATACCCTCTCTGCATTTCCATCCATTCTCTCTCCATTCCATCACTTTCATCTTTCATCAACACCTACCTTTAACTCATATTCTCCATGGAGTCCACTATATTTTACTCTACCAGCCCCCAGCCAAGAACCAAATCCTACCGTCAACCTTTGAACCGTCACCCTTTAACATCAGATCGACATCTAACTTATACTTTTATCACCTTAAAGTATTAAATAAAGAAAAATTAATCTTAATATTTACATGTTGTGGCTGATCATATTACCGCCCATTTTTCACTTTAATTTATATCTTAACTTTATTGCTGTAAATTTATCATTATTATGGCTGGTAATACCGCCCTTTTTTTTTATTTATGTTCTTTACTTTTCCTGCTTTAAATTTAAAGCAATAAAATTAGAAAAATGAGCTATATTCCCACCACAATAATAAGAAATTTAAAGCAATAAAAATTGACATAAATTAAAGTGAAAAATGGACGGTAACACTATTGGAGAATCGAATCATTATTTTTTATATAATGACTAAATTGGTTAATTTTATTTTAACATCTTTATAATGCTTTTGTTAATTGTTATCCAGTTAGTGAAGTTAATGGTGTTAGCATAGTTAATGGATTAATAGAGTTATAAGTTAGTTATTTAATGGAATTAGTGGATTAATGGCCTAAGTTTATGATTAAAATGTAAGCTTGTAAATAGGCAAATGTAATTTGTTTTTTACGGAAATAAAATTAATGTTCTTGATCCTATAAATTTCGCAACAAACACCAGCCACAATAGATAAATATTAAAATTAATTTTGCTTTATTTAATATTTTAAAATTGTCATTTACATTAAGTAGACACAAATACAGGTGAAAAGTGATACAAGCTAAGTATTAATTAAATTAGTTGATATGTATAATTTTTTGACACTAGAAGTATTAATTAAATAATTTGAGAAGTTTAAATCAGAGAATTATCATATCCATGTATAGTAGTAGTTAAAATGTGTATTTAATGTTCAAATTTTCTTTATGGCCTAATTGTGCAATTGCTTTGTCTGTCTTTACTTTTTCATATATTGCTTAAGATCCACCAAAAAATGTTGAATGTTGATTTCATGAGTTGCACAATTGAAAATTTGTATATTTGGATTTTAATTAGACTTGTTTAAATATTTTTAGTTGTATTCCGAGATAAAATTGAATTTTCTTCATTATGTGTACGATTATTTCATAGATCTTTCAATAGATTGTTTATTGAGAAAAATATATATTTACGTCTGACTTGTTAGAAATGTTTTTATAAATTGATAAGCATATATTATTTAATTTAATGTTAAACAAATAAAGGTTTGCATTTTTAGAGAGTTATTTATATTCAGTGGTAATATTGTAGTATGATGTTTTTATAGAAAAAGAATTTAATTATTTAAAATATTGAATTGTGTTGTACGAAATTGTTTAGAACAAAAACAAAATTGTACTGATCATTGTATGGAATTTTCAAAACAGTCCAATACAGAAACCCTTACTTTATCCAAATATCTAATTTCAATACCCAAATGCAAATGCAGGGAGAATTACTTATGAAAGTTAAGCTGTTAACAGAAAAAAATAATCGAGTAAATTTCCTTATCATCATCTGCCGTGTTGCATTCTCATGCATTATTCGGATCCAAGTGGTATAAGTTAAACTCCGTTTCATACAAAACTGCAAAACTACGTATGTTTCCAAGCAGTAGAAGTTAAACTCCGTTTCATGTAAAAATAAAACTACGTCTCGTTCCCCTGTAAAATTGAAGATATTCTAAATTTTACAGCACATAACTTTACCTTTCCAAAACAAACACTAACTTAAATGATAAAAGATGATAGGGAACATTTTCAGAAAAATAAATAAATATGCAACTTATAATCATATTGCCAACAGTGAAGATCGATGACATGCTAGAGATCTTTCATTCAAGATAAAAATACAAGGAAAATGCACTTCTTGTAAGAGAAAAAGGGCCAAAAAAGAGAATATTTTGCAAAATAATACCAATAAGAATCTTTATTTTCCGAACAGCCTGTGTTACTATGGAAGAGTTCACTCTCATGAACAAACTTAAATAATAATAACAATAATGACAATAATTATGGAAAAAAAAAAGGCCAATCTCTTCTACTCTAACCTCAAACTACTAGTCATCGGCTTTATCCTTTGCTTTCTCAATCATGAGTGTGATGCTTCTGATCTTTTCGTTCACCATATGAGTTATGTCATTCATATTTTTCAAAGATTTCAAATGATGCGAATTACTAGCATGGATGCACTCAACAAAAATGAGTTCCAATTCAACTTTTCGGTTTCTCTTCTTCTTTCTCTCTATTTTCTCATTCAATTTGGTTATATTTGTTCTCAGAAAAGATTCTTGGTCCATCATGTACTTGCCTTGCTTATGTGAAGGCAGCCTTCTGAACTTTTCAAGTACTTGAAATGCTTCTGAGATAGAAGGCCAAATATCTGGTCGGGAATCATAAGCACTGAAAACGATTGCACAGGCAACAACACCACAAAGAGTAGTAAGTTCGCTTAGCTTCCTTAGCAAACCAGCTTTCCTTTTTCTGAAGGTTGTTCTCCGAACAGACTCATTGGCAATCAATACATGCTTCACCTTGCTTCTGGCCATGACAATAAAAATTAGACAGCAGCTTAATCTTTTGAATACTCTGGCAATGTTCAGAAATGATATACTGATTTATAGGTGGCGAGGATAGGTCATATATGGTGAGACTGTTGAAAAAAGTAGCATATATGGTGAAAAACTCGTAACTTTTTAGGGGAAAAAATTTCTAAGTACAGATGAGAGTAAATGGTAACTGAATACGCGTAAATACAAAAAATAATTTGCTAGTGTTCGGTAGACGTGTAAAGGACTAGTAAGAAACAAATTATTGCTATATTTAGTATTATCACACATTATATTTTGGTAATGTACTAAATCCGACAACCAAGGAAAGATTTTTTCAACCTTTGTTATGGTAAATAGGCTAATATTTATTTGGACAAATTAAATTATGGTTTGAATATGGTGAGATTTGCTTCTTAAAACAAATCCTGCTTTATTAGACACTGCATTTCTGTGTCTACATTGTACTGCACGGCATGCACGTGCTACGAATATTGATCACAAAACATTGACCTTTCCATTACCATTTACTGGGCAACTTTATTTCTAATATCTAAATGGTGTGAAAAATTAGAATTTCTCCTAAAACCATCAATTATCTTAGTAAACTAGTATAATTGTTCCATTAAAGAGAGAGAACGTGATTTTTTTTCTCTTCTCAAATCAAAAATAGCTGTTTGAAAAAACAAAACTATTGTGAAGACTACTCTGATTCTATCATGGAATGTCAAATGCAGAAACAAAAAATAGTTTCTTGCTGCAGATGGATCATCAAATTATGGCTTCTAGGTTTGATTTACGTTTTGGAACACCTCAACCCAATGCAATGAATTTTAATCAATATTTAAATGCAAAAGCATAAGCAGTACTTCATGTCTCCAAATGGAAAATAACGTAAAAGTTCCAAAACTAACCTGGGTACTTTTGCAACTTTCTGGTAACAGCAAGGTCTTTCAGCATCAAGCTTGCATAAAGATCCAATGAACAGAACAATAGTTAGCACTTTCAATTCCAGATGTGTAAAACAAAAGAAAAAAGAATTATCTGTTACAACTTTACCAGAAAGGTCCAACCGAGGAAAGCAAAAATATTCTTCTCATGCACTGATCATTCCTACCACGTAAAAACTAGGAGATATTGTCAACTTTCTCAATTAGTAATGTCCTATCAACAAGGTAAATCAAGCAAGGAGCAAAACTTTTAAGTTAATAAATAATTTAAGGAAATTTAAAATCATAACAACCACCTATAAAATACTAAAAAGCTTACAAGGTCTGACAGAAACTCTAGAATAGAATTTGCATCGTCCAGTAATATAAAAATGGCATATGCAGCTTATATTCATTGGTTGGGTTGAAGGAAAGTAGCACCTAGACTGTAAAAAGGCAGTAAATATGGAAGCCTTTTCTTGCTTCAAAAGTAAATTGTAAAAAGCAGTTGCATGTGACAAAGTGTTCCTCACAGATAATTCAACGTTATGCCTATCACTGCCAATCAAAATATAGTCTCCTTAAGATAAAGAATTGTGATACAGCACTCCACCTAGTTTTGAGGCTTTTTTTTTTTTTTTTGAAGAAAAACAAGGTAAAACATTTCAGATGTGCAATGGGATACCTATCACTGCCAGTCTAAGGGATAAATATAACCTTCTTAAGATGATGGAATTATCAACTCCACCTAGTACTGTGGGCTTTTTTTTCAGAAAAACAAAGCAAGAACATTTCTGGTGCTAAACTAGAGTATGGGAAAATTCATTTCTTCATCAGCATTTGTAATGATTATTGGGCTAAAAGTGAGGAACCATCCCTTAATTCATATCTGCCTTTCATTGTATTATTTCTGTCTACATCCTAACACAAATACACAAGGTAAAACAAAAAAACAAAGAGATATAATATAATAAGCAATTTAAAGCTTGGACAATATTGGAGTTAAAAGAGTTTGCAAAGCATTTAACAACTAAAATTGATACTTCATAGAAAGATTCTGCACTTATTGATGTGAAGTAGAAAGAAGTCACCTGTTTCCAATTTAAAGTCACTAAACTTCAACTAAGACCTTAATTCCATACTAGGCACGTGTGGTTACATAACTCTGTTATCCATTCCAACAGTTTAGGGCAACATGTTCAGACAGATATTGGGCATTCAAATCCGTTTCTGCTGCATCGGTTGTTCTCATATTCAGAATTAAGGAAAATATCCTTACTTGCTCAAACTGCAGATATATCAGATGATGAGCTTTGACAGACTAATAGAAACTGGATTTTATGGCACAAATTGTGGAGGCATTCTCTAAGAGAAAAGACCTCATGTGGTATTTGTTTTCAAGTCATTAGACATAGGAGGTCCTTAAAGCCTATTGATCTGATAATGGTATGGGCATCAATATTTTGCGCACTTTTAAATTGTTGAAAACAAATCTCATGACCGATATCAGTGTGCACAATCCTAGTAAGTAAATTACTACAGCTAAAAGTATTCACCTTAAGAGCAAGAAAGTTTCTGAAATATTGCAGAAGATTCTGTCATAACCAATTACCTCTTTGCGAGATTGAAAAGGGGTTTCACAACGACCAGTCTCCTTGAGCCAGTGTCGATTAAAGGTTGTATATGCTGTTGTGTTTGAGGAGGTAGTTCAATACTAAGCAAAACTTGAGCATGCTTCCAAAGATCATTTTTGTCCACTTGATCAACATTCTTTACCAACTGCTCCAATCCCTTAAATTATTCACATACAAGTGGCGTGTAGAACTCATCTAAAAAGAATGATTCATTTTCCCCCTAACCCAATTACAGTCAGGTTTCCACATAATTTCTAATTCACCGGGCAAGAAGGTCTATTCCATGATCAGTCTAGATGCCACAAGAAATTATGGAAGAGCTAGATCCCTTCCATCAGAGTGGAAGGGAGAAAATAAGATACAGCTAGCAATCTAGCCTCCAGAAGAAGCAGCGTAGTGACAATCATCATAGTGACCAACAAGCATCCAATAAAGGCTCCCAAAATAACCGGTTATCCCCAAAATAGGGTAGGTGTTAAGCATAATTTCCAAAGAGACAACACAGCCAGATTTTCAAAACTGTTCCTCCATATTTGATCTTTCTCACATATATGATACTTTTAGAAGGACATGCACCCACAAAGTGTACAATCACTTGCTTTAACAACTCAGAAAAGGATAGATCAACCAGGTGGGCAATATAAAACTCTCACATGGCGTCATTTCTGATTTTAAATTCATCATTCTGCTAAAATAGTGCTGATAAACTATAATTCAGCAACAACCCCATAAAAAAGACCTGAAGAAAAGGTTAAAAGTTTACCTGACCTTGTTGTCATCAAGAATATAACTTGTTGGAGAAAGCAATTTGAAACTACAGAAATTTTACTCATATATTCAGGACAAAAAAGAAGTTGAGGTCTGTAATACACCTGCAGCAACGCAATGTCACAAAAGTGGAATCCAAAGTCATTCACTTGTAACAGTGAATGACCAAGCACTTTAGTAAGGAACGAAGTTCGAACTGCTTCTGGGCTTCTGCTTAAGAAATAAATAAGATGGTGGTGAAGTTACTTCTCATGTCTTCCATCAAATCACATGAAGGTATTTTACATTCCATACTCAATCTTTCATCAGTACTCCACTTTCAGATCCATTTTGGTTCAGCCATCTCTTTAACCCACAGTAGTCCATGAATCCCAATTCTTTCTAGCTATAAGATTCTTCAACCTTTATCATCATTTAACAGAAAACAGAGTTTCTTTCGGGATTATAGAAGGTAGCACCTGCCCATGTATATTAGCTTACTACAATTACCAGTAATCATTGCAAGAACAGGAGCCTTCTCTGAAATGGTGGAAACGAAGCGGATCTCTAAGAATTATTTCTCTCCTTTCAACTTTTGAGAAGAGCTTCATTGTCACGTGACAATCATTGCACACTCTCAAATTTTTCATCACTTTCACAGGAGCTGATGGTGGCAAACTAATTATACCAAAAGCTACAGCTAGCTTTTCACTGTGGTGAATCACGAATGAGTTACCCTTGACTTCTGCCTCAGATATTCCGGAAAAAAGGTTCTGAATATTCTTATCAACATAACCTATTTTTCTTATCTTCTCTAACATTTCTTCTAATGTTTTGTAAATTATCTGCCTAAATGGATGAGAAATATCACCTACCACAAAAGAATGAACCTTATTACCTACCTCGACCCAACTCTGACCAGGTTCTTTCTTAACTCTTCGATCTTTCATTAGTTCTCTGACTTCCGTGGCAGACAATTCAATTCCTGCTTCTGTGTAAATGTTGTAAAGAAGAACATATGATGAAGATTCCTGAGGTTCAAGCTCCATTACTTTCTCTGCAACACGTTTCCCTGTGATTGAGTCCTTATAAATCCTGCAAGCACTCAAAAGGGCTCGCCACATCACTGGATTATCTTCAAAATCAGAGTTCAATATGAAATTTTCAGCATCCCGCATCTTTCCAGAACGAGCTAGGAGATCAACAACACAGGCGCAATGCCTTACATTAGGCTTCATGCCATAATCTCTCATCATGCTTTCATAATATCTGCTATCAAGAAAGAAAGTGAAACCATTATATCCATCAATCAATGAAGAATCCGACTGACTAAATGTCTTAAAATACAAGAAACATAATCCACATGTTGATTTACAAAAATATAAGTTCATAGAATTCTGAAATGCCATATATCCAGAAAAGGAAAATTTGTACCAAAATCCTTGACAAGCTTTTTTTCTTGTCTTTTATGTTCAAACTCATTTCATCCATTGCTTAATTTTCCTTGGTTAATCTCACAAAAAAATAGTTTTTAATATTAATGTCCTAACTCTATAGACCATCAGTCTGATACTCCCAAAAGCATACATGCTTATATATCCTTTCAATCGTTAAAAAGAAATGTGAAAGGGAAAAAGTGGCTCTGCCTTCATACCTTAGCCCTTGCTCTACAAGCCCTCCATGGCTACAAGCAGTTAAAATTCCAAGATATGTAATAGGGTTCGGGTGAATTCCTTGGATCTTCATCAGCTCAAAGAGGTTCAAGGCATCCTTTGCACATCCATGTTGTGCATTGCTACAGATCATCACAGACCAGGACACCACATCGGGATCCTGTATCTGTTCAAATGTTTTTTTAGCAGAAGCTATGCTGCCAGACTTTGAATACATCAAAATCAGCGAGTTTTGAACAATGGTGAAGAGCCCAATGCCAGTCTTCATTGCATATCCTTGGACCTGCTCCCCAGATCTTTCTGCGGCCAAATTTGCATATGCAGCCAACACGGATGATATTATGAACTCATCTGGTTTTTTACCGGATGCCAACAGTTCATAAAACAGAGCTGATGCACTTTCAAATTGACCATTTTGAGCATAACCAGCAATCATGGAAGTCCATGAGATGATATCTAATTTGGCTGTTGAATCGAAACATTTCAACTGATCCTCAGTTGAACCCATCAAGGAATACATCTCAATAAGGGTGCTCCCGACAACCTCGTCAGACTGAATATTGTTCTTGCAGATTAGGGCATGAATCTGCTTTCCATATTCAAATGCTTCTATGCGGTTGGAAATTTTAACTAAACTTGAGAATGTAAAATTCGATGGTCTTATTCCCTGTCTCTGCATCTGAGAGAAAAGGTTAAATGCTTCATTAGCACATTCTTTATCCATAGCCTCTATTCGGATGAATCTTGCAATCATGGCATTATACGCCACAACATTTTGATTAGGAATCATTCTGAAAACTTGACTTGCCCCCTCTAAATATCCAGCTTTTGCATACATATCAAGTAACGCAGCGCCAATGACAACATCCATATCCAGCCCAAGTTTTACTGCATACCCATGAAGTGTTCTACCATATTGCATTGTACTCGTACGATTTGAACAACATGATTTTAAGGCGGATCCAAGTGTAAAAGAATTTAAGCTTAATCCATTTTTATGCATTGTTATTAATAACTTCAACATTTCCTCATGGGCACCGAGTCTGACATACCCAGCAATCAAAGAATTCCAAGAAACCTTATCTAATTCACCTGAATGCTCAAACAAAAGCCTTGCCTGATCGACCCTACCGCATTTGCAGTACACATCAATAAACAAATTGGTGATAAAAACTTGCTGACACAAACCCCAAACAACAGCCATAGCATGAATTACTTTGCCCAACATAAGATCCTCAGTTTGACTACAAGCACTTAGCACACCAGCATAGCTGAACTTATCAAGCTTCAAACAAGCCATCCTAGCTTCAATGAAGATACTAATAGCATTCTCAAAACAACCCGTCTCAACATACCCAGAGATCAAAAGATTATAAGAAATCACACTTCGTTCAGGCATTCTATCAAACAGTTTTCGAGCAGTACCGATATCACCAAATTTACAGTACATATTAAGAAGATTATTGAGCAGGAAGAGGCAGGGAGTGAAAAAAGTTTTTATAATATGGGAATGAGCAAGCTTTCCATGGATCAAAGACCCAGATTTGGCAGAAAATTGAACCAGTTTTGTATAGGCAAGTGAGTCCAAAGAAAGAACTTGGAAACATGGTCGAGAATGTAAGGGTGATAATTTTACCCGTGGAGGCAATGTAAAGAAAGATGATTTTGATTGTGGGAAGGAAATGGTGAGGCAATTGAACTTTGCAGGCTTTAATTGTTGAAGCACCATGCGCTGCATATAGTATTTTGCGTTTAATGTTCGTCTTGAAACTCCGTTTCATCCTTGTTTGGTTCATGGTATAGAATCATTAATTGATGTATATATTTGGAAGTATAATTTTTTTTTACGGTATTATATTTCATAATTTTGAATTATAATTTTATTTAATTTTAAAAATCATCAATTTAATAATTTTTCATAATTTTTATTATTATAATTTTATAATTTTTATTTTTTACTATAAATAATTTTATAACTATTTATCTATCTATAATAAATTATTATTACTTCGTTATTCCATTATTTTTGTTAATATTTAAATATTATGGATCTAATATTTATTATAATATTTAGGTTTATTTATATTATAATATGTTTAAATTATTTATTAAATTTTTAAGTTAATATTTATTAAATAAATATTTAATTTATTATTTTAAAAATATTAACATTATTTTTGATAATATTAAAATTATTATTTTAAAATATTAATAATTATGAAAATATTTATATTTTTAAAAATTTGGGGATAATTATGTCATTTTTATAACAAAATTGTACAATAACATACAGTTGAATCAAACATAAAATATCATAAACTTACTATCATACAGTCTTTTCAAATATCATATCATTAAATTCATACTGTATTATATTTTACTATACTGTACAATTTATTAATGAATTACAGACTACCACCAATCAAATAGTAAAATATTTTTAAAATAAAAATATTTTTTTAATTATTTAATATGGTTCTGAAAGTCTTAATAATTATGGAAAATAATGTTAAATTTTTTCTAGTGATTGAAAATGGTCATAAAATTAAAATACTCCATTTTAACACTTTTTCCGGTACTTGTAAAAGGTATTTAAGGTTAAAAATAAAATTTTAAGACAAAATAATATATTTTCCTTACAAACACAAATGTACTTATGGACATATCTTTCAAGTTTAAGAAAATGATTATACCAACAATTTAGAGTAAGATGATATTACACAAATACTGCTTTCGTGACATGACATGTCACAAGACATAAATGATACGTAAGCACGATAACATGAGACTAGCACGTATGCAAAATTGATGAGATCAAATCTAAGTTATGGCAGTATATTAAATAAATAATTAATTAGGTATAGAGTATTTAAATATCGTCTCAAAAGAAATTAATTTATTCAAATTTGAACTCCTCTCCTACTACTTGTGTTATTCGAGAAGTTATCGATATGAGAAGTAAATATTAATTAAATTAATTTCTAATTTATACTGATGCAATTAAACAAGGAATGAACAAAGCAATTCAAAGAAATAATGGATAGATAAAACTTGCTAAGGTCAACTATACTCCTTAGATAATAGGGAGACCAATTGATAACAATTTTAAGTTAAATTGATAAACTCACTAATGAATCCAATTTCCTTATTCCACGAATTGATGTTCGAGTTAAATCCAAACTCCATCCTAGAAATTAGGAATTAACTTGCATAAATATGAGTTCATAGAGTTCTCCATTTTGAAAACAATTCTAATCCCTAATTTCAACTCAAACAATCATTTCTAATTTCGACAACACAAAAGATCTCTTATAAATTCACCAAAACGATCATAAATGATAGTACCTACTCTTATGCTCGAGAGTCCAGCCCAATATATGTTGGGTCAAACCAACTTTAAGTTCGTCTTGTAGGTATCCAAAATCTGATACTCCAGTCTCCTAGTTTCATAGGTCATGTCTGCCTAAGAGCTATAAATAAGGAGAGAATTTCAAATGTAAGGTATTGAATCTACATCCTTATTTTTCTCCAATCTTTTTCTAGAGACGACTTGAGTTTCAGAGTGCTAATCCCCTACCTACCAGGGGTTAGTTTTCATTGTCTTTAGAAAGAGACTAGGGATTTATCATATATAACCAAAAAAAAAAAAGAATAACATAGGCACACAAGCATGTACAAAATACATAGGAACAATTCTACCACAACAAGGAAGAACAATATCAATACAATATTCGCAAAGTAAGCTTAGTCATACATAGTACCTTATTTCTTAGCATTTACTTTATCTTTGAAATTATTTTCTATTAATGCCTGCCTATGTTCTTAGGATGTGGATAACAGATGTTGTGGATACCTATAGGTATCAATCATGTGAATACCCGTAGGTATTAATCATGTGGATACCTGAAGGTATCAAACCTATGGATCCAATGGAGGGTCAAGACTGTGGTCCCAAACAAGATCAAAACTATGGCAGCTGCAACTATACCCTATAGGCATACCTATCTATCCACATCAAATTTTATATACAGGCATTGAATCATCTTTCCCATTATCTCATTCATCATATTCAACCCATCATTATCCCTTTTATAGGCATACATTTCTATCCACTACTATATGAAATTTAGGCCTCCACAAGTCACTAATCACGCAAGAATATCGCATTTGATACATTTAGAATCATGGCATCAATACACTCAATATAACATGCAATCATTTCACTATATCATATCATTCTTATTCAAGTATCCAAATGATACAATATAACATGCTCATCATTCATTTAGTTGCATATAACATTGCTAATATAACTATTTATATTCATTTATATTCATTAACTATACAAATTCTTATGCATTGAGGATTAGAATTTAACTTTACTTCATTAATTTATAATATTCTATACTCATTTTATGTCACTTATCATTCTTATTTATACAGTTAAAAAACTCTAAAAGTGTTTATGTAACACCCGATAGTTGGATATTGGTCCGAATACCGGCGTCACTCTACATTGCTGTGGTCCATAAATTATTATTAAATTATCCATCGATAGCATTCAATATTTTTACCATTAAGTCGTGGGTCCCACATTTTAAAATATCTTATTAATTAATCTATAAAAATTTGGGCAGCATAATGGCTGAATCCCAAATTCTGCCTTCCTGTAATAGTCACAAAACACTCCCAAAATGTTCATAATATCCAACCCAACCTTCACAATCTAAATATATACTCCACAAGATCAGCCAAATACAAAACAACAGTCATTTCCCATAATTTTACATATAACCATACATACACAGTACATAACATATGTATAAGTCCAAAACTATATACAGTCCAAAAACTAGCCATGTTGTCCTACAAGGCAACATCTATATATACAATCTCCACACAGTCTCTGTCTCCTGCGTGCAGTACAAAACCACACGTTAAGTACAAAAGTACTTAGCGGTGAACATAAACTTGAAACCCCAGAATTTCACTACAGTTCATTCACATATTCTTCATAGTTGTATTTCATTATAATACAAATATTTTTTGATTAAT
The DNA here is from genome assembly GCA_037975025.1 of Excoecaria agallocha. Lineage (NCBI taxonomy): Eukaryota > Viridiplantae > Streptophyta > Magnoliopsida > Malpighiales > Euphorbiaceae > Excoecaria > Excoecaria agallocha. Next base: position 120,220,380 of record CM075806.1, on the reverse strand, counting down.
TTCTAAATTTCACTTTTATTGACAAAATTACTATTTTACCCTTGCTTGAGAAATTCGTTCTCAATTATAGTTTTTCAAGTTTTATTCTCAAATTTTATCACTTTACCTTGAATTTTTCACTATAGGGATAAATTTTTACTTTAGTCCCTAAGTTTCAAATATGCACTTTTGTCCTACTTTCTTTGTTTATCAGTTCTTTTAGGCTTTTACCTTTATTTTTCAGTATGCTTTTGTCCCAACAGTAGTTTATTCTCGTTTTTCAAGTTTTACATTTTTACCCATACTTTAGTCAATACAGTATTTTGATTCTCTTGCTCATACAATATCTTTTTATGCTTTAGTCAATACAGTATTTTAATTCTCTTGCTCATACAGTATCTTTTTATGCTTTAGTCAATACAGTATTTTAATTCTCTTGCCCCTAGTATAGCATGGAAATATATCACTAATTAGGATGAGCGGAACTACGGACCCTATAGGTCCCAGTACTCCGGTAGTATCAATTACATGCATATTATTATTTTTTTCCTTTCTTTCTTTTTCATTTTCCCCAAACACTCCAATACAGACGTGGAACCATATCAAGGTTACCACTATACAAGTCGCCATGACTTGCTACCGCGGTTACAGAAATGTCCCTATGGCTAGCCATGTACATCCTAATTTCCTATTTCACACATAATACTAAGGGCAAAATATAATTACAATTTAATACAATTTACAATAATGCATCATTATTGATTCATGGTAATAGTTAGTCTACATTATTAAAAACAGTCTCAGTATTTCAAATATACCAGTTTTTCAATTAAAATAATACAATTCAATTACCATTATTTTATTTATTTATTTTATTTATTACTTTCTTTTTCAATACATGCTCCTTACATGTCATATAAATTAATTATATTCTATTTTGCATTTATTCCAATTTATATCTCAAAATTTTCCAAATTTTCTTAAGGTCCCTATTCAGTTACCTTATTTCAATTTCCTTATAAATTATATTTTCTACTCAAATTAATCACACTAAACATAAAATCAGGAAAATTTCATTTTAGTCCCTAATTTTTTTTGTAACCGAAATTTTTTCTAAAATTTAACTTGTCTAAATTTTAATTAAATACCATAATTTCACTAATTTATCTTTTAATTGCACAATTCTAAGTCCAATTTCATAATTAATTCGTAATTAATAATTAACCTAATTTTTTTTCTAATTATATATACAACATATATATTGTGAAATTAAAGGGTTTAAAATTATTCACTTACAAAATCACTCTACAACTTTGTATTTTCCCTTATTTTTGGTTGGTTTGCTTCCCTCTCCTTGCTCTTCAATTGGAAGCGATTTCATGGCCAAAATCACCATAGATTAAGTCAAATTTTTGCTCAAATAATACTCATAATACTATAATTAACACTTAATTACTCTAATTTTCAAATAAAAACTAAATTTTTCCCAACTCACCAATTTAACCACTTGAAGAATTAGACTTTATTCACCTTCTTTCACCACCCAAAGCCACCAAAGGTGAAGGGAAGCAATATAAAATAATTTAATTTTAGATGAGGGTTGAGAAATTTTGTGAATTTGGCTTAGAAAATCAAGAACAAATGAAGAAGATGATGAAGCCACGGAAAAAGGGGAAAAGAAATGGTCTTTTGGTCGGCCAACTCAAGAGATAAAAATCTCTTAATTTCACATTAATTGGCTACCCACTTTAGGACAAAAACAATAAAGTCTTAAGTGGGTCCAATGCCACATGTCACCATTTAATTGGTCAATATACTTTTAGTTATCAATTTTTGATAAAAATTATACCAAAAATTTCTAAAAATGTTAATTAGGCCATGCTTAAAATTTTGGGTCAATCCGAGGTCGTTTCGATATCAAACTAGCCCCGAATGTAAATTTTAATCAGTTCGAAAGCTGAATTTTCAAAGTCTTCAAAAAATTTATTTTATCATTCCAAAAATTCATATACATAATTTCTAGTCAATTGGTGCAATCAAAATAATTTTATGAAGTCCAGAGAATATTTTTAAGCCAGTCAAAGTTCCCAGTCAACTATATCGGTCCAGTTAATTATTTTATTTTTCCCTTTTTGAAGACCTATTTGACCTCAATTTTAGCCCAAATTATAACACCAGATTCGTTATGAATAATACTTTCCAATGGTGAAGAAAAAATTTTATGGGCCTACCGGTGGCACTATTCACCTCGAAAAGTACTATTCACGTGATTGAAAATTCTTGGGGTGTTACAGTTTAGGTATGCTTTGGTATCAATTTGGAACCTAAAAATAAAATTTAGGAAGAGACAGAGGAGGGTCACGGTCAGTAGCTTATACCTACTGACCGTGACATAAGTGTCATTTTGATTCTATACTAAATTTGGACTATGTCACGGTTTGTAGGTTATACCTGCTAACCGTGAAATCTGTTATGCCCGGAGGTAGACTTTCGGTTTCAACTTATACATCATTTTAGGTCTTTTACAAAGTTGTTCCACTATATTTCTAGTTTCCAAAACATCAAAAATAACTCAAATATGACCTCTAAATCTTAAGATATAAATAAAGCATTACAAACTAGTGCATATGACAATACAACCAGGGTCTATCAAATTTAAGCCTAATTTTGAATATTTTGGAAACATATTCAGTTTTAGGGTTTTCTACAAATTGTAGATATACCTTTTATCTTTTATCTTCAACTTGAATCACTCAATTTAGATATATAAGGAGGGATTTATGCCTTTTACTTGGAACTAGTTCAAGTGAAGCTTAAACAAATTTTCACTATGTCACTTTCTAAGGCATAAACCATCTTTTCTATGTACTATAAAATCATTTCTTCACTCTAACATCAATTATAGATCATCTAAAATACATATAGCAACTTGGTTCAGATATATACACATAAGAACATAAACTCCCATACCTTTTTGATGCATCAAATATCTTCTTCAATCTCTCTCTACCTTCTTTTTCATTGCTCTTCTTACTCTTCTCTCTTTACATGATAATTCACATATAAACATCCATTTAGATCATTAAATTATCATCATATAAAACTAATAGAAGAATAAGAGAAGCAATTGTTACCTTTTTACTTGACTAACCACTAAACTCTCTTTTCTCAAATTCCTTGGATTCATTTTTAGGGGTTAGATTGATTGAATTCTTAGGAATGAATGGCTACCCTTTTTGTTCCTTCATATGGTTGGCCAACACATAAGAGAGAGTGTATTTTTCCACTATTTTCTTTCTTTCTTTATACTTTTGTAGAAAAGATACAAGTATGCCTCTAATTGGATCACTTGTTTGGCCAACCTTAAATTGTATTTCACTCCTCCTTTTTAGTCTTAATTACTAATTACACACACTATTAACTCCTTCTAATAAATTCATCCCCACTTATTTTATAATAATAAACATTTATCCCCAAATTGACAACTTATAAAATTATCCTTCACTTTTATAATAATACCGATTACGTCCAAATTACATAATTAACAATCATTTTGCACTGAAATCTTTTCAATCTTCGTTTTTACTATGCACTAATCCTATTAGGGTATGTTTTGGGATCTTACATAATTAGAGATGTGCATATTATATATATGTCTATGAGTGTTCAAGACATGATGTTTGTGTCTAATTGAAATTATTTATTTATACGAGTTAAAGAGTCAATTTTTGAACATGACATTTAAGCTAAATTGGGCAAAAAGTTATGAGTGATTAAGAATTTTATGACACTAATAATTTATACATGGTAAATGTATTGTTTACATTATTAAATGCCTTCATGTACAATGTTAGATGAATGTAAATTGGTAAATAACATTTATGTAAGAAATGTGCTAAGACAAAACTATGGATAAAGTATTATGTTGAACTTCGAAATTTTAGAACTATGAGATTTTGATTCCCTACAGGGGATACATAGGGAGATTGAAAATTGGCATCTTAAGTTTGAACCAAATCGTATTAACGTGACTATGAGCATTTTGGTATGTACACTGTATAACGATGAAGCAAATTTTATTTATATAGATATATAAATATATATATACATGTGAAATTATTGTAAATTAATTCTATTTTGAGGATATATGTACAATTTAAAACTGAGTATATATGTGAAAATATTAAGTGTGATATGCTTTTAGTTTGATTGAGATTGAGCTGAAGAATAATGGAGGATGGGAAAATTATTATGTGAATGGAATTGAATCGAAGATGAACAATAGGATAGGTTAAAATAAAAGCGTATTGAGAATTCTTTTGCATGGAGTCTAGGAAATTTTTAGGAAAAACTCTGTCAAAATTTTTATAAAGTAAATAATAATTGTAAAAGTAATAAAGACCAGGATTTTAAATAAATGATTTTGTAATTGGCCCTCTTAAAGAAATCTAAGCCCGAATGTGACATTCGGTATCTAGGTTTTTTAAATGATCGGGGGGCAAAAAATATTTTCAACTAGTTTCGATCATGCACCACGTTCTGAAAATAAAGGTATGAAAAACAAATAGGTCAATAATGAGAAAAATTTTGAAAATAAGATATAAAACCATAACAATATATGTTATAGATATGGAACAAAAGGGCATTGGTCTCGCATATGTTGCACTCCAAAACATCTTGTTGATTTTATAAGGGATCATTAAAAGCTAAAGGCAAAAATGCTGAAGTGAATTTTTCTGAACCAATTAATGTCGTGTATGATAATGAACCGTTAGATGTTAAATGTCTCTAATTTTTTTAGGATGATAAAATTGGTCACTTGATTGGAGATGGAAATGTCCACTAAAATTATATTGATTTTTAGAACAATTTCATGTTTATTTTATTAGATTTATTATTTTCAAACTCAATGTTTTTTATTTTATCAGTAATGAGAGTTCAAGTTTATTTTGTTATACATGTCTCTTGTTTATTATTCTTAAAATAATATACTTTTTGTGTTAATGGATTATACAAAATAAACTTGATGTTATGGAGGTGAATATATGTTTAGTGGACAATTGTACAACTCACATAATTTTTCGTGATAAGAAATATTTTATGCAATTAACATTAGCTAAAATTAATGTTAATATGATTTTTGGTTCTGCAAATGTAATTGAAGGATCTGGAAGAGTCCAAATTATGCTTCCAAATGAAATAAAATTATATATTGATGATGCATTGTATTCAAATAAATCTCAAAGAAATCTACTAAGTTTTAAAGATATACGTCATAACGGATATCATATCGAAACTATAAATTATGGAAATATCGAATATTTATATATTACATCCAAAAAAAATTAAACTAGAAGTTCATATTAGAGAAACTTCTAGGTTTCTTAATGGGATTGTAATTCACAAAAATAAAAATGGTTAAATCAAACTATATGCACCGGAAGTGCTCAGGCCCTAAAACATTTATACTTTGGCACGATCGCCTTGGTCATCCTGGTTCAACCATGATGTGACATGTTATTGAAAATACAAATGGACATGGACTAAAAGATCAGAAGATACTTTTATCAAATGATTATTTTTGTAGTTCTTATGCTCAAGGTAAATTAATTGTGAGATCCTTACTATCTAAATTACCTTTGGAGCCTCCTGTCTTTTTAGAAAGGATACAAGGAGATATTTGTAGCCCATTTCACCCATCTTGTGGATCATTTCAATATTTTATGGTTTTGATTGATGCTTCAACTAGATGGTCACATGTGTGTTTACTATCATCTTGTAATGTTAATTTTGCTAAATTTCTAGCACAAATTATAAGGCTTAGGTCAAGTTTTCCTAATCATCTCATTAAAATAGTTTGTTTATATAATGCAGGTAAATTTTTTTTGAAAGCATTTTATGATTTTTATATATCAATAGGAATTGATGTTCAACATTCTATTGCACATGTTCACACTCAAAACAATTTAGCTAAATTTTTTTATTAAATATTTAAGTTAATTGCTAGACCTATACTCATGAAATGAAAACTTCCTGCATCTACTTGGGGTATACTATAACTCGTATTGAAACTTTAGCTCATATTCGACCATCTGCATACAACAAGTTTTCACCTTTACAACTTATTTTTTTATTAATAACCTAACATATCTCATCTTAGAACTTTTGGTTGTGCTATATATATTCCCATTGCTCCCCTTCAATGAACTAAAATGGACCCTCAATGATATTTAGGTATCTATGTAGGTTTTGATTCCCCTTCTACTATCAGATATTTTGAACCTTTAACTGGTGACCTTTTTCAAGCAAGATTTTTATATTATCAAATTGATGAATTGATTTTCCCACCATTAAGGAAAGATAAATAAAAAGGGCCAAAAGCTCAAAAAATTAGTTGGAACACACCTACTTTATTCAATTTGATACACGCATAAATCAATGGGAACTTAAAGTTTAAAGAATAATTCATTTGCAGAATGTTGTAAATCAGCTACCTAATATCTTTATAGACACCCAAAAAGTCACTAAATCATACATTCCAGTTGTAAATGCCCCTGCATGATTAAATGTCCCCGTATGACATCTTAGGAGTATAACAGCTAGGGATGTACAAAATCGAACCGGAACTAAGAACCAAACCAAATCGAATGGACTTTGGTTTATTTGGTTTGACTATTTTAATTTTCAATTTTGTAACTCTTGCTCTTATTACCATTTTAATTACTTATTCCTTTATTAAATTTTTTTCACAATTACACATATATAGATATAAAACTAAACATACTTAAAGTATCATTACAAATTAATTCATTACATATATTCTAAATTCTTTACATTGAGCACTGTACAAAAATAACTCAACTCCAAAACTAGTCATCACTCGCTATACTCTTTGATGGCCTACAAATGTTGACTTGAAATTGGTATTTATACTTCACACTTGTATACCTACATGGGAAGAACACTCGTTCTGAGCAATGGCTCAGTGAAGAGTAAATAATGCAATTGACTTCTTGTCGAAGTCTCAAATACAAATAACATAACATGCCAATACACATAACACAATATCATATCTTCTCATGATAAAATGTTTGTACACTTATAATAATAATCCATGCGCATCAAATAACACTTTATTATAATTTTCAATTATACACTCAATAACAATTCAATACAATCCTTCAATTACATTTTATTATTTAATGAAAAGCACTAACACTATCATGAGGCACTGTAACACTTGAACTATTGGTCACTTATCATTATTCATAAATTAGATTACTTTCATCACCTGAATTCTCATAAATGGTGGATATGGTTACAACTCTAGATACTGATAAGCAGTATAAAACACTTGAGACATAAAAAGTCTCAGATCACTAGATACCAACAGGTACCGAAACACTACACTAGTCACTTTTCGGTGACAATACTTGCAGCTACAATCACTATTTCCTTTATGGGCATGCCTATTTATCCACTACTATGTGTAATCTAGGCTTTTAATAACTCATTAAATACTTACGAACAAGGTACTTCATATATTTAAAATCATATCATAAATACACTCAATGAAGCATGCAATCATATCACTATATCATATCACTCATATTCAATTACACTCAGGATACATTGTAACATTCTCATAATTCATTTAGTAACACATAACATAACTAATATAACTATTCATGTACATTAATTGAATAAATTCCTATGCATTAAGTTTTAGTATTTAACTTCACTTCACTAGTTCATTATGCTTTCTACTCATTTTATGTCATAAATTACTTTTAATCCTATGTTTAAAATACCCTAATAGTGTTTAGGGAGGTTTAGGTATGCTTTAGTATCAATTTGGAACCCAAATATCAAGTTTAGGAAGAGACAAGGGAGGGTCGTGATCATTAGCTTATACATGCTGACAATGACATAGATGTCATTTCGGTTCTATACTAATTTCGAACTACCTCATGATCAGTACTAATAGAGTGCCGACCGTGATCTAGATTATGGATGGAGGTCACAGTAAATAGGTAATACCTGCTGACTATGGTATAAGTTTTATTTCGGTTCTAAACTGAATTTAAACTATATCATGGTCAGTAGGTCATTCCTGCTGACCGTGAGGTCCATTCTACCTATAGATAGATTTTTAGTCTCAATTTGTAAGCACTTTTATACCTATAAAATGGTATTTTTAGCCAAAGTGACATTCTACAAAGTTGTTCCTATATATCTCTAGTTTTCAAAAAATAATAATCACTCAATTTTGACATCTAAATATCAAGATATCACTAAAATATTACAAACTAGTCCAGATGACAAAACAACAAGGGTCTAACAACTTCAAGCCCAATTTTGAACACCTTAGTGAACGATTCAGGTTTTGAGATCTTCTACAAAGTTGTATATGTATGTATTATCATTCAATTTCAACTAGAATCACTTCATTTAGATATCTACAAAAAAAAAGTTAGGCTTTTTACACAAAAATAGGTTCAAGTGAACCCTAAAAAACTTTTCACTATATCACTTTCTAATACACTAGTCATCTTTTTCATGCACTATATCACCATTTTCTTCATTCTAACATCAATTGTAGATCATATACACTACATATAACAACTTAATTCAATTACAAACATATAAAAAAAGAACATAAACTCCTATACCTCTATGATGTAACAAAAGTACTTCTTCAATCTCTCTCAACTTTCTTCTCATTCTTCTTGCTTACTTATCCTTCTATACAGGAAAAAATACAAATATAAACATATATATCTTAATTCAATTGAATTCTCATCATACATACAAAGAAGAGGATAAGAAGAGTGTAGTTTTACCTTAAAATCTTAACCACTAATTTCTCTATCTTCCAATTGCTTGATTAACTTTTTAGTGGTTATTTGGGATATTTTTTAGAGAAAAATAATGAATAGGAATGGCTGCCTAAAATGCCTAAAATGGTCGGCCATTCCCTAAGAAAAAGGGATAAATTTTTTTCCTTTCTTTCTTGCTTCTTCTCCCTCTTTCTAGAATAAACATATGCTCAATTTTTATTGGACCACTTGTTTGAGTACTACAAATTACACTTTGCTCCTTTTTTTTGAATTCTTACATTTAACAAGAAATCATATCAAAATCTCTAATCAATCCTCAATACTTTTCTAACAATGCACATTTACCCCTAAGTTGGCAAATTTACAAAAATTGCCCTTCATATTTACATTAATTTCAATTACATCCTTAACTAATTTACATATATTTACTAGTGTATACTTTGGGATATTATAGGTTCATTCGGTTCTAGGTCGAAATAAAGGTTTGTTTTAATTGATTCGATTTTTGAAATTTAAAAATCGAAGGAACCAAACTGACCGAAGTTTTCAAAACTCACTGTTTTGCTTATATATATATATATATATACATATAAGAAACCTAAAATCATTTCTTCTAAATTAAAATCCCTAGGCCTTGCACGCCGCCACCACCTTTGCCTTTCATTTTTTCTAAAACTCCCCTTCCCTACCTACAATTGAAATCCAGCAGCAAATCATTAAATTGAGTTTTCTTACCAACTTTTGAATCTCCAGGTACTCAATTTTTGGAAAGAAGCAAAATCGATTGAGGATGATCAGATCCGACAACAGTCAAGGAAGCATCTACGGTGGCACAACTGGTCAAGATGATGCTTGGATCCATCTGGATAGGTGGTTCGTTTCCCATATAAAAGAGAGAATTTTGTGTCCAAAAATAAATAGAAAGCAAAAAATTCATTAATAAAAAACTTTACTTTAAAGGCAAAAGCTTATTGCTTTACCTGAATGAACATCTCAACAATCTCTTCACTCGCTTTTAGTATCTTTCTTGCTTAGAATGTTAATGGACCCACTTGAGCTATGAATCTTTAATTCAAAATTTAAAGTGAAAGAAGAGGTTTTTATAAACAATCGCAAATGGGTATCATGCTATAAGGTAAAAAATAGAGTGAAGAGCAAATAAAGGATTTTGAAAAAAATTAAAGCTTTTTACACATAAGAGTCTGAAATGGGTGAACCCACTTGTCTTATGAGATTCTTTTCTCATCCATCTAGTGCTTCACGGGAATCTAAAGAGGTTCATTTTGTAAAAATTAGTTATTGGGTAATTCATGTTCTTTTAGGTATCTTTTATGGGTTTTGGTTTAATCTTTAAGATTTATTTTCTATGGCTTGTTTGTTTATTGGAAAATTTTTGAATTTTTGAGGAAATATTTATGAATAGTATATTATTATTATTATTATTATTATTATTATTATTATTATTATTATTGTAGCAGTAGTAGCAGTATGTTATTATTGTCAATTTATTAGATTTTTGTTTAATATAAAGTCGTCATTGTGACTGATAATGATCAATGTGTGAAAGTAGTGCGATCCCTATAATAGTGATGAATGTTGAAAGGGAGTGTGGGAGTAAAGAGGAAGGAGGAGGAGCTACGTGTAGTGATGGTAGCGCCAATTGTTTAAGTTGAAGTACAACAATATTTTTTGAAGTTGGGCCATCAAGTTAAGGCAAAATATTTCTGCCTTTTGGATCTTAAGCAATAGTCTAAGTTGGGCCATTCAAACCCAGTTTACATTTAAATCCATATTTCATTCAAAATAGATTGAATAAAATCAAATTGATTGAAATTATTTCGATCCATTTGATTTTTGATTCTAAAAATTTCAATTTCGATTCGATTATTATATTTTTTGAACTTAGATTTTTTTGATTCAGTCTAAAATCGAATCGAACTGACCATTTGTGCATCCCTAATAACAGCAAATGAGTCTAGTTAATGCCAGAAGTATGGTAGACTTATTGATGCAAAAGATATTGTTCCTCAAAAGAAGAAAAAAATAAAAAATCATCCAACTGATCCTCCTAAAGAGGCCAGAAGCAACTCAAATACAAAAATTCATATTTTTATAAAAGCGACCCCAGAAGTGGTTCCAATACCAGCAAATCATGAAATCTCACTAAAAATTGTAAACATGTCAGAAAGAGATGAAATTATTATTGATATTGTATTTGCATATGCAATTGATTTTAGAATAGCAAATGACAATGGGTTTGAGCCTAAAACTGTTGAAGAATATCGACAAATGAGTGATTGGCTAAAATGAAAAGAGATGATTCAGAATGAGCTAGATTCCTTAGCTAAACGCAAAGTATTTAGACCAATAGTCCTGACACCAAAAGATGTGAAACCAGTTGGATATAAATGGATTTTTATATATAAGAAAAATAAACTGAATGCAGTTATAAGATATAAGGCTAAACTTGTGGCTCAAGATTTCTCATAAAGACCTGGTATATATTATGAAGAGACATACTCTCTAGTTATGGATGCAATTATGTTTAGATTTTTTATTAGCTTAACAGTCTCTGAAAGACTTGACATAAATCTAATGGACGTAGTTACAACTTACTTATATGGGTCATTAGATAATGATATTTATATGAAAATCCCTAAAAGATTTAAGATGTCTGAAGCATATAATCTAAAGTATCGACAAATGTATTATGTTAAACTTCAAAGATATTTGTATGGCTTTAAGAAATTTGGGCACATGTGGTACAATCATCAAAGTGAATACTGAGTAAAGAATGGATATGAAAATAATTATATTTGTCCATTCCATGTGTGTTCATTAAGAAAATAAATTCTGGATTTGCTATAGTTGTGATTTATGTTGATGATTTAAACATAGTAAGAACTCTTAAAGAAATCTCTGATATTGCAAATTATTTAAAAAAGGAATTTGAAATGAAAGATCTTGGAAGAATAAAATTTTATCTTGGATTTCAAGTTGAATATCTATCAAATGGAATTCTTTTACATTAATCGTCTTATATAGAGAAAATTTTGAAATAATTTTATATGGATAAATCTTATCCATTCAGTACTTTAATGATTGTTCGTACTTTAGATGTGAACAATGATCCTTTTTGTCCACGAGAAAGATGATGAAATTATTGATCTTGAAATACCATATCTCAGTGCAATAGGAACATTTTTATATCTTGCAAAAAACACTAACACAAATATAGTTTTTGCAGTTAATTTGTTAGCAAGATTTAACTTTGCTCCCACTCAAAGACATTGGAATGAGGTGAAACATATCCTAAGTTATCTTCATGATACTTCTGACATGGGTTTATTTTTTCCAAAGGAATCAAAGTTAGAAATAATAAGATATGCTGATATTAGGTATCTCTCTGATCCTTATAAAGCTCGATAACAAGCTGGCTATGTCTTCACATGTGGTGATACTGCTATTTCATATAGATTTGTAAAATAGACTATCACTGCTGCTTTATCAAACCATTCAAAAATTTTAGCTATTCATGAAACAAGCCGTGAATGTGTATGGTCAAGGATCATGATTTAGCATATTAAAGGAGCATGTGGATTGATGATGGAGGATGAACCAACGATACTGTAAGAGAATAATACAGCGTGTATTGCACAAATCAAATATGGCTACATAAAAGGTGATACAACCAAACATATTTCACAAAAAATTTTCTATGCTCATGCACTCATGAAGAATGGTCAAATTGATGTTTGCAAAATTCATTTAGGTGACACCCAGTAGATCTTTTCACCAAAACTTTACAAAATTTGCTCAAGTGACAACCCAACATATCTTTTAATCAAAGCTTTATCGATTTCTATTTTCAAAAAGTATGTGTGTAGTATTGGAATGCGTAAACTTAAGAAAATGTTATCATTATTGTATTTTTAAGGAAAAATAAATTGCCTATGAATATGTACTATTTTTCCTTCACTAAATTTTTATCCCATTGGATTTTTTTTAGTAAGATTTTAACGAGTCAGATTCATAGTGCACAGTCATCTAAGAGAAAGTATTATGATAATTATCAATTATTTGGATAACTATCAAACTCATTATTCTCCTAATTCTAATAGAAGTCTACTTTTTATATTTTATATCTATAAATATTTCACTGTAGTTATTCAGTACTGATGATAAATAAGAGAAATTTCTCCATTCGTACTATATTTATTTTTACTTTAATTAGATTTATAACAGTTTTTTAATATTTTTTTTGGGTTAAAGGTTACTATTTTTCTCAACCTAAATAATTTGGCCACATATTTAAAGGGATTGACTCGTACTTAATTCAAATTTTAAATATATAATGAAACTAATTTCAAATAATTTATAATAAACTTTTGTAAGCATTTAGATTTAAAAATTTCACTATAAATTGTTTATTCAATTTTATTTCGTAAAAATATAAATATATTTTTTTGAAGATAAAAATATTTTCACGTAACAAAAAATAATAATATTTAATTAAATTTATGTAATATTTGTAGAATTTAGCAATTTTTAAAAATATTCTTTGAGGGGGAAAAATAACACTTTTGCAAAATGTTAAGAGAAAAAAATGTACATTTTGCAAAATGTTGAGGTAAAATATCAACTTGCATTATAAATCATCGAGTAATGGGTTTCACTTGTGAGTTAGATGATGATGTGTACTAATAATTGTTTGCGTGGACATCACATACAATTAATGGCCAACTAACACCGTCACATAAAACGGGCAAATAAATAACTTTTTATAAATGCTATGTTTGATATTATTTAGTATAATGTAATAAAATAAAAATTGTAATGAATTAAAAAATGAAATGAAATTATTGTATTATTATTATATTTGATTGTATTAGTAATATAATGTAATGTAAATACTAATATATTCATATATCTGATTTCATTATATATATATATATATATATTGGGATGTAAATATATTTATAATTATCAATTAATTGTTTTATATGATTATTTTATTTTATTTTTATGATTATTTTTATGTTTTATAATATATGAGATCGTTAAATAATTTTAATTATTTTATATAATTATATATTTATTGTATTATAAAAAATATAAAAGTTTGAACTTGATAAAATATAATTTTTTTAAACAATCTTATATTAAAAAGCTATAAGAGGGTGAGAAGTTTTGATTTGGAAAAATAAAAGAAATAACGTAATGGAGAATAGCACAATATTTTGTGAATTATAAAATATATTAACAGATGTATTGATGAATACATATGTTTTTTTTTTTGGTTAAAGGAGGTGAGCAAGCTCACAAAAACAACAAATTAATAGCCATAGTAAACATCCACCGAGTCATGGTACAACCAAGAACATATCTCCCGAGGAGGAGAGTATAAAGCATGATAGCCATGAGGAACCCCAAATCCCAGCTGGGCAATATGATTCGCTGCAAAATTCGCCTCACGATGGACATGCTTGAAAGTAATGTTGGAGAACTCTTTAGAAAGGTTTCAAATCCGATTAACTAGAGAAATAAAAGATGGAGAAGAGTTACCACTAATCATCTCAACAGCCAATTTATTATCATTCTCCACTATGATATTGTCGAGACCTTCCTCCTTAACCCTACAGAGACCGTAGTAGATCCCCCAAACTTCTGCCAAAAGGATATGACAACTTCCCAAATTGGCCACAAAACCTGAACACCAGTGTCCCAAATGATTCCTCAAAATTTCCCTACGGGTGGCAATGCCCCCTCTAGTAACTGAAGCATCAGTATTTAATTTAAAGGAATTCAAAGGGGGAGGCAACGAAGACATGAGGAAAACATTTGAGTTTGAGCCTTCATTCCCAACCTCTTCAGATGAGTCTAAAGCTCCTTGACAAGATTTAGCAAATGACATTATATCATTCACTAATGAGAGGATATGTCTTCGTTTATTTTGAAAAATGAACTCATTTCTCTGTTTTCACAAGTCCAGCAACCAATAACAAAAACCTCCGGCCAAGCAACATCTTCATATTCTCCAATGAAGTAACTTCACCCAACTTTTCAAATTGGCCACCTCTATAAACTGCTGAAGCTAGTCACCAGAGAGGCAAAAACTCCAGAACTATTTAGCAGCAGTACAGTCATGTAAAACATGGAGACTGTCTTCTTCCTCAACCCTGCAAAAATTACAATCATAATTAATTGTGAAATGCCTTCTCCTTCTTTTAGAATTTGTCATAATACCGTTATTTTTTGCCAGCCAGAGGAACATTTTAACTCGTTGCGGCACTTTTAACTTCCAAATTCGATTCCAAAGGGGATCTATTTCATCTGTATTGGAATCTAACAAGCTGGAGTAAGCAGATTTAATTGTAAAGTCACCAGATGAGGAGAGATCCCAGACAACCAGGTCTTCATCAGCAAGAGACAGCGGAGGACAAGCTACTGCAATTTTTAAAAGGATATATGGAGGGAAAAATTCCTCAAACCGACTCCAACACCAGCCTGCATTGTCATCGACAAAAAAATCAATTGTTTTATTAATTAAGTCTTCAGGGATAGGCCTAGAAGTCTGGAGAAACAAGGGTAGATCAAGCCCAGGAACCCATCTATCAAACCAAAAATGAATTCTCTTGCCATTGCCAATAACCCACCGTACATGGTTTAAAACCTTACTCCAGACAGAGCAAATTCCTTTCCATACTGGTGTACTACTACTTTGGACAAGGGGACAAGCACTGCAACCATGAGTGAATTTATATTTAGAGGCAAGAATTTTAACCCACAGATGCTGCGATTGAGTAAACAAATTTCACGCAAACTTCATCAGAAAAGTTGTGTTGAGAGTATGGGTATTCTGGAGAGAGAGGCATCCTCTATCTTTAGATTTAATCATAGTATTCCAAGGAACTAAAGCTAGACTATGAGAATCCACCGTTCCTCCCCAAATACATATGTATTTGTCATACAATATAATATAAAAAATTTAAGTTACCAACCAAATGAATGGATACACTTATTATCAATGATGTGTGAATAGTACACGTTAAATTCAAAAATTAATATTTAACATATTGGTTTGCCATAAGTTTTGAAACAAATTAATTCTAATAGTAATATAAATATTTTAAAATTAAAAATTTTGAAAGATGAAAAAAATAGGTATAATTTTGAAAATAAAAATAAAAAAATTGTATTCTATGTAATTTCCCTTTAAGCGCAAATATTGGGCCTGAATCTGAACCTATATATTGGGCCTTTGATATATTAAACCTTTTATCAATTTTCGTGTAATTATATTTATAGGATGATGGTCTAGTAATAATGCAGATTAGGTTAGAAATGAAAAATTTTAGAATTGATTTTCAACACCTCTCATGAAAAAGAGGTAAGAAATTTTAACTTACAATGATGCTCCGAATTCGAATTTAATCGGTTAAGTGAGATTTGAATAGCGGATAATTAATAAAAAAAATCTCAGTATAACTATATGCCATCCATGAAATACGAAGCAGCAGAGGAAGACGTTGTGGAGTCTTTTAACCAGCGACACGTCGTTTAAAGTTTGTGAATTAATCAGTTTTCACCGCCATAGTGATCATAATAGAACACCAACTTTAGCTGTGATGTAAATTTAGAGACACTCACAAAATTGTGAACACCCGTAAAACGAAGATTCCAAAATGGTGGTCATTTCCCTCTACAGAGGCAACATGCATAGAGTCCCAGGCATACGTTGCCGATGGCTAATGCCTAGTCGCAAAATCACGCTCCAAGAATTCAAGTCTTTGGTGCACCACCGTTCCAAAGCCCTTTCTCGCCTCTGCTCCTCCACCGTCTCTCCAAACCCTAATTCAAAGGACAAGTGCACTGCCATTGTTGAGCCTCATTTGAACGTGGATAATGGATTGGAAGTTGGACAGTGCTCAGGCTCTTTGAAATCTCCGCCTGGTGAGAGGCTTGAGGTTGCTGAGAAGTTGCTGGTTATGAAGATAGAAAAACTGGATTTGCAATTAACCCTAACACGGAGGTATTTAAGTCTAAAACTATTTTATGGCTAAAGTCTTTTCCTTTTGTATCTTTTGTTCTTAGAAGTCATCTCCCATTTGCACGAATTTAATTGATGGGGATTTATTTGAACCCTTATTCTCACTAGACTGTGTATAGGATGAGTAGGGTATCATTCCAAAGGAAACGAGATAAATTTTGTATTGAAATCACAAAGAGTAGATGGATAGGTAGCGAATAAAATGTAGATTATGTATTTAAATAAATATCTAAACTACTTTGCATATATTAATGAAATTAGATTAAAGATGACTTAAATGATGGTAAGAACATACATTAGAAATATGAAATAGTAATTCATCTAAGAACAAGTTCTAGTAATTGTATAAATAAAGTGACTGGAGAATTTAGCCAAGATTCTTTAAAGCAACTCTCGTTGTCAGTAAAGATGTTTTCATTTAGAGTCTATAAGCACTCTTATGTCATTATAGAGATAAATAAAAATTATGAAGCTCTATGCCAATTCTTTAACCCCTCAAAGTGAATTCTTAAGTCAAATTAAAGGAATTCAATGCTTTAAGTACATTCATTTATTTTTTCATCAAAGAATTCCAACTCTCGTTGCGAATAAATTGACTAAAATGCCAAATATGGTGGCCAATCATACATAGCAAATCAAAGCACACAAATGGATGTAAATCATACTTCATTCATAATAAGAATAATAAACATGTCTTAAACAAATACTAGAGCATATTTATAATGTACAAAGGAAACTAGCCAAATATATAATTGAATTAAAGATAAACAAGAGAAAGAAACTCATCTCTTGTTCTCTTGGCTTTATCCCTTTGTAATCATCTACTAAAAAAAACTAAGTAAAAATGTTTATCCAAAATAATAACTATATTTCTAAAAAAAACATTGATTTTTTTCTTCAGTTAATGCTATCCATATTTATAGAGGGAAAACTCTATGAACATGTCTCTTCATAATGATTGTTAATGTGAAAAGTTGCCATGGAGGGTCATGATGCTTGGCTGAAAAATAATGTGCAAAAAGATGGCATCGTTTGGGAACAGACATCATGTTCGACTCGTGAACATCTTTATGAGTCGTGAACTCCATCAAATCATCTTCACTCATGAACTGCATGCCGACTCGTGATGTTTATGCCGACTCGTGAACCTCATGCCGACTCGTGAACAAATCTTCTCTGCCTCACTCGTAATCTTCCATCCATCTCGTAAACTCCAGTCCGAGTCATGAGCCACTTCACGACTCGTGATCTTCATCCTTGAATCTTCACCATTTCTTTACTTTACTTCGCACTTACACCAACTTTAACCTAAAAACACACATAAATGCATAAACTAAAGATAAACACACAAAATACACATAATATTACATACTTAACCTACTTAAACATAAGAAAATACATATTAAAAAGTAGACATTTTACAAGGCATCAAATTCCCGCACACTTAAACCTTACTTGTCCTCAAGCAAGAGAAGAATGAGAAAATTTAATTCCAAGTTAAAATAAGTAAGTTAAATTATAAAGCATTGCTCAATATTCACTTTAGATTAGATTGAAATGAAGTCAAATACCTTAAACACTCAAAGTATCAGTAAATAGAATCTTAAGACATGTATTCTAAGTTACCAAGTCACCTAAGTTTACTAAACCCAACATCAAGAATATAAAGTCTCAAAACTAACCATGCTTAAGAGAGAATATTGATCATAAAACTTAAGATTCTAAGACTATAGTTACCTTTTAGGACAAATTGCAAGCACACATACCTTTAAACCAATCTCATGGCATTTTTAGACTACTTTTTTTTTCTTATTTTTTTTAGCATGGGAATTCTTTAAAGCTTTATCCCATGTATTTTAAAATAGCAAGAGGATGTAGTAATGGGTGCGTTTTACGTTCCATCCCATACTTAATTAAGATTTTAAGCATGCATCTTGCTTTTTTATTTATTTTTCATTTTTTTGCTAGTCCTCATCCATTATTGAAAGGCCTAAAGGTAAGTATTATGGCTATAATTTCCATAAGGCAATAAAATCCTAAAATCTTAAACTAAATGATAAAATTCTAACCTTCAAGCATAGTTAGTAAAGAAACTAAATAACCTAAAATGTTGAAAGAAGTAAAAAGAAATAACTTGAAAACACAAAACACATGCCAAAAGCTTCGAAAAACTAATCAAATGAGCAAAAAAGGCAAATGACTCAACATAACAACCTATATTATAATCAATTGAGAGCAATACTTATAAGAAAACTTACTAAAAAGTTTAGTCTAAATAAAGAAAAAGATACACACCCAAACAAAAATAACAATGTGAAACAAAACATACAACATACAACATATTTTATTCCCCCACACTTAGAACACACATTGTCCTCAATGTGAAGAAACAAAACAAAAAACAAAAACAAAAAGAAACAAACTAAAGAATAAAGGAAAGAAAACTCCCCTAAGATCATGGTAAAGGTGGAGGCGAAGACACCATATAGCCCGATTGGGCAATAAAGGCATCCACCTTGTGCTCAAGGCGTCGTTGATGGCGAACCAAATTGGAGGTAACTTGCTCCAATGATGTGAGTTGATTCTGAATGGTAGATTGATTTTGCAATAACTGGTTGAACATGGAATGAATGAAATGTGAAGAAGATCCAGCAATAGGTGGTGAAATAGCAACCTCGTCTCTAGGAACATCCTCCATAGGAACATCTCCTTGTTCCTGTGCCTCATCCCCTGCCTCATCCGAAGTGCTTTCCTCAGCCACTTCTTGTGGAGTAGAGGTTCCTGCAAGATCCTTCCAACAAGAACATGAAAGCGGGGGAATAAATTGAAAATAATTATTGACAATTTCACCCCGAACAAAAAAATGTTTGGAAAAATACAAGCATGGAAGGGCAGGGTCATAAGTACGCAAATCAATATCAAGACTCCTAGCAATAGCAGCTATTACTTGTCCATGGATGATAGGAGACTCCGGACGACCAACACAATTCAATAATTGTTTGAAAATCCAAAAAGACCAACAAATAGACTTGCGATTATGCACACACCACATCAAGAAAAGTTCATGACTTGAAACTCGATTAAATTCGGGCTTGTTAAAGACAACAGAGGTAAGGATCTTATGCAAAATCCAATACTTCAAATTTGTTATAAACATAGACTTAGCCTCTCTAGCTCTAAATGGTGTAGTTAAACCAGTGAGAAAATTTCAAAAAGCATTAGGCCTATAACTCTTAGGAGGATCACATAATCCAGATTGTTTAAAGTCAAAAATGCGATGCATCATGAAATATGTTAATGTATAATCAATCCCATTCAAATGAAAGTCCACTAGCCTAGGATTTTTAGCATTTTCCTTCAAATTTGTGTAAAATTCCAAGACCAAATCAGTATAAAATTGTTCATGCATATTAACAAAACGCAATAAGCCACATTGAGATAGCATTTCATTCACTGTATTAAGCAATCCCACTTGTTCAAGCAAAGAGTTTGGAAAATACTTACATTGAGAGATTGCTCTATCCTTAAGAACAAGGAACCTATTACCTTCATGGATAGAGGAAAGGGGAAAGGGTGAACCAAAATTTGCCTGTAAACTTGCTAGTTGTGCTTCATCTCCCCCTTGCTGACCCCTTGAGGTTGAGACATTCTTAGTTCTCACCATTGTTGTTAAAGAGAATGAGGCAGAGAAAGAAATGCACAAACGTGAATGTATAGAGAAGAAATGTGAGTGTAGTGAAAGAAAATCAAGTAAAAAAATGGGAATGTATGGAGAAGTGAAAGAGAAAGGAAGTGTACGAGGAAAGTAAAAAGAAAAGAAATGTGAAAAGTGAAGAAAAAGAGTAACTGCAGTATTTAGAGGAGAAGGAAGGAGAAAGTGAAAAGAAATGTCATTTCACAAACCCTAGGTTTGATTTATATCCGTTCCCCCCATTAAATTTAAGTTAATTAAAGGCAGTTAATCCAAATTAAAACCGCAAAGATGACTAATTAAAAGAAAGAAGAGTTAAAGAAAGAAATAAAAATGAATTAAAAATAAGAATGTGAAGTAAAAATCATGACTCAGTAATTTTGGAACAGTGCATCACGAGTCGGCATAAGCATCACGACTCGTGAAGAATGAAACATTTGTGGCATAAGAGGAGATGTTCACGAGTCGGCATAAGAATCACGACTCGTGAAAAATAAAATGCAGGCAAGTGAGGAAAATGTTCACGAGTCGGACAGCCTTTCACGACTCGGTATCATTTCCTTTTTGTGCTACTCGTGATCTTCTTCACGACTCGGTATAGTCTTCATGACTGAGTATATTGTTGCCTTTGGAACACTCGTGAACATGTTCACGAGTCGAACTACACTCGTGAACATGATACCGTGCTACAATTTTTCTGCAAAATCATACCAATATCAAGCCAAAAGTTAAAATTACAACAGATAAATAAATCAATAAGAAAGAAAACTATAAACTACTTAAAACTTAACCAAAAATAAATCATAAACAAAAACTCTAATTCTAAAGCAAACAAAACACAATATAAGAATTCATACATCTAATAACTAATTTATATCATACAATCCTAAAACATCCACTCTTTTGTATCAATCAATAAAAATTCATTCAAGCCGTTCCCCGACAACGGCATCAAAATCTGATGGGAATTTATTTGAACCCTTAGTCTCACTAGACTGCCTATAGGATGAGTAAGGTATCGTTCCAAAGGGAATGGGGTAAATTTTGTATTGAAATCACAAATAGTAGATGGATAGGTAGCGAATAAAATGTAGATTATGTATTTAAATAAATATCTAAACTACTTTGCATATATTAATAAAATTGGATTAAAGATGACTTAAATGATAGTATGAACATACATTAGAAATATGAAATAGTAATTCATCTAAGAACAAGTTCTAGTAATTGTATAAATAAAGTGACTGGAGAATTTAGCCAAAATTCTTTAAAGCAACTCTCATTGTCAGTAAAGATGTTTTCATTTAGAGTCTATAAGCACTCTTATGTCATTATAGAGATAAACAAAAATTATGAAGCTCTATGCCAATTCTTTAACCCCTCAAAGTGAATTCCTTAAGTCAAATTAAAGGAATTCAATGCTTTAAGTACATTCATTTATTTTTCCATCAAAGAATTCCAACTCTCGTTACGAATAAATTGACTAAAATGCCAAATATGATGGCCAATCATACATAGCAAATCAAAGCACACAAATGGATGTAAATCATACTTCATTCATAATAAGAATAATAAACATGTCTTAAACAAATACTAAAGCATATTTATAATGTACAAAGGAAACTAGCCAAATATATAATTGAATTAAAGATAAACAAGAGAAAGAAACTCATCTCTTGTTCTCTTGGCTTTATCCCTTTGTAATCATCTACTAAAAAAACTAAGTAAAAATGTTTATCCAAAATAATAACTATATTTCTAAAAAAAACATTGATTTTTTTTCTTCAGTTAATGCCATCCATATTTATAGAGGGAAAACTCTATGAACATGTCTCTTCATAATGGTTGTTAATGTGAAAAGTTGCCATGAAGGGTCATGATGCTTGGCTGAAAAATAATGTGCAAAAAGATGGCATCGTTTGGAAACAGACATCATGTTCGACTCCTGAACATCTTTACGAGTCGTGAACTCCATCAAACTGTCTTCACTCGTGAACTGCATGCCGACTCGTGATGTTCATGCCGACTCGTGAACCTCATGCCGACTCGTGAACAAATCTTCTCTGCCTCACTCGTAATCTTCCATCCATCTCGTAAACTCCAGTCCGAGTCGTGAGCCACTTCACGACTCGTGATCTTCATCCTTGAATCTTCACCATTTCTTCACTTTACTTCGCACTTACACCAACTTTAACCTAAAAACACACATAAATGCATAAACTAAAGATAAACACACAAAATACACATAATATTACATACTTAAACTACTTAAACATAAGAAAATACATATTAAAAAGTAGACATTTTACAAGGCATCATTAATACCTATAATATCTATTTTTAATGATCAGTAAAGCAGTGAACATTTCTTATAATTTTCCAAAATCGAAGTATGCTTCTTTTAATAGCTTTATGGATTGAGATTATTGATTTCTACCCTAACTAATTATTAACCAATCATGAGTTTTGTGGTCTCTTAGTTTCTACTGTGTTTATTTTATTGATTAAGATTCTTATTTTTTGGGAGAAAATTGAATTTATTAGATCATTGTTGCTGATCCGTTGAGTGATAAAGAAAAAAGAAAAAAAGAAGTTGAGGAGAAGTTGGAAGTTTTAAACCAGAAGAAGCATTATCTGGTACAAGTGCTCAAGCAGGTAAACTTTATAAATTGTTTGTAGATTTTTGTGGATTGTTTATAAGAATTACTGTTTTCTGCCTTTTTTTTTTTCACTGACTCATTATTTTTGTTATATTTAAAAATGAGAAGAATTTTGTATGAAAAAGAACCATTCCTGCAATTTTCCCACTTCTTGTCAAAGATTTGAAGAACTGGGATTTTTTGTGGTACTTCCTAGATTTTGAACGTGGAGGAGGAATTAAAGGGACGAAGTAGTATGGCAGTTCACCCAAATGTTCCTCTTCAAGTGGATGTCACAAATGACTCTGGTTCAATGAGCAGGCAAGCTACTCTTAGGATGGGCTCGGAGGCAAATATTGATGGTGATGTGGAAGGGGGAGAAAATGTAGATGTTTCAAATCAGAATAGTCATTCTCGACATATGCTTCGGATGAGCAGTGCTTCTCCATTATCAAAGTCTCCTCTAAGGAAGTCTCCGTACATTCAGAACAACTTGGTAATGCCTGTAGTATATATCACTATAGTAGTTTAATTTTAATGCTCTATAGATAGTTTTTCTGGACTTTTATTCTTGTTGATAGTTTTGTTCTCCCTTTGGTTAAATCTAGATACAAGGGGTTTTCCTTACTGTTAATGCAAATAGATAGTTTTTGTGGACTTTTATTCTTGTTGATAGTTTTGTTCTCCCTTTGGTTAAATCTAGATACAAGGGGTTTTCCTTACTGTTAATGCAAATAGATAGTTTTTGTGGACTTTTATTCTTGTTGATAGTTTTGTTCTCCCTTTGGTTAAATCTAGATACAAGGGGTTTTCCTTACTGTTAATCCATTTGCATTGACCGTATTTGGATGCTATTGGCTTTCATTCAACATTTTATTTTGGTGCTAGGTTTACGCCTTCATATATATGGTTACTACAATTATTTGCAGGTTCCATCTCGCACAAGTATGGGGACTAGTAGCCCATCACGCGTTGCTCCAGCAGGGCATCAAGGTTCTGCTGCAAACCTGCTCGCTGTATCTGTATCAGGAACAAGTATTATTGCGTCCTCACCTTCCCCGGCAGCATCTGGTGGCACTTCTTCCTTTAGGGATGCTCGGCAGCCAAGTCCATGGAATTAGAAGTATATACAATAACATTTTTTGACATCAATCAAGAATTGCAGTATTCCTGTCTAGTTATGTGTACATTGAGCTAGAGAGAAGAGCTAACTAACTTCTTTTTATTGATTTCTTTTTTTCCTTCTCCCTCTTTACATGATAAGTGTGCAAATGGATTAAAATATGTGGGCCTTATAAACATGAAATTAAAAAATATGGACTCTTTTATGCAAAGAGTGGAAGAGGTAAAAGAGAATATATTTAGGTTTAGGGTTTAGGATCTAGGATAGGTTGTGCCCTCCTTGGTTTTGTCTTATCTAGCACCCAGCTGAATGGTGGACCATTTTAACATGTCCCATTCATGGGAGTGCTTCCTTTGGTTGTGCAAGTCCATCAAGGCATTGACAGAAAGAATCTAATTAGCGTGTGTTCTTTTTTCTTTTTCCCATCACGTTGTTGGCCGTAATTTTGGCAATTCTAGAACATTGACGGTTCTTACTGGTTTAAAGCTGTAAATTTGTAGAACAAATGATAATTATAGGACTGAATTTGTCATTTGTTGATTCTGTTGGGAAGCTCTTCGGTTTTAAGGTGGAATGTGGATAATTAGTTAGTCATTCTACTCTTGTTGCTTTTGCAGCAATTTCAAGGGACAGTCTATTTCTACTATATAAATTTATCACTGAAGGAAGCATAATCTGAGGTAGCTATCTCTGAAGATAGCTGAAGAGGACAGCAAAGACTTTGGGTGCCTGTGAAAGTGAATGTTCGAAGTTTAACAATGTGATACTTCCCTTCAATTAGGTTCTGCTGTGACTTTCTAATAAAAGAAAGGCTTGCATACAGTTCATGTGTCTTACTGATCTGTGAAAGAAAGGGTTTATATAAAAAGTTGTCATGCCCATCTTCCACCAGCCGGCCAAAAGAACACACATGGAATCTTTTGTCATTTTTAAAGTAGCAGAGTCACAAATTGTAAGCCAACATGTGATAACTGATAGTGGAATCTTTTTAGTTATATAAAACTGTGAAGCTTACTACTTCCTCTTGCTTAATAATGATAATGAATTTGTTGGCATTCTTAATTATGTTTGAATTAGTTAGTGGTTCTATTCCGAGGTTATATGAGAGGATGAGAATGGAATATTATAGGGTAAAAGACAAATTAGTGTTATATCCCCATGAATCAAATTCATATTATGTAACTCACAAATCAGAGTAGACTATAACAAATACACATTTTAAATATCTAATTCGTACCGTTCTAGAATTCTCGAGACATTTTCTTTTCTATCGGTTTTCATTGTAATTTTTAATGTTTTGAAACTCGGTTTGACCTGGATGGTCGAATCGGTTGGACCGTAATTCGATAAGAAAACTGAATTGATCCAATATAAAACTCGAAAAATGAAAAAACACTAATTGAACTGGAAAACTTGGGTTGAACCGAAAATTCTGGGTTAAATCGAATTGGATTTCAAAAATTATTTAGAAAAAAATAAAAAATAAGAAAACAGTTTGCTTATTTTATTATATTTCGTATGTGTGATTGGAGAATTATAGATTTTTATAATTCGATTTATTTTTCTTATCATAATTAATCAAATTTTAATTTTTACTCTATTCAATCGAGCTTGTAAAATGTTTTAGTATGAAATTATACTTTTTTTTGTATAGTTCAGTGTTATTAATTATATTTATTTACGAAATTTACGGTAGTTTGTATATATATTAAATGAATTTATTTGAATATTTGCTTATGATATTATGTGAATTTATTTGGATATTTATTACTTAATATAATTTATTTAATTTTTATATTTATAAAATTTATTGAACTTAAAATTAATATTTTTATATTAATATTTGATAATTAATAAAATTTTGAATGAATTTTTATAGATTATATATTTAATTTTTTATAAATA
The DNA here is from genome assembly GCA_037975025.1 of Excoecaria agallocha. Classification (NCBI taxonomy): domain Eukaryota; kingdom Viridiplantae; phylum Streptophyta; class Magnoliopsida; order Malpighiales; family Euphorbiaceae; genus Excoecaria; species Excoecaria agallocha. Next base: position 120,194,153 of record CM075806.1, on the reverse strand, counting down.
ATTATATTTAATAAAAATAATAAAAATTATAAATTGAATTTATCAAATCAATTGATCTATAACTCAATTAGTAGTCGGAGTTCGAGCTTCAAAACATTGGTAATTTTTGGACCCCACAAAACGGAAATACTGAGAAGGAAATAATCCGGTCATCCCTGAACAGATCAAAGTCAATGGTCAACAAAATCACCATACCATCCGCCTCCAGCGCATGTTAGTAAAAGAAGACAACACTAGATCTCACGACAAAAGTCCCCATCCAATGAACCCCACCCCCATAACTCCAGCAGAAGCACACAATCGAAACTTTCTTTTCTTTTCGTTTCTTTTCTTTTCTATTACTCTTTCCCCTCCTCCATTTCCTGATCGATCAACTTCCACCTGCAACAAACCCCAGAAAAAAATATGGCACACAATACCACCAACAGGCGCATTTTAGCATCCCCAGACCCCCCTCCCCCTTATAATCCATCTTCCATGGATCCCACCCTCAAAAAACACCCAAAACCTACCTCCAGCCACCCGACCAACAAAAACCTAGATCACATTTTCCCCTCTAAACACTTCTACATGTCAAACCCCTTATCAAAATTAAACCCAGTTCATAAATTCAGCACAACAACCGGTAAATCCACCAAAAATCCTCCCCTTACTTATGTAGATACCCACTTACAAGCCAAAGCCCTGACCTTGTCAGCTGATTATGATGGCTCTAGGCTTTCAACCATCAAACCAAAGCACCAACAGCAAAGAAGAATTGAACCAAGAGTGGATAAGGAGAAGGTCAAGAAATCATCTTCCAAAGAGTCGGTGGTTGTGGAGAAGAAGAAAGTTCAAGAAGTGATTTTGAATGAAAAGAAGAAGGAATCAGATGCCACTGTAAAAGATAGCAAGGAAGTGAAGGATCTGTTTGAAGGGATTGATATTAAGAGGATGGCAGTTTCTTTAGGTGGTGGAAAAAGGAGATCTTTTTGTGGTTCACAAGTGGAGTTGGCTGACTTTTTGGCTAATAATGGAGCTAAAATTGTCGCAGTTGATATGCCACCATTTATGCAGATTCATGCTGTTGATTGTGCGAGAAAGACTCATGATAGTCTTGAAAAGTTCACCTCCAAGACCCTTGCACTCACTCTTAAGAAGGTAATTTTGCTAACCAAATTGCAATTAGTTAACATTTTCATATTTTTGACTAGTTTTGTGATGTGGTTTCTTGTGATTTTGTTCATTGATAATTGATATGATTTTTGTTATTCTTATCTTTTTGCAGGAGTTTGATGGGGTTTATGGGCCGGCTTGGCACTGTATTGTGGGGACAAGTTTTGGATCATTTGTAACGCATTCAGTTGGAGGTTTTCTCTATTTCTCATTGGATCAAAAATTGTATGTTCTCTTGTTTAAAACTACAGTACAAAGAGCTGAATGAATCATTGAAATGAATTTGGAAATTGAACCATTTCTAGAATAGATAGTTTTAGTGAAGCTAAAAGTTAAAAATGATTGGTGTCCCTTTTTAGCTTGTATATTGATTTTGCTTAGGAAAGCAGTATATGATATGAAAAAAAGAATTCACTTTTCTCCTGTTCAATTACCTCTTTTTATCAGCGGTTGAACCTTTATGGAAGTTCTTTAGCCACTGAACTATATAGTCTCTCCAGTAATTTCTGTTTCTTCATATTTTTTTGTCTATACTTGCCTTGTTTTGTCGATTAGAAGTCAATATTATCTTTTCTTGGAAATGGGTAGTGGTAGAATCACCTAACTTTTGAAGCTAAGCTGGGACTTTGCATTTAAAGATTGAAGCTTTGGGGTCATTAGCTTTGTGTCTATGATATCTTTAGAATTGTTTGATGACCAATTACTTTGAGGAAATGGAGTATGGTGTAGTTGGGACCAGAGTTAGGTACACTTTAACTACATTGGAGCAGGCTATTAATTGCTCGTTTCACTTCTTGCATAATAATGACTGTTTCATTATTGGGTCTTCGCCATTAACTAAATACTTACTTTCCAATTTTTCTATTAATTTGTTAATATGCTATCAGTATTTTCAAATTTGAGTTATTTTTAGTGCTTTAAAATGAGAAGTTCTCATAAAACTATATGCTTTCCTCTCTTGTTGTAGTTAAGTGACACATTGAATCAAACTCTTCAGGGTAATAGATACTTGAAAACAAACCAAGTACACCAAAACATAGGGATTCTCATAAAAAATTCGCCTGACAAATGGGAAATTGAAATTCAATAAAGTACAACTCAAGTGTTCTGAGTTTCATTTTCTCACAAATGTAAAAGCAAATTGTCAATTTAATTAGAATATCTTATATGTCATAAGATAGGAAGGAAGATAGTAGCTCAGTTTTTCTTTTCCTTTTGCTTATTGTGCTGGAGCTGCTATGCAAGTAATTTTGAAGCATTTATTGCAATTTTGCACACATTTGAGGCATGACAAGTAGACAGTGGCTTTACATGACATTATTCTTGTTTGGTCCAAAAAAGTTGCATTCAAAACATATCATAAAGTATAGATGTTAATGTTCCGAAAGTTCTATTTAGATACGATTATTGTTGATGGGTTGACAGAGAAACACCATCAAACACTTTTTTTCTAGTTTTATGGCCCCTCAATGTGTTCCATTGTCTAGCATTGGGTCATTGCCTTCTTATTCCACCAGGGCCATTTCTCAATAGTCAAGAGAAGTCTTAGCTTTTAAAGTGATATTTAAAAAAAAAAAAAATGGAATTATGCATAGACCCCTATTAATATGGGCCTGAAATATGTGATCCAAGTTTCATTTCCAGATAGGCCTTTTTCTTTTGTGAAGGCTCAAAGCTCAACACAGGCTGATACTAACCAATCATCCTCGCCCAAAAATAAAAATAAAAGAGAGTACTATGTGAATAAGTAGACATTTAGAAATAAGAAATTGTTCTGTCTTTCGGTCTAAAATTACACTCGCACTTTTTCTTTGTTTCTTACGTTAAATAAAAAGATTAAGAGATGCGTTCCTAAACTTTCTCTTTTATATGGAACATATAATTGCTCTCCTTGGACCAATCAAAATAAATCACTCATTATAATTATTATCATTAAACATAATAATAATAATAATAATAATAATAATAATAATAATAATAATAATATATAGATAATATTATTATTAATATATATTATACATCATGGGTGTATATATTTTTAATTTTAAATTTCATTAATCCTTTACTATTGACTTTATTCAAAAAAATACCAAATGAAATGAATAGTTTTTTTTTAACATTATGTGCTTTATTTTTTTGCTCTTAAAATCTTTTTTAAAAAATAAAAAAAATGCATATATAATTTATAAAAATAATTATTTTCATTTCCACATTATATAAAATCATAAAATTACAAGTAATATAAACATAGTGGCTCAATTTGCGAGTCAAATGAGTAAAGTCATAAAGAATGATTAGCAAATTAGTTTGAATTTAAATTACTATCATTATTATATAGACAAGTTGAATGAAATTAATTCACATACCAGCTCTCAATATGTCATATTCCAAAGTTACTTTGCTAAGGATATTTAATTCACTTTTAAGTTGTGATCTCATAAAGTTGACTTCACTTCAATCAGCAAACGCTTAGTAAAAATTAATCAAATTATAAATGAATATTAACTAGAAAATTTGAACAAAATTTTGATAAGTGGATTAATCTTATAATTTATTTAAATTTTAAAATATGAAATAAATCCAATTCAATGCATAATACATCTATTATACTATTATAGCTATGCCAAGTACAACTCAAAAATGCTGACATGCAAATTTATTTGAACATGAATCTATTTTTTCAAATTTTAATAATTTTTTTGAGATTTTTTTAAACTTTTATCTCTCATGTTTTATTTATGTCAATTATTAGCAACACTACTTAATTACAATTATTTTTTTTTTCTATGCATGCCTCATTGACCATATACTACTTTCCAATTTATATTGAATTTTGACTTTTGAGATTTTAAGAATTTTTTACCTAATTATAATCATTTTCTTCCTTTACAAGTAATGTTTAGTATTTGGAATCCATAATAACTTATTTCTTAAAAAAAAAAATCTCTTATTGTTAGTATTCTTAACCTTTATTCTTCCAATATAAGTTTTGAATTTAGGAAAAAGAAAAAGAAGAAAAAAATCGGTGAGTAAAAAAATAAAACTTTGTTATTTAGTTTTTTATATTTTCATTCTTTTAAGTTTAGACTTTATTTTATGCAAAATTGCAAAAAAAATTATGGAGATATTTTTATTTTTTTTGAAATTTACATACTTTATTCAATTTTTTTCCATTAAATATTTGAAATGGTGAGAAATTGCCTAACAAAAAATGCCAAGCGGTTGTCGTTTGAGTAGCAAATTTGCTCTATTTAAATAGGTTTAAGGATAAATTTACTCTATTTAAAAAATATATGGATAAAATTATTTTATTTCATGCATTTAATGGAAAAATTTGGCAAAAAAAATGTAAAAATAAAATCTATTAATTTTGAAAAGTTTAGAAAAAAAAAGGCTTAACTCTAAAATTATAAAATATGAAATAAATATTTTGTTATATAATGTGGCAGTTGTTTTAGATCTGTCCTCGTATCTTGAAATAGGCAATTACCTCTTTCAAAGCATGGAATAATTCCTTGAGTTGTACCCTCTCCATAAAGTTTTGTACTTGTAAAATCACTTAGTAGTTGATACCATAAATTAATTTATAATATAATCTTTCCTATCTTTAGCTTAGCATCAATTTTTACATTAAAATAAACCCATCCACTTGTGGGGCACTTGATCCTAGACTTCATCATTATTCCTCTATTAATTATCTCCTGTTTTTTTTTTACTTATACTTCCCCTTTCCTGAAGTTAATTATAGTTTTATGCTATGATTTATGCTTTTTTTTAATTGAATGTTTAGGGTCAGGTAGGAATCATAATTACATTTTTAGAATAGTCTGGAAATTAAACTTTAGTAAATTGAAAAAAAATCTACTATTTATTTACCTTTTAATTTCTTAAAATGCATATATTATATTCATATATTTAAATTTTATATTTGTAACCTTTTATGAATTAAATTGTCAAGATAATACTTTCTTATCATTTTCTGGCGCCTACAATATCCAAATTATATTAAGTTCAAATATAATTAGTAGCGTAACCTTTTTCTAGATAGGGGAAGAAAGAATAAAGGTTTGGACTATATATTATATATGAAATTTCATTACGGTGCAACAAATTTGAAACCAAAAAAAAAAATATTATTACAATAATTCGATAAGAAGAACAATTATAAGGTAATATAGAATAATTATGTTTGCACTTTGCCCACCAAGATAGCTTTGATAAAAATGCCAAAGTAGTGCAATTAATTCAATGATTTAAAAAAATGATAATCCTATAAAGGGATTGTGGTAAAAAATATGATGGATACTCCATAAATTAAAATATACCGATACTAATTTTTTTTTTTTGAAACTTATGTTGATGAAAATTATACTTTAGAATTTAGATCCAACTATAATTTGAAAATTATAATTTTTTTCACCAGTATTCTATCCAAATCCAATTCAACCCAACTCTAAAGCATGCTCATTTGGATTAGCATTAATTACACCAAATATATAGAAATACTAAATTTATGCCAACTATAATTTTTTCATACCAAGTATGTCCAACCCGATTCCAATTCATAAAAGCCCAAAATTGATCTAATAGATCTACTAAATTTTATTTATGCAGACTTATACCGAAAAAATCTTTAAATTTTATTTAGATCTAATTCGAATTTGATCCATTCCGGTTCGTTTTGAACTCAACTTATTCCATTTGACATGTCATAATTATATTAAAAGTTAATTTTTATTATAAAATAGATTAAATGAATTGTATATTTTCTTTTACTAGAACCAGCATACAATTCCTTTTGGATCACAACTTCATCTAAATTAACATGCAGCAAATTTATAAATCGAACTAAATTTATATAATTTATTTAGATATTAATTTATTTATGATTCATCCATTAATTGTTCGATTCAAACCCATTAAATTGGACCATTTTGCCACCTATATAATTACATGGTCTTAACATATGAATGATCATAGTTAGGAAAACATAGTAACAAATTAATAAATTTTTTTGGATATATAATTGCCAGTTATGGGTAAAATGCGCTTGTCGGGATAGTGCGCTCACCTTCCCCATCCTCCAGCAAAAAGGTCACTACCTCTGCTTCGCCTCACTCTCTCTGTTAATCCGGCTTCGATTATCTGTCAACGGAACTAAACCCTCCAACTCCTTCTCGCTCAAGCTTAAATTCCATTAAACCCATTTACCAAAACCCACAATTTTGCATTCCCATTTCAAAATCCTCCCAATTTCGGATCCCAACGAATTCCCAGTTGCCAGAGCCCGCTTTCTTGAATGAGCTATAATTTTCAAGAATATTATGGATCTTCCGTTGATAAATGAGACGTCTTTCTCTGCGGCAAATCCATCTTCCTACACCTTGACGGAAATTTGGCCTTTTCCTTCCATCAATGGAGAGCCTAGCGGTGGTGGGTCAGGCCTCCGAATTGGGAACTTTGGCGGGGGATTCGGAGAACGAGATGTTTCGATGGAGGAATCCACCGTGACAGAGCAGAATGGTGGCGGCGGCAGTGGGAATGGGAGAAAGAGGAGAGATTTAAGTTCGGATGATGAGTCTTCCAAGATGGTTTCTACTACTAGCAGTGGCAATGACTTGGTTTGTTCTTAAAGTTCTTAGCTTTCTTTGTTCCCAAATTGTGAATTTCAAACTGCTGTTGAGAAACAGATGATGAGAGAGTTGGAATTCTGTTAAGCAAGAATTATAATCAAATTAAGAAGTATTTTTTCATTTTCTATGTCTTACTTTTTTAAATCTCCGTATATATCAGTTGTTATTAAGCATCACCTTAGAACCTTTGATCTAATAAAAGTTATTGACATCCATTTACAATTATGGGTTTCTAGCAGCTGCTTTCTGATTCAGGGAAAATTGGGTGCGAAAATTTTTAGCTTTACTGAATTAAGATCCGAAAGGCTGCAAATAGATTAGTTTATGAGTTGATTGTTACTGTTCCATCTGATTTTTCTTTTTCTTTAAATTTGTGACAGAATAACTCCAATGGAAAGCGGATGAAATCATCGGGATCCAGAAATGAGAATGGAAATTTGAAATATGAAATAGAAGCAAGTTCTGTTGCCAATGACAAGCCTGCTGAAAAAAGCAGTAAACCATCTGAACCACCTAAACAAGATTACATTCATGTGAGAGCAAGAAGGGGTCAAGCAACTGATAGTCACAGTCTAGCTGAGAGAGTAATTTGCTCGCTGACATATTAATTTTTAATTACTATAGATAATCAGCCAAGAGTTAACATGGAAAATCAATCTAGTTTCAGTTTGATGCTTTCTGTTTTGGATTTTTGCTTACTGGTTCATTCATTTGAAAGACGCAATCAGTAAAATGGCATATTCAATTTGTTCCTTAGATGCCTTGTTTAGTTTAGCCTTTTAATTGGCAGGCTAGGAGAGAAAAGATAAGTGAGAGGATGAAGATTCTCCAAGACTTGGTTCCTGGGTGCAATAAGGTACATGTATTGTGTTTTTGGTTATATCTCGATCTCATGATGGGAGTAGGTTCTATAAAACTTAGCCTAGAATTCACGATGAATTCATAATGAACATTATGCAACCAGGTTATTGGCAAATTTAGGCTTAACAAAATATTTTCTTTATGCAACCAGGTTATTGGCAAAGCACTTGTTCTTGATGAGATAATTAACTATATCCAGTCACTACAGTGTCAAGTTGAGGTAGTACCTGCTTCATGCTGTTGTTGTCTGTCACTTAACAATTTAATTTATCTCTTGCATTGAAGCTGAACCTTGATCTATGCTATTTTATCTTGATCTGTATAGTTCCTGTCAATGAAGCTAGAGGCTGTTAATTCGAGAGTGAACCTTGTCCCCACAATTGAAGGCTTTCACCCAAAAGATGTAAGTTTGGCAGATTGATCAGTTACTTGAAATTTCCTTGGCCCTAAATGTAGAAATAGTAAATTAGTGTCCATTTGAGTCCTGTATATCCACTTGTAATAAATAAGCACAATAATGATGCTGGAGAGGTATTTTCAGTTTTTGGCCCCTAATTTTGCTGGTGAGGAAACTCAGAGAGAAACTATAAGATGTTAGTTGGCTTAGTTATTGAGTGCGATTGGTAGCTGATAGCTTGCTTTAAGATGATCAAACCTTTAAGCTCTGTAATTGCTTGCTGATGTGAGCTTTATTTTCCAATTCAGAATATCATCATACTTTGTATTCTTTCAATTTACAATCTAACCTTTTCTATATCTATTTCTTTTCCAACTTGTACTAGGTTTTCTTTTCTCTAGCAACTTTTTATGCTGTGTCATATTAGTTCATTTCACAACTAATTTTAACTGCTGCAGACTGTCCATGACAAAATCAAAGCATCACATGAAAATTCGTAATTTTCCTCTTATTATCCCACTTGTTCATTGGAATAAATGTAAATATATCCTATTTGCATCAATATGTACCACATTGATGTGTACAAAGATACAATGGCATTACATTTCCTATCTATTTGTCAGTCTGGGACTCTGGGTGCATAAACAACTCTTTTTGAAGCCACGCAAGTTTTATTCTTCTTCTTGCTGTTCTTCTTTCCTTTAACATGTAGTGAGACTGTTATGCAGATCAAAAAATAGGTTTTATTCTATAAATGAGTAGCTAGCCTATTATGCTCTAATGTTTTCCGACCAGTTAATTTCTTGTTGAAGCTTGGTGCACAGACATCTAATTCTACCGGGATGATGTTTGGACCTCAAGCAGCTAGAGATTATGCTCAAGCATCACAACCAGATTGGTTGCATATGCAGATTGGTGGAAGTTTTGAAAGGACAACATAACAAACTAGCAAGTTTTCTTCTGTTTCTTTACTTCAAGAATTCTCTTATTGTCACTGCATGCGGTGCACAAAAATTTGTCATCTGCACTCATGCTTTGATTGATGTTGTATTCTCATTGCATTTGTAGAAAATGCATCTAATCTTACGTGTACCATTTGACTGAATTACCTGTATTCATCTGTAATCAATAACTATATTTCTAGATATTATGAAATCAAGTTTTCAAATTCTCACACACAAAGGCCAAGTGTGCGTGTATGTTTCCTTTCCCGTTAATTGTTTGTGGAATAACTTTGCTGTAAAATTGCTAGACAAAATTTTGGAGATTTTAGTGCTGTGAATTCGATGGCTCTCTGTCTTAACCTAACAATGAGAAGATCAAATTGATAATAAGCCCGTACGCAGGGTGCCATGTGATTTGGAAGACAACTCATCCACGATACAGATCGTAGAGGGGCAATACATTATATCTGATATATCAGAATGTGCGCAACATGTAAGTGGTGGACAAGGCAGTATATATTGGAGAACAAATTTCAAGCAGAGATTTTATACATCATTCTTGATGGCAGAACTATATCCACTTTGATCATCATAATACTTGGACCATAGCATTACACCTCCATACTTAGCTGAACCTTTAATAGCAGGAAGCACCTCTGATGTGAGATCTGTTGCAGGAATGAAGCCACTGCCTGCGGCTTGAGGAGATGCAGGCAAACCCAAGAAAATCTTGGTGGCTGGAGTATCAGAGACCCATTGCTTCCATGCATCTTCAAGATCAGTAATGGCACCAGCGGAGTATTGGCAAGGTGGGTTGTTGTAGAATTGGACCCAAACATAATCGAAAAGACCGGTTTTCAAGGCTTTTCCTAGCCAAACATCAGGGAATGGGCACTGGGGTGCTGCAGTTAGGTGTACTTTCTTGCCATATGCTGCAAGGTACCTTGCAAGATCATCCCAGTAGAGATCTGTTCCTCCTTCGATGTCGAAGTCGACTCCATCAAGAACAGCAGGACCAAGTGGACGAGATGAAGATGTTCCACCCAAGAAATTGTTCCAGAGGTAAGTCGCGAGCTGCCTAGCATCAGCAGCAGAGGCTAGAGAATAACCACCTGGACCTCCTCCAATGGAGAGCATCACCTTAACACCTTTGGACTGACATGATTTTATGTCAGAACTTAGGCCAGTGCAAGCGTTACTAGATGGATCACAATGGCCTGCAAGGTTCAGTGTTGGAGTCTGACCATTGCCGAAAGACGAGAGAAAAGCTATATTCACGAACTCGTATTTTCCCGTGGCACAAGTTTGAGCCAAGGTTCCTTCATTTCTATTTTGACCCCAATAGATGGCTATGCCACCAGCATCAGAACCTGTCACTAGCATTACCAATGCCAATGCTAAAATTAACATAGTTGTCTCTATTTTTAATGCCATTTGATGATATAGGATTACTAGATATTTTTACTTAGCAGATGCCAATACGGAGCTAAATGTGTCACTTATTGTACTATGAGAATTTTGAGCAGCAAGGTTTTTATAGATGATTTTACTATGAATCCTGGAATTAATTGCATGCCAAAGATGCCTTACCTGAGCAGTTACTTCGCCTTAACAAGTTTTTGCTTTATAATTTCAAATGCAACGTTGAGTACATGTAGACGAAATGTTTGAATCTAAAAACAAATCCATTCTGAAAGTTGTTCGTCTCTTAGCTTTTGTTTATTCTCCATAATTTGTCCTGTGTATTTATATTTTTCTCTTCTTTTGTCATTTGTTTGCTGTTGATACGAATTGAACCAAGTATTGGAATTTTCGAATCATAATCCAAATAGGTTTCATGTCAATAATTCAAACAATTCATCCAGCTAAAACCTGTCTGCATAACATTCAACTACCTGTCACGGCACATCTTGAACATATAAGCACAAGATATCAGCATCAAAACAAGGGCAGCTATCTTCTATATAAGCTGTGCTTCTTCAGATTTTCTTCAACACAGAATCATTAATATTCTTCTATATTTTTACGGAGCATCAGTTTCTTCTTCAAATGGCCAAGCAAATAGCAACTTTGATTCCATTTCTTGTATCAGTAGTGTTAATGCTAGCAACTACTTCATATGCTGGTAGAATTTCCATTTACTGGGGTCAGAACGGAAATGAGGGCACCCTAGCTGACACATGTGCCACTGGAAATTATGAATACGTAAACTTAGCATTTCTAGCTACATTTGGCAGTGGTAGAACACCGATGATTAACCTTGCAGGTCATTGCGATCCTTATAGTAATGGCTGCACCAGCTTAAGTTCTGATATAAAATCATGTCAATCCAAAGGCATCAAAGTGATACTTTCTATCGGAGGTGGTGCTGGTGCTTACTCTCTAAACTCTACTGATGATGCTAGGCAAGTCGCGACTTACCTCTGGAACAACTTCCTAGGCGGAACGTCCTCATCTCGTCCACTCGGCCCTGCTGTTCTTGATGGAGTCGACTTCGACATTGAAGGAGGAACGGATCTCTACTGGGATGATCTTGCAAGGTACCTTTCAGCATATAGCAATAAAGGCAAGAAAGTATATCTAACAGCAGCACCCCAGTGTCCATTCCCTGATGCTTGGGTAGGAAAAGCCCTGAAAACTGGTCTTTTTGATTATGTTTGGGTACAATTCTACAACAACCCACCTTGCCAGTACTCTGCTGCCATTACCAATCTTGAAAATGCATGGAAGCAGTGGGTTTCTGATATTCCGGCCACAGAGATTTTCTTGGGTTTGCCTGCATCTCCTCAAGCTGCAGGTAGCGGCTTCATTCCTGTACCGGATCTCACATCAAAGGTGCTTCCTTCTATTAAAGGTTCAGCTAAGTATGGAGGTGTAATGCTGTGGTCCAAGTACTATGATGATCAAAGTGGATATAGTTCTGCCATCAAGAATGATGTTTAAACTTTTACTCATGTGTCTGTTGAGTTGAGGTCCTTGTAATACTTTCAGTTTCACATATATATCAATCTATATACTTATATATATCTGGCAGAAGTTTTACAGCACCTGATTTCAGATACAAACTATTAGTACCTGTTTGGTCTACATCAATAGATATATAGAATCACACTAATTGGCCTCTTAAACTATATTTAGCAGGTGAATTATGAGAAATATCATATAAAATAATTGCAACATCTTTGAAGCAATCAAGACGACTGGCCGTAGGTGAACAAATATAAGGGTGAATCTGGTGTATTATTATAATAAAGACCTCAGTTTTATTTTCTCCATAAATCATGTTATCTTTCTTTCTAGCATCATGTTTAGATACAAAACAAAGAGAATATTTTGTGGCTGGTTCGACAGAAGTGTTCAGAACTCCATAATAAATAAATTACTTCCATAAAATTTATAATTGAAGACATAAAATGCCAAACATTCTCAACATGCAATTAGGGGTGAGAATTCGATCGCTTTGAAACTGTCGGAACTCAACAGACCGAAGATTCTATCATCAGTAAATGAACCGACTGATGTTTTCAAAGGAATTATAACTTCAAGAACTACAATTGTTTGCATAACTGTCAAAAACTCCAAGAATTCTTCCATCTACAACTATTACATTTCAACTTCATGAACTGATGAAATCTGTAAAATTCATCTTGCATATTCTTTTGAATCATCCGACCTCAAATTTAGATACATTTTCAACCGAATGCTACAAGCACATACATACATAAATTTTAGTAGCCATCCGTGAAGGATTTAGTCGATGCAACAGAATGTACAGATTATTGTTGCACATCAAATTTGGTGTAAAAGAGCAGATCTATCACTAACTCCTGTTATAATCTTATATCAGCACAAATTCAGGATTCCCCGGTTATAAGCTCACTTGATTTCAGCTGAAGTTTCAGATCAATGCCATTGTCTGCATAACTTTGAATGCAATCTAAACAATTATTTCAATTGAGAACAAAATAGTGCCGCATAACTTGATGCGAACCAACCTTTTCCATTACACATGAATGCATGTTTTCAAATGATATTGCCAAAGGACAAAGAAAGTCGAACATAACTAGCTGTGTAGCTATTCTACAAAATCATTAACTTGCTGATCAATCTCACCTGAAATTCTCACTCTGTTAATCACCATGTGAATTGCAATTTTACACCGTAAAATAATTGAACATGCTTGTTATCTGACCAAAAATTTCTAAAGACAAATTTAGAAGAGCTTGAATAGCAGTAACTTGAAGAATATATTATTGTATACAATATTATACAACTACAAACATACAAAGGGAACTTCAGAAAGGGATTTTTCCACAGGTATCTGTAAGCCTTAATTATGGACTCTATTGATGTGCAACCATCATGAAAATCTTTGATCTACACATTAAAGGAGAGTGTAATCCACAAGATATGGTAAATCCTTAATTAAATATATTTACTTTTTAATTTTTTAAAGGAGAGAAGGCAGAAGACTTCATTGATCTCACAATTACAGTAAACAATTGGATGAAGTTACCCTCTTTCTGTTATTCTTTTTCCATGCATGTGCATCTCCTTTGATGTTCCGTGAGTTCCTGTCATGTGCCAGGCACATGATATGAGTGAAAATTTTGCCTTTGGTCGATTTATTAACCAATTAAAAATACTAATATTAACCCACTTTTACATTTAAGTTTCTATTTTGGCGTAAAGAGTAAAAAAGAAAACAAAGAATTTGAAATAAGTTAATTATTATGAGTCACCAATGGGTGCGGAAGGACTTGAGATTCCTAAAGCTGATTGCTTGTTTAGTAACTTAGAACCAATTGAAAGAAAAGAGTAGTGAATACCTGAATTTGCCTCTGAAGAAACTTAACATACTCCACAGCCTCGTCTAACATATCTGCAGTGTTTGCTTGCTGCAAGTAAGAAGAAACACGAATGAAATGATTAGGAACTAAAAGCTCATAAATAGAATAATAAAAAATAAAAGGATCCAAATCAAATATTTTGTTACATATTACATAGTCAAGTGACATTTACATGTGTGTGTGGGGGGGGGGGGGGAGATAATGACATATGATTGGCTTGCTTAAAAAATTTTTGCGCAAATATATATATATATACTAGCAATTTCTTTTTCTTCTTTTTTTTTTTTTTTTTTTTTTCTCTCCCTTCTTAAAGCCTGCACTGCACCCCACAATCCAGATAACATCTTGAACAAGAGAAGAAGGCTAAATGAAAAAGAAAAGAAGAAACTACACCACGTTTTTCAATTTTAATTTTTCATGTTTTTCAATTTTAAAATTAGCTATTATCTATGTTCCTCGGACTTGGGTACGGGTATCGGATACGGATACATATCCATGCATCGGATTAGTAAATTTTCTAAATAGAAAATACGTGAATACGGATTCAAATTTAAGACACTGATACGTAAATACAGATTCAAACTTAGATACGGGTGCGTGGATACGTTATATAAACCATTTAAAACTTAAATAGAATTTAGAATTTAAAAATAGAATAAGCATCTCTGTACTGTTAGAATTTAGAAATAGAATAGAGACCAGCAAACGTTAAAACTGTCTATTTATTTTTCTCGACCATTAAGTATTCTCAATTTCAAATTTGTTGCCCTTTGATGAAATACCTTGCAAATTCAACTTTTAACTTTAATAAACCATTTAAAAGTTTAGTAAACCTTGGGCCTCTTAAACTTTTCAATTTTCAAATCAAAATACATTGACTTGGGCCTATACCATTTAATTGACCTTTAAATACAGATCTATTTTTCCTCTTGACATTTATTCCCAATCTCCTCTCTTCAAAAGTTGTCCCGATTCATTTCCTTTTCCCTCTATGTTGCCGTTTTTCCCATTCGCCATTCTCCTGCCGTGGGTCGTTTTTAGTTCATCGCCATTCACTGTTTTCCTGTTGCTGTTTGTTTTCCGTCCGCCACCATTCGTTGATCTCCTGCCATTCACCGATCTCCTTGGGTTTGTGTCGGACACAGATCTTGTGTCATACTCAGCAGCAAGACTGCGAGTTCATTACAATCAATGTAACAACACAATGAAAAGATAAACACATCAATGGTAAGGGCACAAGACCCTTTACCCCCGAAGCAGAAAGGCTAAACCCTCTCATCTGCTCCCCTTTCAAAATAATAGCTAAAAACATGCTCTCCTCATGAGCTGAAACACTATTTATTATTCCCTCTTTTCGTTCCTCTTTCTCTTCATGCGTAACCACCTTCCTCTAGCTCAACAGGCTCTTTTTCCTTCGTGGGCTTGTTGTTCCTTCGTGTGTACACCCTCCATATTTTGGGCCTTGGGGCTTAGATCTCCTGCCTGATAGCATGCTCTCCATCATTGTCGCCTAGTGGGGAAGTAGTCTTGTGTTCAAGACTGAAATAGAGATGCCGGAAAGGTCCGCTTTCATATTCCTTCGCCAATCCATCAACATTGCCTGATACACTGTCGGGCTACTAGAAGCAGTAGGCTTTTGAGGAGCAATACCAATTCCAGAACTTGAATTTATACGACTAAGAAATAGAGGACGAGATGGAGCAGGAACAGTATTATCTAAAGGAAGCAACCATTTTAACAAGTCGCCACAAGGGTCATAATTCATGTGGTCCTGATGCTCAAAAGACAGATTGCTATCCTGATATTTCTCGAATTGAAGAATCTCAATGACAGGATTGCTTAAAAAATTAACTCCTATATTGACTTGCAAGAGTACCACTATGTCGCCATTAGAAAGAGAACAACAGTTAACACTCTCTCTTGCTGCTCCACCAGCGACATTAACATCAAAATTTCCCTTATTAATAAGAGCACCAAGACGAAAACTTGCAGTTTTTGTTGTTCCATTTGCAACGTCATTCTGACCATCCATGTGAAATGGGTTTGTATCAAAAACACTTTTTTGAACCAAAGTGGCTCCCCTGACTCGCCCATCCTAACAAAAAGTACGAGCTTTTAAATCTTTGCAGCAAAGTTTCAGTTTGTCTTTTGTGCTCTTCCATTTTGAAGAAGGATTTATTAGCAAATATATTACTTTGTGCAGCATTCTCTTTGAATGATTCATTCCCACTTTGGTCTACAACTTGGGTAGCAACTGGCCCCAATTTCCAGTTTATAATTCTGCAAAGATCAACATTCTGCATCTCAAGGTAACATGAGAATTGAATATACGCTGAGAGACCTAAGCCACCTTCAAAAGTAGAACTGACAACATCCATCTTCCCAGCTTGATGGGCCAATTTTGCAATTAATGCTACTTGTTCAAACCCACCAACAACACTTGATTTAATTACCACAACAACTATTCTAGGGTGAGCATACTTCACTAGCATATCACGAAGATTTCCACAAACATTGTCAATAGTCTCATCTAGTGCCATCGGTAACTCACCTTCTTTACAGTTGTGAGAAAACACACAATGGGAATTGAAATTCTATATTCAATTGATTAAAAACTAAGTTTACACTCCCATTTATACAAAGAAAAGCAACCAAATTAATAATTATAATTCCCTAATTAGCTCCCTAATTTGCTCCCTAAATTGCTCCCTAAATTACTCCAATCACTTTACATCTATATTCTAACACTCCCCCTCAAGCTGGAGCATAAATTTTAATTATGCTTCAGCTTGTTACAAATTTATTTCTTTATATAAACTTCAAAACATAAATCCGAGCTTCAAAACAAAATGGAAAACAAATGCGAAACCCTCTCCAAATGAAGTCTACTAATAACCCATGCCGTAAGCTTCAACCCAAAACGGAGATCAAGTGCAACTCTCTTCAAACGAAGCCTAAACAAATAACCCATGAATAGGCTTCAACACGAAACGAAGATCAAGCGCAACTCTCTCCAAATGAAGCCTACACATATCCTGTCATGTAGACTTCAAAACAAAATGGAGAATAAGTAAAACACACTTTCCAAAACAGAAGCAGAAATCACAAAATAGGAACACCAAGAACCAGCCACAAACATTTAGAAGCATCAGAGGCAGGGGACAAAACTGACACTACACCCATGCCGGAACAGAAGCAGAAACACCAAGAACTAGTAATCACACCTAAGAAGAAGCTGGGGAGCAGATCTTCGAAGAAGCAGAGGACAGCCACCATCGAGAGGAATACCACTGGAAAAGGACACCGGAATATGACCGGAAATGGCCAGGTGACGCTGGAGGTGAAATCGGAGGACCACCGGACGCTGGACGCTCTTTCACGCGCCGGCGCATGAAGATGGAGCAGATTCTTGTGGTGGCGTGTGAGGGCCACTCGCCGGCCTGATGGTCGCTGGATTTTGTGGAGAGGCCGGAATGACGCTTGTGCACCTTTCGATGTGGGTGGTGAAGCAAAACGATCACTAGATCCGGTGACCCAAGACTGGACAGAATCTTCAACCAAAAATGAAAATCCCAGGGAACCCGAAAGCCCCAAAAAATCCATCAGAGAGCCCAAGGCTCTGATACCATGTGATAAAACACACAATGGGAATTGAAATTCTATATTCAATTGATTAAAAACTAAGTTTACACTCTTATTTATACAAAGAAAAGCAACCAAATTAATAATTATAATTCTCTAATTAGCTCCCTAAATTGCTCCCTAAATTACTCCAATCACTTTACATCTATATTCTAACAACAGTATTTTATAATATCATTGCCATCTTGAACAGGTTCCTCCATATACTGTAAGTCACTACTTTTTACTAAAGAATCAAATTGAATAGCCTTTTCGTAGGACCAATTTCTATTGGCATCCACACGAAATTCAATCAGTCTTCCAATCTTCTTTCTAACCTCTTGTATCAATGTAACATCTTTCATAAATTTTATCTCTTCCCTGACTATCATGTCCAGCCCTCCTAATTCAGTCTCCAGCATATCAATACAATAGGAGGACTCACCAATCTGGATTGATATGCCCTTAAACTTCCTGTTCACCCCAATCAAACGCCCATCCCCTAGTTTAATTTGAAAGGTTTTAATTAAACATACCTGATATCTCAAAACCGGCACTAACTGGTGAAAGATGAGATTGTATGTTGCTCCTCCATTGGCCAGCGTCAATGTGGAAATTCCGTTGGTGGTTCCCATCAATGTTATGGTATTCAACTCCTTGACGTTCCCTACTTCAGCACCCACTTGGTTATGAGACCAATTTAGGCCAAGACTCTTACACCCTTCATCAGCCCACATCTCCTCTATCTTAATCCCTTTTCTGAAAAACTCTCCCTCTTTCTTAGGGGTAAAGTCATTCTTTATGTGAATTGTCTTGCGTTTCGCCATTGGGGGTTTTCCTTTGATTCTCTCTGCAATCGTCTAGCATGTCATATCGAAATGGCCCTTGCTGAGTAAGTAGTTGGTAGCCAACATGAGACCAAAGAGGATAGCCTTCGCCAAGATCTCGCTGGTGACATGAGGAAGCGGACTGCCGTTGTGAGGGCAACAATCCTCATTCTTGTACTTAATCGGTTGCAATCCTAACGCCACTACCTCCTCCATCTCG
The DNA here is from genome assembly GCA_037975025.1 of Excoecaria agallocha. Taxonomy (NCBI): domain Eukaryota; kingdom Viridiplantae; phylum Streptophyta; class Magnoliopsida; order Malpighiales; family Euphorbiaceae; genus Excoecaria; species Excoecaria agallocha. Next base: position 120,175,645 of record CM075806.1, on the reverse strand, counting down.
ATAGTCTGGCCGTCGCTACTCGTCAAGACAATCTTCCATGGCGAAAACATCTTTTCGACCGCGGCAATTCTCCTGAGAACACAAAACCTTTTCTTGTGTTGCTCCTTTCATTCAGTTTTGGTCCCTTGATGAACTCCTGGTCTTGTTTGTCCCCATCGATGCAACTCATCTGAAGAAGAAAATGTTTGTTGTTGGTGGGCTAAGAGGTGAGAAGGATTTATGTTGGGTAAGGCTCGGTATGGGACTGGGCAAGTGGTCTAGTAACCCAACATGCCCTGATCCATTCCAGCCGGCCTGGTCCACTTGACTTGTCATCGTCCCTTTGCTATTCTTAAGGGAATGTTGCAGCGATTTCCCTTTTTTTTATCTGCAGCAGAGCCTCCAAGGGACAGTTAGGTTTCAAGCTTTCACGCGCTCTTCAGGCTGATGCTCCTTCATCCCTCCTCTAATATCTTCTCTCAAGTCACAGGTACAATCCCCAATGTCCCGTTGTTCAGGCAGCCCAAGCATTATAGCAGCCCCTATCTCAAAAAGTTTGATGTTCCCTTCTACATTTTCCTATTGTCGTAGATCTACAAAAACTTCATAAGAACTGGGAGAGTGACTGCTATTATATCACCTCATCATCTCCACATTGAATTGCTCCCATGTTAAGTTAGGATATATTTCCAGAAGCATTGAGTACCAATATATGGTTGCGCCTTCCATAGAATTTTCAGCCAATCGAACACGCATCTCAGAATTTTTAGCCAATCGAACACGCATCTCAGGAGCAATATGGTGTATATAAGAATGTATCTCGGCTCAGACGATCCATCCCCTAGGGTCAGACCCATTGAACATAGGGAGTTTAATTTGTTGCAAGGATGGATGAGGATCAGCAATTCTAGTTCTCTCCACCACTGATTCTCCTGGAAAACTGTAATCCTCCGTTGATTGAGGCTGTTTGTCTAATCTCTTAATCCAGTTCATGAAGAACCCTCGAAACTCTTCCTCTTTTCTCTTATCAGTCTGGAGCTCGAAAATGGATTTGGTTATCTCTTTCAAGCCAACAGTGAGCTCTCCAATCCTCTGAGCATTTTCGTGTATTCTGGCTTGCAAGGATTAATGGCAGGTCTCCATTGGCATCCAGCAGGTCGGACCAATGATAACACTCATATCAAATAAGATACACTAATGGCTATATTTCACAATCTCTAATCACAAGCAAACAATCAAAGAGAGAAAACAAACTGTATTGATGAATAATTCTCAATTACAACAGTACATACTCAGCAGTAAGACTGCAAGTTCATTACAATTAACATAACACAAAGAAAAGATAAACACATCAATGATAAGGGCACAAGACCCTTTACCCCCAAAATAAAAAGGCTCAACCCTCTCCTCTGCTCCCCTTTCAAAATAACAGCTAAAAACATGCTCTCCTTATGAGCTGAAACACTATTTATTATTCCCTCTCTTCGTTCCCCTTTCTCTTTATGCGTAATCACCTTCCTCTAGCTCAGCAGCCTCTTTTTCCTTCGTGGGCTTGCTGTTCCTTCATGTGTACACCCTCCATATTTTGGGCCTTGGGGCTTGGATCTCCTGCCTGATAGCATGCTCTTCATCGTATACTGATGTGGAATTTCCCCCCTGATGAGAATGAGATATGTTTAATTTTGCCATGTAGACCTAAAGTAAGAATGACTTTACATTTTTATCCCTTATTCTCTATCCATGCCCACACTCTCTCACTTGAAACATGATGTTTGAGAGAAACAACCGCTATATTCTCTATTACGAAAGCAATTTTTGGGTTCAGGTTAGTGAACTTCATAAGGAACATGGTCAAAGTTGAGTGTTCTTTTTTTTGAAATCAAGTCTTTGAAGTAAACGAATTCCCATATCCCTTCAAAGAGGCTGATTTCAATAGAGTAAAAATCCCTAATCATATTTTGGATTATTGGGAGGACATATTTCTTTGAGTTTGTGAGATGTTCAGAGATAGCTAAATTATAAGGAAACAATGCAATTTCAAAATCATAAAACTATCCATAGTGGCATTCAAGAACAACAACACTATGTTCATCAGCAATGTTACCTATTTTCCTTTACTTCAAATGAGCTTACTTCATATTAAAAATGGCCCAACAAAGCAAGATGTGTATTGACATAAGATACCAAACAACTACAAACAAAAACCACATTAAGATGGAGAAATTATGAGAGAAATGATTTGGGAAAAGAGAATATAAGTAGATTGAAGTTTCTATTGTTAAGGATTTTAAAACTGTTGGCTATTTATTTTCTTTTTTACCATTTTAGACTTCTTTATGGTGTTCTTTTAATTTTAAGAACTTGATAATGCAATTGAGCGTATATAATTCAATCAGCCATGATAACATTTAGTAACCTATTGTATAATTAAAATTGACAATTTAAGAGCTGAATAGTTCTTCAAAAAGTTAGGGCAAAATATCTAAAATTATTAAATTCAGGGGCCAAGTATGTACTAAGCCTAAAAAAATGTATATGTAAACATATAAAGCTCTATAAACTGGTGTTGTTTTACTTGTTTGTATACAACATACCTTTTCGAAATTTTAGTACAAGTTTTGATAAATAGAGTATTCTTTTTCGAAATGAATATGATATCATATTTCTTTTAACTATTACAATGATTTTGTATATTCTAAAAATATTTTTTATTTTTGACTATTAGCATAAATTATTATCATACTATAGATCAAGCAAAATGTTATTATTATCATAATGATCATTATCATCATCATTATTATCACAATTTAGTCATTATGCCTTTCAAAACATGTCGTGTTGCATACTATCCCATATGACCTACTTCAAGTTTTTAACTGCTCAATCAAGGATGGCAATGAGGCAAGTATAGGATGGTTTATAGTAATGATTAAGGGTTCAAGGAGTGTATGGTCATTCTTCTTTTCTCTCTCACTCCTATCTTTACACATACAATAAAAAAATTCAAGTGGGTTCCATTCAATTAAAAACATAAACTTGTCTAGTAATGCTAGCATGTAAATCAGTATCAAAGGCAACTCAACATAGACAAATGCTTCATGGCATGATTTATACAATTAGCAGTATTTAACAATGTAAAAGCATACTAAAGGAATTGAATGAATTAAAAATTTGAGCCACGTTAATGATCTATGGAGCCATGTCCCTTTTTCACAAATATTATTGACCAAGATATTAGTTACCAATTAATTCTAGAGTTGTTGACCTGTATTTAGATAGAAGTTTTATTCAACAAGTGAAAGTGTAATTTTAACTTTGAGTGGTTCTTTGAATTATATAAAAAGCTTGGCATATGTATACTAAAGGATCAAAAAGGTCCTGAAGCCTCGACTTAAGGAGCAAATGCACAGAATTAAAAAAAAGAAAAAGAAAAATTCAACATAATACCTATCATTCATAACAAATGGTAGATAGTAGCAATTAGTTAACCAAATTTACAACAACAAAAAAATATACTTCATTGGATCGTTAGTTGTGCACATATTTCCATTGGCTGTTACTGAACTGATGCTAGGTTGACGCTGAGGCACTTTCCTAAGTGGACATACATACCACTAACTCTGGACTCTGTTAGGTAAGACTGGAACTCTCATTACTGGACTGTATCCAGATGTTCAGTAGTAAAACACATATTTCCTGGCAACCAGAATTTAGCTCCAAATTTATAATTTGATTAAACTATTACATATGTTTACATTAATTTGCCTGAACCTAATAGCAATATTTTTATGATTCGTAATTCCTAATTAAAACTTAGCATTAAAAAGTTATTTTCAAAATCTATGTATCATTTTTTTTATGAAGTAAAAAGAGTTTGGTATCAATATGTATGCAATAGAGATAGAGCAACATAGTAGGTTGATACATTACGGCATCCTATATTCCAAGAAAATTAAAACATTTTCCTTTGCTTATCTCTCTCTTCCCTATACTAACCCAAACATCCTGCACTTCAAAGCTCAAACTACTAGCAAGTGGATAAGATTGTTAAATCTTTCCACTGGATGAAATGCAATAGAACAAATGGACAAAACTAGTCACAAATTGATTTCATAAGATTTCTCATCAAGCTACAATTTGTGTCAATATTTATCCCAACATAATGATTATGTTGAAAATTACTTGTAAGAAATTTACAGTGGATATTATTGCTCCTATAGCAAAAGGATGTCACATTGCATATTTAGTCTTTGTACATTTAAAAAGATGGATTGCAATGAAGAAATTAAATTCAAAGAAAGAATTACAAAGGGCTAAGATGTTCATAGCAACAAGCATACGTATGAATTGACAAGGAAAATTATCATCTGACAAAAGTGGAAAGGAAAGATCATATGTATCTTCACTATTTAATAAATATTGAGCTAAGACACAAGCATCATTTATATAAAATCATATTTTGGTAAGATGTCTAAAAGATATACTCTTTAAAATCCCATCTATCCAGAATCCACACCCTATTATTCTCAATATTCATTGCCATGATGAGACAAAAACACATGATGAGACAAAAACAATTTTCTTCTTTAATGAGAAAAGAGGAAATGGGAGGGAGGGAGGGATTGGTGTTAAGGGTAAGCAAGGAGAGCAGTGCTCCACCACTTTTAAGTTGTTTGGAAATTGCTCCACATGCCACAAAGATGGAATAGGTGACATTAATATTCCTGATTTCTTAAGATTGAATTATTTTCGGCCCCCACAGTCAAGCATTAGACAACCTTAGAGTAGATCTTGTGCTATTTGAAAGGGACTCCTGAACTTGGTATACTTTATAGTAATCATGGGCACATTCACATTGAGTTCTTTACCGATACTGATTAGGTAGGTTCTAAGATTAACAGGAGGTCAACTACAGGCTACTACGATATCCAGATCTAGTGTAGAATCAGAATATAAAGCTATATCACATTTTCTTCTTCAATGAGAAAATAGGAAATGGGAGGGAGGGAGGGAGGGAGGGAGGGAGGGGTGTCAAGGGTAAGCAAGGAGAGCAGTGCTCCAACACTCTTAAGTTGTTTGGAAATTGCTCCACATGCCACAAAGATGGAATAGGTGACATTAATATTCCTGATTTCTTAAGATTGAATTATTTTTGGCCCCCACAGTCAAGCATTAGACAACCTTATAGTAGATCTTGTGCTATTTGAAAGGGACTCCTGAACTTGGTATGCTTTATAGTAATCATGGGCACATTCACATTGAGTTCTTTATCGATACTGATTAGGTAGGTTCTAAGATTAACATGAGGTCAACTACAGGCTAATACGGTATCCAGATCTAGTGCAGAATCAAAATATAGAGGTATATCACATTCTGCATGTGAAATTTTGTGGATCTGTTATTTGCTTGCTGAAATTGGTATAGATTTTCTGTCTCTAGCAAAATTATGGTGTGACAATCAAGTTGCTCTTCATATTGCCTTCAATCCAATATATCATGAATGGACCAAATATATTGAAGTTGATTGTCACTTCATTCATGAAAAGATTTAAGATAATATCATCTTAACGGAACATGTGAAAATAGAAGAACGGTTGCATAATTTGTTCACAAAAACTTTAAATAGGTCTCAAGTCAAATATTTATGTAATAAGCTGGAAATAATTAATATCTATATTCTAGCTTGAATGGGAGTGTTACGGGATAATGTGTAAATAGTTGTTATGGGATAGTGTGTAAATAGCAGTTATAGGATAGTTTGTAAATAAATAGTTAGACTTAGCATTTTCCATGTAACCCACTTTTCTAGTATAACATTTTCACCTAGTGGAGTTATACTTTTACTTTTCATCTTGTATTTATAGACAATGTAACCTTTAAGAGAATTAACTTGAGAAAACCTTTTCCAATTTGCTTGTGCCGTAACATTGGCATAAATTAAATGTCCTCATAAGTAACTGAAATTTTGATAAGAGTAACTTACCTTATCCATGTTCGGAACGAGCTCCTGAAGCTTCCTTATTCTGTCACTAATACGAGTTCTTCTAACCTAAATCAGCAAAAGTAAAGCTTATTCAGTGCAAACAACAAACAGTTTGGCTGTATAGTCATACTGTGGAACTTGTAGCGAAAAGAAAAGACTTGGTTTACCCTCTCTGCAATACTACGGGGATGTGTTGCGCATCCTCGCTTTGCACGAACTCTACAAGGCACCGAATCCTCCATTAGCTTTTCCATCTCCATGTCAATCAAACCAGACGCTCCACCAGGTGCCTGGCTACTTTGTTCTCCTTTCTAAGGAATCACATAGAAACCAAAAAGACCAAAAATTTCAAATAAGTAGATGATGGTATCGAAAATTATAAGCTAAAACTTCATGAATTACAGCAAAATCAGTTATCTCATTGTGAAATGAACAATGTTATCCAAAAGCTCAATGCCATCCTTACAAGACAACAGGAGTTGCAAATTGACGTACACTTACCAAGAGAGGCGGGAATTTAGCGGAGGACTGATGCAACTCGGCCTTTCTTGTCCTCTTACTGGATGGAGAGGCATCAACCTTTTGTGGCATGTAATCAAAATTTGATGGAATTTCATAATTAAAATACCCATCACTTCCAATCCCAGAATTTCCAAGAAAATCAGCAGGAGAGCTGTTTTGTCTGTGGAAACCAACTGGTTCAAACAAATCATTAATCGGTTCAACTGAAGAAGAAGAAGAACCAATTAAAGGATTAACGGAATTTCTACTCGCAGGAATGTTGGAAGCTAGTAACTGAGTTAATGTCTGGTTAGTCTTTAATGTTTCTTCCTCTTCTTCTCCGTCTTCAAGAAGAGCTTCTAACCAATGGGCCGGAGCTGAGCGGAAGCGGGAGAGTCCAACTCGATTCAGTTCCCCTGCAGCACCGCCACCACCGCCACCACCGCCAATAGAATTCCCTCCAATGGAAGGCGTCGGTTGCATCTGATTCTGAATGGATGAATAGTTCAGGTGCTCCGATGTTGCTTTAATGGCTAAACAAACAGAAAGAATTTGGTTTTTTTTTTTCTTGAGGGAATTATTATGGCTTTCTCTTCGGTAAGAGCAACGAAAAATGGGTTTCTTTCATTTTATCCCTGTGTAGGTATGGCCCACCATTGCTTACACATGGACCGTGCGATGAAGTTAAAATAATTAAGACTGTCAGATTGGAAATTAAATAAACGGTGATTAATTCTGGATAAGGTACGCGTCAATAGAGAAAGGAACGGTGCAGCTAAAGTGGCCGTGGCTGGAGTACACTGTAGAGAGACGCAACGTCACCGTTTTCAAGATTTGATTCCAGTACACATTTGTGGCGGTTAAAAATCTGAAGGGGCAGGTAGGTACTTTTAGAGCGTGAACACACGTACCAATGAGGAAGAACCTAAGTGGAGTGGCATTGGAGAATAATGTAACGCGTGTAGTAGAGAGCTTGGGGATTTATGGGCGTCCACTTTCAGAAGGGTTGCTTTTTCTGGCAAATTTGAGGGGCGACCACCGTTGAACTTGCAAAGTTGCAACCCATAAAAGGAAGGTAAAGGGAAGCCACTAAAAATGTGTACAAGTTGACATTTTTTTTTTAATTATAAATTTAAAATCACCACTTTAATTAATCCATATCCACCGGGGGAGATTATCATTTGATTAACTTAATTAAAATTTAATTTTAATATTTTAAAAGGTATCAAAACTCTACGTATCACCGCCACATCAACTTAGGACATGGTGTAATTGCCATGTAAAAACTAGGTGATGTGGCACTGCCACATGTACCTTGCTGTCCATTCGATAATTCAAGAAACTAGGTAAAGTAAAAAATAATATTCAGAACAAAAAAATTCCCTTATTAAAATCAAAATTATCTAATTATAATATATTAAAAAATATAATATAATATTATAATAATAATAATTATATTAATATATTGGATTACATTAGTAATATAATGTAAATACTAATAAATTTTCTTACTTAGTTGGGAATATGTATGAAAAATGATTGAAAATCTCAAATATGTGATGCTAATATATGATTTGATCAATGATTACGATTTGATCATCAAATTTTTTTTATCAAATAGCCATAATTAATTCACTTGTCTATTTATTATTGGTTCAATTTATTTTATTATCAAATTTTTACCAAAATTATTTTAAAAATATTATTTAGGTTGTTTTTAAAATTTTAACCTAAAATGAATTCGTTTCGGTGTATTTTAAAGCCTAAAATTAAATTATCGGTCCGAAAGTTAATTTTTTGAATTTATTCAAAAATAAATTTTTTATTTTTAAAAATTTATTTACATTATTTCAAGAGATTTTGTGCGATCAGAATAATTTTTTAAAATCCGTAAAATATTTTCTAATCGGTTAAAATTTTAATCAACTGTTTATGGTTAGGCTACTTATTTTTATTGTGACACTTTATGCTTGAACATAAGGCTGAACACGGTGAACTGCCATTGATAACATCTCATGGTTACTTAAACTATTTTTTCCTTATTAATGATGACTTAAAAATTTTAACTTTGCATTTAAATTCCAAATTAACTTTAGTGTTAAACTGTTGAATATCCCAAATGGCTGTAATTCTTGCTGGTTCCATAATTCTCTAGGAGACTCTTAAATATTCCAAATGGCTGGTCAAGATTCATTCATTTACTAGTGAATCTAATGGCTTTAAAATTAGCCACTTGTCACTCATTTAGACACTTAGGCTAACCTACCAACCTGATATCACACACACCTGATAATCATCCAAAATTAACAATTCATATAAAATTTCATGGTCAAATTTCTGGATTTGACCCCTCAAATGACCTAATTTCGGTTTTACATCCCGAAATATGAATTTTTGATCCTAATATCAGATTAACCTGAAATGTTTTTTCGAGTGTCACTACATATACTAGAATATATGGTAAAAATTTAAGCTTATTTCGATATCGTTTCAATATACTTTTAGCTTCGGCAGCCTACGCAGCCACTCCGAAACTTTAAATTCCAGAACTATTAGAATAGTAATTTTTCAGTTCCTTGGGTGTCATTATACTATTTATAGTATGTATATTAAATTTGAAGTCAATTGGAGATCTCTAAGGCCTTTTAATGGTCAGTCAAACTTTTGGTCAAACCTATAGCAAACCGTAAAATTTTCTTCTTTTGCCTTTTTGGAGGTCTATTTAATCTCAATTTTTACTCAAATTGTACCATTAGACTCTCTTTGATATGTACTTCCATATTTTATATTAAACTTACACTGCCCATCGGGTCTTCCGTCCCGGGATCTCCTGGTTTGGGCACGTTTACCTATGCATTCTTTCTAAATTTTCTATCTTACTCAATCCCGATGATCTTGAAACTTGATCCAAGATAACTAATCGTGCTCTATTACATGTCATACATATCAAATGCAAGAATTGGGGTGTTACATATCGTGTGATAGATGGGCGTTCGTCGGATCTTTTTCCCGTTTGTCACCACTAGTCGAAGCAGAATGCAATTTTTTGGAGCTAAAATCATGCAAAAATTATACAAAATATATTTTAACCCAAATCATGCAATTATCAGATCCTAAGTCATGCCAATATAGTATTATAATATCAATTATACAAAAAATTCAATAAAAACATAACAAAATATTTAATTACAAAATATGAGAATAAAAAAACTTAAAACTACAACAATGGAGGAATTTCAAACTAAACACACCATTAACATGCCAATCCAATTTAGATTCATATTTTAGCATATTTAAATATGCAAATAAATCAAATGTAACATTTAAACACAATTATTTCAATAAATTTCATGTGATTCATGTATGGCAATTCTAGTGGGAGAAACTAAACATAAAGAGAGAAAATTTAGAATATTATTCTTAGAAGATATTCTGACTCTAAAATCTTTATAGTCTAAATCTCCACTCCGATTTGATTTTTCGCCTCTAGAAAAATAATGAAAATTGTATGTATTTGTGTGTTTTAGTCAAAAAAATTGATAGAGAAATAAGGAGCCTTAGAGAGAGAGAGAGAGAGAGAAATTAATTTTCTTCTTCTCTAATGTTATTTTTGTAACACCCTATATCCGGTTAGTTAGAAGATTCAGATATCGGATGTCACACCCAGAAAGTTTCTTTTAAGAGGACTAACTATAAAATTCACTACTTAAAACCTTATTATTTTCACAGTTATTGTTCATTTTCTAAAAATTTTGACAAAATTTCCTTTAAATATTGTCACCCTCCTGTGAAATAAGGATATAAAAACAACACTTCTAAAATCATACAACCATTCCCACAACTTCAATCAAAATTCCACATAAGTTTTTTCATCCTCCTCAAAAAAACAAATAGTCAGTCTAAAGTCCACCTGTCAGATAACAGTACATAGAAATCCAATTTTGTCTATGTCTATAAAATTCCTAATACAATAATACAACTACAAAATTCCTTTCTCAATATCAATAAAGCATTATTAATATTACAACAAACTTTAATCTTGTACATGTCAAAATAAAACAATAATACAATTGTATTTAGTTGCTGTGTCCCATCCAAAGTTTCGACCTGGCTAGCTATAGCTAATCTTGCCCTTTCCTGCATATAGATTAATCTCCTTGGTCCATAATCTACGTGTGAAAAAGAAACCACGTGCTAAGTTAAAGCTTAGTAGTGACTACCAAATTTACTTTAATAGTTGTACAATTTTAAAAACACTTTTATAGCACTTTAAAATTTTGACATACAAAATCATAAATTATATAAATATATAAGTTGAACATTCTAAATTTATAATATACTTAAGCATAAGCAACAAAGGTCAAAACTTTACATGTAATTAATATAAGTAATTTCTTAAAAATGTACTTAATTGCTTTAAATTACATAAGATTAAATGGTTAGTTTCAAGGCCGGTGCTTTATTTCATATAACTTGTTTGATAAATAAAACTAGTTAGGCACGAATATCAAATCTCAACCATTTACACACGATCACATACAAACACATACTAGTGTATACGTATTTATACTTCCAACTATTTTAAATTATGCCAAATTATGTAGTACACAATTAACCTCAGTACAGATGATTATTTATCGTTATTAACTAAGTATTATTATAAGAGTTTTACCTACTAATTTATTTTTTTATATTTGCCCCCAGTAAAATCCAGCGGAATCGTATGCCGAGCAGGATAAACAAAAAATAATTTGGGATCGAAACCATACGGTCCATTTAACCTCAACTTCTCATTATTGACGTACAACATTTAGTCATTATTGTATATTCACACACATATACATACATATAATATATACATACATTTACACATACACACATATGTGGACTAATTTCTCGAAACCATACAGTCTATAACTCAGACTAAATCTATTTAACCCACCATTTAATATATTTATATACATACACATATGGACAGAGCTCTCGAAGTCATTCAACCCATGACTCAATCTAATCATATATATATATATATATCAGCATCACACATTAGTCATCTCGTTCAAGTTGTTCACATAAATTCTTAATCATATATGTGCACTAATTCTTGCATAGATCATGCAAACCAATTGCTCTTTAAAATCATAAATTATTCGATCTCTATTACCATGCATATAGTTAATTATTTTTCACAATATAATCTCAAGATACATGTGTGCCAATCATATATTTTGTTTAGCTATATCATATTTACAGTTAACTTGAATCGTTACAATAAATCCAAGATCTATACACACAATAAACACATAACCTTCATATCATGATTGAGTGGGGTCACCTACCTTTTAGTAGTCATAAGTTGAAATATACAAATGTTAGACGAATAAGTACTCAAGCATGCCTTTCTAAAACAAACAATGATAACTATTTTATTCTCAAGTTGATACAAGCCATTTAACACATAAGTTCACATTATTTTTATCTTTTTGTTTATGTTTCAAACCTTTAAGATGTGAATTCCATATGATCATAGATAAACAACCAACGCATATACTTATGTATGGATCACATATATGCTTATAACCCACCGAATATAATTTCAATTAATTAAACCTTATGGTCTATTAGTTCAATAAAATTTAAGCTAATCAGCTTACCTAAAACTAAAGCACATATCCAATTGGTTATAAAATACATGTATCAATGTTTCTTTATTCTCCACTTAGATTATACAAAGTATTTCTTAAATCTAACTATTTATATAACTATATTCTCGGTTCTGTATCTTGAGTAGCTCCTTACCTTGTTCAAAATGCATCAATTCTTTTTGTTGACCAACTAATATATATACGGGTAAGAATTTAAATCTTTGGTCTAATGTACCTAACTTAACAAGAAGAAAAATTTACTAATTGAAAATCCAAAACATTTATTACCAATCAATCATTCAGATTGTGTATACACATATACCCTTACACGCACATTCATGGCAACTCATTTATTGTCAAAGCCTAAATTGTAACATTGGTAAATGTTTACCTCAAATTAAAAATTTTGGTTGGATTCCTAAATTTAGATACGGATATATTTACCCTTATTAAGAAAAGTCCCAAGTTATACATGAGATTAATTACCATTTTACCAAGAGTCAAGTTATGTATGTCACTAGTTTTGGGATCAAAATTTAACTGAAGGCCTAAATTCTTAAGTTATAACCAACAAGGCTAAAATCAATAGAATTCAGTTTTTGGCATGTAAATACATTTTAAATGCTAAATTAGGCAAAAGAAAAAATTTAGCTCTTATATTAGCATAACCAATTTAGGTTAAATTATTTCCTTTAGTATTTTTAAACAATTTTTGTAATTTCTTATTTATAATTAGTCAATTTAAGTAATTTACAACGACCAATTATCTAATATTATAGCTATAAAACTTACACTCATGCACTGTAACAATTTTAACGGACTCAACTATACAAATATATTTTGTTAAAATCATTAAAGATTTCCTAATGTGTCTCAAACATCCACATCTTCATGACTTCATTTGTAGTTAAATAAGAACATATAAAAATATCGACAGTGCATCCTTCAACGAGCTTTCTCAAACAACCATTAATAGTAAATACAATTACCATACATCAACAATCCAAAAACAATTCAACCACTATTTTATGTCTATAAATTATGTTATACAATTAAAAACACAATAAAACCAATCATTTAATTCTAAAATAAAAATTAAAAATTTTAACAAAAATTCAAGATTTATTTAAATAAATTAATTAGAAGCAAATTTGGTTGTCATATACTAATTTTCCTGCATTTTCCTCATTTTTGTTAACGACTTTACTCGTCGGAGTTTGATCAGAGCCTCGTCGGAGATGCATCAGCATTGCCGTAATGGAGGTCAGAATCCCAGCTTCCCATTTTTGATGATAGCGCACCCAACTACCTCACTATTTGTTCGAGATCTGCTCCGAAAATCATCAATTCTCCTTCCTCCGATCCATGCATTACCGACGACTGTATAGGAATGGAGGACTTCGAAGATAAGCCTCACCTTCAGGAACCTCACCAAAGCCGCTTGGATCATCGCCTGCTATCATTATTTGGTTTGCCAAAGAGAAAGATGGCAGCCTTGGTTACGAGAGGAAATTGGAGCAAAAGAGGCAACATATGATGCCGTGGCCTGGTTGATGATTGGAGGGATGGCGGCAGTGGCAAGCATCATCGACAACGGTCCAGCCGCTACCACGTACCCCTAATCTTTGATCTTCATCCCCCTTTCTCATTCTTCTTTCCTTTTTCTTTCGATTTCCACCTCTCACCTCTTCCTTGCTTATTTTTTTTTCTTTCTTCCTTTTTCCTTTTCTATCTTCTTTAATTGTCCTTTTACCTTGTAAATTGGTGGCCATAGCATTTTTTTCCTGAAACTTCTAGGGACTCTAGAATTGTATTATTATTATTATTATTATTATTATTATTATTATTATTATTATTATTATTATTAACATTTTTTGAATATAATTTCTTATTATTAGTTCATAAATGGTGCTTTATTTAATGGATATTAATTTAAAAATCTTAAAATTATACTTACTTGTATTACATTCTCAATAAATCAATCCTTACGAATCAGTATCAAAGGTATTATCAAGCGATTCAAATTTTGGAGCGTTACATTTTTCTTCGTAAAATAATGATTCTCCCTTTTAAAATCCTAGAATTTTAGATTTTATACTTAGGTTAAAATTGGAGTTAGATTCCAACTCTAACTTCCCAAATCTGGAGGAAAATCCATTGAAAATCTGAAAAAAAAATCTTTTTTAAAATATATCTTTCTATTTTGAATTCTAGAACTGTGGCAATTCTAAATTTCGGCCACAAACGGATGCCCCTTATTGAAAGGCTAATGTCCCTCAACCCATAATCCTAGAATTCTTAAAATACCTTTAATTTAGCCTATGTAGGAGCGATGGAGCCATAAATGGGCATCCCTCAGGTGACAGATAGGCATTTGATACCATTGAAGGCTTAAATCAAGGTTTTTATATCTTTTTTGCTAAAACACTTGAAAATATTTGGAAAATTATAAGAATTTTTGAGAAAATATACAAAATTCACAATCGAAGCTTTGAGATTCATACCTATTATCAATAATATACTATTTTCTCATCATCGGATAACTTTAATTTAGGTTATCTCAGGTTACAGTATCTAGAGTAAAGAAATGTTTTATAGATATTAGTATGGTATTCTAAGTTTTCAATGTGGTTTTGTAGAGAGAGATATCGAAGGCTTGTTCACTTGTAGAGAGATATTAAAAGAACCAAATTTCTTCCTCACAAAAAGGAGAGTTTTGATAAAACTTGAGAAGGATGGACTAGGGTTGATCCATATGAAAAAGGTTTTCACATGGAGGGATATATCTCTTGTTAGAAAAAATATGCATGAATTAAAACAAATGGCAGGTCATAAAAAGTTTAATGGTTGTAGGATTAGTGAGAGGACATTAAAGAGGAGAAGAGTGTTTGTTCGTAGCTGGACAATAATGGAGGGGGTTAACATTTTTCTTAGTATTAGGATTTGGTTTTAAGTGATCTATGGTAAAAACTAAGGGGACAGTGAAAACTTGAGTGATCAGTTTGGGTGGTTTAGAAAAGTAAAATGGAATGAGTTTCTTATGGCCTTTTATATGCTCAACATCAAAATTGCACTGACTAAACCATTACGGCCATATGAGAAATTGCTAATATGGAACAATTTATTCTTTGAAGTAAAGCATTTTTGGGAAGGACGAATAGTCCATGACAACTGTAAAGCAGTTTCCAATCAAATAAAATTCAAATATCTTTATACCATACTTTACAGCTAAGATTTCTTTAAAGGTGGAGTGATAATGGTTTTCAGAGTCTTTAAATTGTCCACTTACATATCCACATATGTTTCTAACATTGTTTTTTTTCTTTAAGGAGGATAGCATCCCAACATTTATTACTAGAATTTGTTTGGAGGATTCTTTTCCTAGTGGAAGGAATGTAAAGAGGTGGAAAATTCTGAGTGATTACTTTACTTTTTAGATGGAATGAGTGTGAGTGGCCGACCAGGGTGGAGGATTCTTTTTCAAAAGTTGGTTTAAAGGTTTTGCCAAAAAGCTATAATGAGAAATGAATTGGCGAACAAAATTGGCAATACAAAGGAATTATTGAACCTATTTTAGGGCTAGATGGGAATAAAAAAAATTGAGACGTTCAGAGGCTGAGTGGAGCTAAGGTTTATATATGCCATTATAAAAATGCATGCCTAGAAAATCAATTTCATCCTTGTCAAGAATCATTTTGGTTGGGGATAACATTATTCCATTATCTATGGTAATATTGATAATATGGTGAAGATGTTTCTAATGAGAAGGAACATTAGAAGAAAAAAAGATAACATCAATACAAAGTAATGCATGATGGAGCAAAGGTTTATGGACACGAATCATGGATAGGGATGATCATGGGATAGGGAATCCCCGATCCCAATAGGGATCCGACTCGAACGGGGAGGGAATCCCTAAATTTTTCCCCTGTGGGGATTGGAATAGGGATGAAAAAATCCCCAACTTTAATTTCGAGATTGAGGCAGGGAATGAGGTATCCGCCCAGGTATTATATACATATATATATATATATGCCTTGATTTTTTTATTATTTACACTTATGCCATTTGTATAAATAGAGATATCACTTTAAAAAATCCTACTTCATTTTTCCTTTTATTTGTCTTTTCTTTTACTCTTTCTTGCTCCTCTCCGCCGCTAAGCCAAACAAAGCTAATAAAGAAGATATGAGGCTGTGGTTGGATGATTTGCTCTTCTTTTATGCTTTCTTCTCATCTCTTTTACTCTTTACATTATACTATTAATTTTCATAAAATTTTCTTTCTTTTTTTTTCCTTTTCTTTAATTCAAAAAATACCCAAACTTTCAATTATGATAAGATGATGACTTTCTAATCCATTGTTTGGGATGTATTGGAAGAGTTTATTGAGTTAGAAACTTATTTTCTTTATTTATTTTTTAGATCTTTTTTAGATCCATTTTTAGATCTATGTTTTAGAGCAATCACCTCCGTTAGTCATCGACGAAAGGGGTGAAACTGAAGGTCCTTCATCACGTTCAACTCTGCTGATCTGCAATTAAAGGTACTTTATTTTTTTTAGTTTGATTTTTGCAATTTAGGCTTTTGGCATTTCTAGATCTTTAAGCTATTATTTTACATATTTTGATCATTTGTTGAAGTAGCTATTCAATGTGTTATTATTCCTTGTAATTTGTTGAAAATTTGCACTCAGTGTATATTTTTTCTAATTCATCCCAAGGAATGAAGGATTTCATGAATGAAAGCAAATTAATAGATATTTTAAATGGATCTGAATATGTTCCAACTTATAAAGATAAAGATGGTGATTGGATGCTTGTAGAAGATGTTCCATAGGAGTATGTTTTTTTTCCTTTTCACTATCTAAATTTATTAATTATTAAATAATCACTGTTGCTAATAATAATTCTCGAACCTTTGAAAAAATGTTAATTCTTACAAGAGATTAAGGATAATGGAAGGATTTGAGGCAATAGGACTTGGTTAGTAAATTTTCATTTTTTATATATTATTATTGAATTATATATAATATAATAGAATTACTTCAATTAATTATATAATATCAACTCGAGCAAAAAAATAATAATCAAATTATTGTAATTTTTTGTTGTTGTAGCTCCTAGAGTTATGAAGAAGTGCAAGAATAGAAGCTGAAGAATTTTTTTAATGTTTTTTTGTAATGGAAATTAATTCCATGTGTCGATATATTTTATATTTATTAAATATTATATTTTCATTATAATTAATGGTGAACTATTATATTTTAAAATTAAAAAAATTTATTTTTTGTGGAGGATGGTGATCCCCGCAGGGCAGGGATGGGGAAAATTTTCTCCCCATTATTCAATCAGGGATGGAGATTCCTCGCCCCTAGCATGGTAGTGGGTGGGGATGCATTCCCTGCCTCTGCCTCATCCCATGATCAACCATAATCCTGGATTATTGAAAAATGGAAGGATCAACCTTGAGACCAAATGACATGACAGTCCATTGGTAATGAAATTTGGAATGCAAAAGTCTATTTTAGGGTGATCAAGTGGATCAATACCAAGTTGCAAGAATCCTACTTTAAGATCAAATTTGAAAAAAATATAGGCATTATGAAGGAAAGGAAAAAGTGAAAATATTTTTTGGTTAAGGGTATTTATTATTTTTGAGAAAAAATGTAATAGCCTCAACACCGGATCAGCCGTGAATAGTACTTTTCGACAGTAAATAGTATTTTTCGGATCCGAAAAGACATCCGAAAGTCGAAAATATTTTATTGGACCATTTGAAAGAAATAATCATGGTGAACCAAGGGTTAAAATTTGAAGTGAATTTGAGGTCAAATGGGCCTCCAAAGTTAAAAATACGAAAAAAGTAGGGAGTTAATTTCCCTGGTAGGGAAGGGGACTTGATTTTGATTAAATAATTAAAAAGAGTAAACGACCTCCGAATATTGCCAGATTTTGCGTGCCTACATGAATTTTTATGTATAATATTTTGGTGATGAGAATGGAATTTTTTGGTAACACTGACAGTTGTTGAATCGGATCAATAAGTTTGAATCGGATCGATAACAGACTCCGATTGAGCTAAAAATTTATGTCATACCTATTTTTGATGTTTTAAGAATTATGGAATCAAAATTGAAGTGATTTAAAGTGAGGAAGAGAGAGAAATTGAATTGAGCTTTAAAAAGGCCTAAATGGGCCTTAATGTTTAAGTGGGCAAATCCCACTCATTTAAGCCCAATTTTGGCCCATTAAGAGAGAGTATATAAGGATAAAAATATGGAGATTTTCTCCAGAAAGCTCCAGCTCCTTCTCCCTCCTTGGTGGCCGAACCACCTTCTCTCCCTCTCTCTTTTTGATTTCTTCTTCTTCTACCCCAAATCTCTCATAAACCCCAACATAGAAGATGAATTTCTCTCTCTCTAGGTCACCCTAGTAGCCTCAATCAAGTGATTTGAGATAGGAAAGGCAAGGAATCAAGTGAAGAAAGAAAAAGAGGTAAGATGGAACTTGAAAAGTTAAGTGATTTTCATTAGTTTTTTGATGTGTTCTTGTAGTTTTTGAGGTGTAGAAGCTAATTATGAGCTTGGATTTTTCATTTGAGGACAAGAAATTGAGGTTAGGAAGGCTTAAAGAATTCGGCCAAGGGTGATTATGTTGATGGAAGGAGTTTTGCTTTGTGTCAAGTGAAGAAAAGTGAAGCTTAAGGAAGTTAAAGCATGAAAAGAGGTAAATGACTACAAAATCCTTTAGTTTCCCTATTAATATGAAATTTTCCTTAATTATGTAATTAAGAAAAAAATATGTAAAATTATTAATTAATGAAATTATGTTAGGATAAATGAAATTAAGCATGAGAGAAAATGAAATGAAGACTTTAATGAAAGAAAGAAAATTTTTAAGGTGGAAAAATGTTGATGGCCAAATTTCCTAGGTAAAGAAAATAATGAGAAAAATGCATGAAATTAATGTATGTTAGTCTAAATTAATAATAGACATGATATTTGATGTCTATAAATTTTTAGAGAATATTTAAAATTAATTTGAGAATTTTTAAGATTATGTATAGTGTATGTATTGAATGAAAATTGTGATTTAGAGTGAATTAAGTGATTATTTTGATGAAAAATGGCAATGACTAATAAAGAATGCATAAATAAATTTTAGTGAAATTTATTGAATTGATTTGGATTTTATTGAAATTTTTATGTGAATATGTACAATAAAAATAATTGAATTTTTAATCCATAATTATATAAAAATGACAAAAGTGATGAATTAATGTGAAATTAAATTAACGTCAATGACAAGAAATAAAAAGTCAATCGATGAATTTTTTGAAATAATTATTAAGTCGTGAAAATAATAAGAATAATGAATTATTGGTAAATAATTCATAAATAAATGAAAATAATGAAAATAAATTGATACGTAAATAAAAGAAAGATAAAATGAGTTTTAAATGAAAAAAAGACTTTAATGAAAGAAAATAAAAGTTTTGGGACAAAATAGTAATTTTGCCAAAGTAGGTAATTAACGCGTAAAAATAAGTAAGAAATACTTAACAAGGGTAAAATGGTAATTTCGGAGACTTAACTGTGTTAAAAGATAAAGTTTCCATGGTATGGGGACTAAAATGTAATTTTACCCAAAAATGATAAAATAAAGAATAAAAGATGAATAAGGGAAGAGATTATATAATAAAAATGAAAATAAATGATTATAATGGCAAAATCATAATTATGTATTTGAAATGAATAATCTGATAGAAAAAGTCAAATTATACAATTTTCGAGGCGTAAGATAATAAATAATGTTAATAGAATTCCTAATTGCATAAAAGTAGAAAAATAAAGATGTGAATAATTTATCAAAATAAATTAGTCAATAAAAAGTATTAAAAGAGTAAATGATTATAAAAATAATTCGCTGACGAAATAAAAGCCGGCATATCGAATAATTGAAAAGTTGGACCGAAAAAGGAAAAATTGTAAAAACGTCAAACCTAAAATTATTGAAAATGATTCGCAAAGAATTATATAAAAAGAAGAGAAGAGAATTGTGAATTATAATGTCATAATTCATAATTTGTATAAAAGACTGAAAGGTCCAAGTGTTTGAGTAAATTATTAAAGAACAATTCACAATAGTGACTTGAAAAGATAAAGTGAAAGAAAAGACGAAAGTTATTGAAAAATCAAAAGTACTAAAAGAGTATATTTACTCAGAATATAATGTACAAAGGAATAAAAGAAAGAAATTAAAGATTTTAAATGTTAAAAAACGTTTACAAATGTGACTGATTATGTTTGCCCTTAGCGATAGACATGTATTATGATTCTTGTTTTGGATATAATTGGCTAGCCATAGAGACACCTCTGTATCGCGGTGTAAGTCATGACGACTTGTTTAGCTATGGGTGGGATCTTTGATCTCCATAGCTTCAGTTAAAGTGAAAGTGTATCTGTTTCTGCTCTGTAAGACTTGATCTTTCGAGATCATTTCTCTATCTGTTTAGTGGGACCTTCGGGTCCAGTCCCGAGTATCCTTTGTGAGAAACCTGTTGTATTGCACTAGGGACACATCGAAATGAATAAATAAGTACTGTTTAATTGAATTGAATATAAAAAATTATAACGAAAACGATTTGTTTGAAAGAAAATGCAAAGTTGAAATAAATCTGTAAAGATTTCTGAAAAATGTAATTAGTAAGAAAAAGAAAAGAAAGGTTTTATAAGATTAAAATATTAAATCAATATTTAGTTAAGTTTTTATAAGGATTTAAAATATATTATGTTTTACGTAAAACAGATAATTTTAATTGATTAGTATTTCTTGTACCAATTACTACTGTAAAAATAATGACAAGTCTGGAAAATAACATCAATGTTTCTGTTTAAAGTTAAAAAGTAATGATATTAACATGAAGTGAAATTTAATGCTTAAGTAACACTTTTCTAAAGGATAAGTTAAATGAAAAGTAAAACAATATAAATGTATAAAATTATAAAATGAGGAAAAAGTAAAAGATATGGGTAAATGTATAATAGAAGAAAAGAAAGTTCTGACTGCAAAGTACTTCAAAATAGCTATATCGCTTTGCGATAAAACTTATAAGCCTTTTAACAGTAATGTATTTATTAGATTAAAGTTAAAGTAAGTAATAGAATCAATAGTAAAAAGTGAAGTTAGAATACAGATTGAATAATTGACCAGTAAAGCAAGTATTAAAATTAGTTTATTTTGGGTACTAGTAAAAATACGAGTACCAATTCATATTGTTAAATGAAATGATAATTAAATCACTGTGGCTAAAGGATAAAACGAAAGTAATGATAAAAATAAAAAGTTATAGTAAACATTAACGTAAAAGTAAAAGTAAATCTGATATTGA
The DNA here is from genome assembly GCA_037975025.1 of Excoecaria agallocha. Lineage (NCBI taxonomy): Eukaryota > Viridiplantae > Streptophyta > Magnoliopsida > Malpighiales > Euphorbiaceae > Excoecaria > Excoecaria agallocha. The sequence continues at coordinate 120,154,145 of CM075806.1, read as the reverse complement.
TCCACCTAAGAAGACATTGTAAAATAAAGGTGAAAGTATGAAAACAAAAGAACAATGATTATCAAAATACGAGCTTATAACATGATTAATGATAATCGAAATAAAAGAAAATGTTTAATGAAATAAGAATAGTAGAAGCATAAATTATGAAATTATGCTTATTCTTGAAAAATTCTTGGATTAGTAGTCACTACTGGACATATTTAATGCTCAGCAAGTAGTGTTTACTGCATGCAGATTCTGGAGTGTTGCAGGAGCACAGTACATTGAAGGTCCAGATCGGAAGAGAAGATTTTTGTGTTACTTGGTGTAAACTTTTGGCATGTATATACTTAGACTATTAAGGTAAAAGTTTGAATTGTATTTTAAATGTATTTTTAACTATAATGGATAAATGTCTAGTGTAAGTTTCTAGTATGATGTTTGGTGTATGTTTTAATGGTTATTAGACCGTTGTTTGTTTCTGGAATTATTGTAGAAGTATATTAAGTGTTTCGTATTGTTTAGAAAAAAAAACTTACTATTTTCAGCTAAGTTTTGTTTCGGAAAGAACTGTTCCGTGAAGGGTATTACAAAAAAGTTAAGAGAAGTGTAGTCAATGACAAGTCTTTTATATCCATGAATTTGTTCAGAGTGTTTATTAACATAAAAGGTTTGATAAGCCCAAACAAATTTTGTGGGCTTAATTAATTCTTTTGGCTAACAATTGAGCACATTCCTCTTTGGCCAAATTGTAATCATTAGGAGACATCGGGATGAGTAGCTTTTGAAGGGTTAACATCTTCAAATTTCTTAAAGGGTAAGGTAATAAAGAAAGCGGAATGGGTCCATAAAGGTGAATGGTGTTTGGCAAGAAATTCAGAATGAGAAATGGATTTTAAGTTAGGTTTAGAGTTTTGTAAATGGGTTTGGGCTTTGAACAGTAAACATGGTGTGTTGTATGGTGTAAGGCTGGAAAAGTTTTTTGTATTGAAGTTCAATGGATTGAATAAATAACTTGGGCAATTGAAACAAAACATCAAAACCAAGAACTAGATCTTTGTCAAAAAGATTTGAACTAAGTGCATAAACCCATACATAACAATCTGAAAATAACTGAATCTTGATAGGTTGTTTAGTTTTGACTTTATGGTGAGAATACCATGATTGGTAGCTTGAAAATGTTGAGTATAAAATTTTCAATATTCAGGAGGAAGAATTTTAGGATTAAGGATAGTTTTGTAAGCACCGGTAGTAATGAAGGCAATGACACAGATAGGGTTGGCAAATTTGTCAAGGAAAATATGAGCAAGGACTAGTGGAATGGGATGTGATGAAAAATTATGATCAGGGTTTGTAGATGGAGAAAATGGATTTGGATATAGGTTTTGAGAAACTTGCTGATGAGGAGGAGAAAAGGTAGGGGGGTTCTTTGGGTTAGGTAGGTATGAGGAAGGTATGCGTTATATCATCGTCAATTTTAAATATGAAAGAGGATAATATACAGAAAGTGGGAAGGCATTAATGGCAGCAATGTCTGTCAAAGAGTCATTAACAGGGGAATCCTTATCAGATTTAATATTAGAATATTATTTGGCAAAACGTGTGTAAGGATCAACATCATCATCAATAGAAAGAGAGATTTAATATCATCATCTGGAAGATTAATAAGAGAACTTTGCTGGATCTGCTGGATGAGTTTTTATGATCATCAGTTGTTGGGATAGGCTTTTATAAAATGACCTTTCTTGCCACAAATATAACATCTATCTCTTTTTTATTTGAATTTCTTGCATCAAAAAAATCTTATCTTTCGACCTCTTTTGAAGGGGAACATATGCCTAGACTTCTTGAAAAACTTAGAACGTTTACAAGGTTTGCAAGAATAATTTTTTTTGGGAAAATATTGAATCTCCAAATCTGACTGTCCGCAAGCAGCTTTGAGCTATGGATCTTTTCCTTTCTTCGATGTGTCTTGTATTAGTTTATGAGAAATACAAAGATGATCAAGAGATATGAGAACCTTTTGGTAAATTTATCCAAGAGAAAGAGAATTGAGTTAAATTCCCTATTCTCGAATCAAGAATATTGTGTTGTTAGATAACTGTTCAGGGATGGAGGATAAAAATTCTTGCTTGAGATTGGGATCATTAGCACCATTGAGCATGTAAACAACTTTTAACATTTTTTTGTAATGTTTATCAAGATGCTTTCTGAGTAAAGAATAACATTCATCCTGAAATAGTCATTACGAGCATCTTCTTCAAAATCATCAGGTTACTAATGAATTCAGTATGGATCTTCTGGAGAACATAAGTAATAGATTCACAATGAATGAACTGCAGCTTGGAATATTTATCTAGATGAACAAACCAATCACGTAGTCCGCCTATAAAGAGAGAAATGAATTCTATAAAAATGTATTCAAGTTGAGGAGTTCAGTACCTCTTATCTGAAGTTCAAGCTAAGCATAAAATTCTTCAACTAGATATGTTCATTTTCTTTTAGGAATATCTTTAAACTGAAACTAAAGGCCAAAAGAAGGTTTCTAAGGTTGGGATTGACTTTCAGCTTTATGATCATCATCATCAGGTACATCGGTGTAATAGGGTTGAGTTGATTATGGTTGATAAGTAGTTATGCTTTCATCTGTAGGGTTGCCATAAAGATAAAAAAAGTGATTGGGGTATGGTTCATCATCTAAAAAATTAGATTCAGATGAAGTGCATGAGGAATCGAATAGGTGTGAGGCAGATGAGATAGCAGGAGTGATTTGGAAAGTTTTTTGGTTTAAGGTATCAATAAGGAGATGAAAAGGTTTGGGAGGTTGGATCATATGGAAAGAAAGAGGTTCATTAATCACAATACCTTTTTTTTTATTTATGGAAAAAATTGAGGTATTTGTTTGTGAGGTAAATGGTGTAACCTGGGTAGAGGAAGATATGGAAGTTGAGGCAAGGATAATAGATCTTTTAGGCTATTTATGAAGTAGTTGCTGCATAAAAAGTTCATAAAAACAACCTAAATTGTCAAAATCTACCTGAGACTGTTTAAAATATGATGGAATTTGTATAAAGGGTTGAAGTGTGTAAGGTATAAGCGAAAGGCTATAAAAAGGAAAAGACATGGTTAAAGGAGTAGGAGTAAAAGTTTTGTTAAGGTCTCTTTTAATGGCTGTAATTTATATTTTAATTTTTGTAACCTCAGAAGCTTTTTGTGTAAAATTAGAATCATACACTTTCTGTGCAATAAAAGCCATGAGCCGTTTATCCAACTTTGCAACTTGGTTATGTAGACGTTGAAGCAACTGATATGCAGTAGAATTTTGATTATAGATCTCGGAATCCAAAGTATCAACATGAGAAGAAATATGATCAACTTTTGTTTTAATTATGTGAAGTACTTTATTCTAGGCTAAAGCATTTTCTGATTGCCAGTTTAGACTAGCTTCAGCTAGAGGGATATAATGAGGGATTCCTTCAGGAGTAACACCTAGAGATTTAACAAAAGGAGTAGTACGAATCTTTGTGTTTGGGTTTGTGGTTTTCTGGAGAGAAGGAAACTCATTAGTGTAAGGAGTAGTGGGTTGGTACATGAAAATAGGAGGGGGTGGCTGAATAGGTTTTGGTCTTCAAATAAGAGACTGAACAACACAAGATTGTTGTTGACTTTGGAAGAGCTTCGGTGTTGGTTTACATGGTGATGGTGGAATAGATGAAGGTGGTGAAGAGGGTTTAAAATGTGATTGTGGTGTGTATTGAACAACATAATCATATTTGCTAGAAGGTAGGCTATAAAAGGGCCAACAGAAGGATAATCATCTTCATCAAAGTGATCCTGAAATCTTTCATCAGAAAAAACCTTTTTCTTTGCTTTTCTTCTTCTTCGCCGGAATCTTCATAATCTAGACCAGCTTAAAGCGATGCTTCATAACAAGCATCACAGTCACAATTGTCCCAAAAATAATGACCATCTCATTTATAAGCATAAATGGGATGACCATCAATTCCAAAAGCTTCTATAGGAATGCTTTCCTATTGAAGAGGTGAAAGAGGTTGAAGCATAAATTGAGTAGAGAAAACAGAAGTAGTAGAGGATTCAAGCGAATCCTCCTCTGGGGACAAAACCATGTTTCCACTAAACCATCTTTGTTCTTGATAAAGAAAGGTTTAGTAGATTGAACTTGCTATTTTTACTGATGAATTTTTTTCATATCTCATAAGCCATATTGAGGGAAATACTCCAAGATCTCTTCTTTGTCGAGCTATTTAGGAATTTGAACACATGTAGGAACTTGGGTTGAATTAGCAATAATCATCAAAGCATCATTAGAACAAGGGAGTGACATATCCAGAGCATGATTCTGGACACGATAGATCATCAGATAGTGCAAAGTGGCTACATCAGTTGTCTAGACATGATCAGCACCATTGATTTGAATATGGACCTTCAAATTGTCAAGGATATGGAAATCTTCTAACCTCACATTGAAATTAGGATAAAAGGTAAACATAACAATGCCAACATTCAAAGATGTTTGGACAGTACCAATAACAGCATGTTGGTACTCCAAATACCTTAAATCAATGGGAACAATTCAAGCAAAGACAGGAAGGCCTACTATTAAAATTTATAACGTAAAATTATAAAAAAAGAATTAAAAAAATTTTAATTAAATTTTAAATGTGCAAAGTGATTTAAAATAAAAATTATAAAACAAACCTAATTTACTAGTCTAAATTCATGTTCTATAAATTAATAGCTAATATTATAAAATAGATTTGATATTTATTGTAAATTAATATGCTTGATTTTAAGTTAAATAAAATTTTTGATAATATTAAATGTTATAACATAAACTCTAAAATATAAAAAATATAATTAAATACTATTAAGTAAAATATGAACACCAATATACGATAAAAAATAATATATATAAAATTAAAAATCATAACCGAATCCATTTAACAGTTAATTATAAAAATCGGTTCGGTTTCGAATTTGCGGTTAACCATATTTTTAGTTTTTTTTCTCAGCCCTAAACGTACATATTTAACTCCAAGAACATTTTAATTATATAGTTATGTAAATTTATTTTTTCAATATATTTTTGTACTTTATAATTTTAAATTTATAAATATTTGAATGTACTGTGTTTGAAATGGAGAATAGCAAACATTGGGTTGAATTCTAAATCATCTTCTTTACAGTCTCACCATTCATCTTATGCATATGCATGTGCATGTGCTGCCTCATCTCGTAGCCTATACAACTCAAGAAGGTGATATTCTCTGAACTTCATACTAATTAGTTTTGCTAGTTGTTGTTGTAGCAAAAGATTTATTCCACCTATTGGCATCTTAGTCCTCATACCAGTTTCCACTAAAAAGAAAATTTGATTTCACAGATGGATTTTGGATTATTTCCGCGGGTAATGGCACTTATCCTCGGATCCGCTGGTAAGGGACATGTAGGTATAATTTACAGGTGGATTTTTTTGCCGTAACTTTAAAGACCAATTTTAACTACGGAAAAATAAAAAAATTGTTGGTAATTTAGTTTCTAAATTTTGTGGGCATTTTGCTTGTTTTTCTAACAGAAAATGTGTCGGTATTTTTTCGGTACATTTATTTAAGAAAAAATAATATTTTATTTAAAAAAAGGACAAAATTTTCTATTAGTATTTTTGTCTATAATATGATTCTTTTTTCTTTTTTTAAATTGCATTATATATTATTTTTTATTTTTTGCATTTTTTTTGCAAAATTGATATATTTTCTATTTGCAAAAATAAACATGATCAGGTTAACATATATATATATATATATATATATATATATATATATATATATATATATATATATATATATATATATATATATATATATATTAACAAGTTTAATATCCAAACCAATACAAAAAGTTATTTAAAATTTTATTTGTACAGTTATCGTGAAAATTACAAAGAGGGAAAAACAAAGCCCTCACATCAAACTTTCCTCTTATTCATATTGTTGAACATACCATTCTGCAAAGCACTTATTCGTTTTATGTTAATAATTTTTTTTTTTTTATGATTTCTTGTCTCTCATTTGGTGTTATACTTAGACATGTCATCCACTGCTACCAAATAAGACTAAAATAAATAAGATTTGGAATAATAACAGCAAATACTTCCTAACTTTACAAATTTATTTTGTTTCTTCTATTAAAAAATAAACAACATTAGTATGATTTTTAAGGCAGATAACAAACTTGATAGAATGTTAATTACTTTATCTAAATCATCTCTTTGTCTTAATGCAATATCTGGAAGAAACTCTACAAGCAATTACCAGCAAAAGCCTATTACGTTTACGGGATGCTCATGATAAACAGGCACTCTGCTAAACTTAGTAATGAAATATCCGTCAGAATTTTTTGTCGCTAAAAATTGATTCCAATTTATCCACTATTATAAGCGAAGGAATAATTTTTCCATTGGTAATCCGTCCAATATTTATTTATTTATTTAATTATTTATTTATTTATAGCAACTGAAATATGAATCCATATTTAGGCGAAGGATTTTGTTCCATGAGTAAAATCATTTTTTTAGGCAGTGTTCTATTGCAGCATTTGGCATATCCAGCTGTTGCACCTTGAACCTGCACCGGCATCTCTACCCTTCGTGGTCTTTTTTTCTGACTTCCACAATTGTGCCTTGCCATTATTCCATCACCTCCCATTTTCATACCTGAAGGTACATCTAATTGTCCTGCCTAGGGTAGCGAATGGCCAATTGATAGGGGTGGCTTTATAACTTCCAGGCCGCTTTCGTCTTTCCAACGCTGCTGGGTGTAAAATCAACAAACATAAATCATACTTTCTAAAACAAATAAAATTTGTAGGAGTAGAAGTAGGGTGGATTTTCATAGACTGAATAGATTTTTGACTCTAATTAATCGAATAGATAAACTGTTGGGACTGATAAACATCTTCTTAACTTCACATTAGTATGATATTGTCCGCTTTGGACCAAGTTTGCACGGATTTGTTTTTGGATTTCTCCCAAAAGGTCTCATATTAATGGAGTTAGGTGGACACACTTATATTCTAGAAAATATTTCCTTATACTTTCGATGTCGGATATGGGACTTGGATTTATATCCCAACAATCCTCCTCTTAAACCAAAGATCACACAACACGTGGCCTCTCCTCGAGCAATAATCCACTGATTCATCAAATCATCTTGCACCGCCATTATCAACCAATGGGACACGCCATCTGGTCACCACAATATCAGGAAGACTTTTGACATAATACACCAAACATAAATCTCAAATCGTGAGGTCGTACCACACAACTTATGTCCTCTCCTCGAGCAATAATCCATCTGATCCGTTAAATCATCTTACACCACCGTTATCAACTAATGGGATACGCTGCCTAGCCACCAAAATACTAGAAAGACTTTTGAAACTAGGCACCAAATACGAATCTCCAATCACGAGGTCGTACCACACAGCTTATATCCTCCCCTCGAACAATAATCCATTTGATCCGTCAAATCATCTTGCACCATCGTTATCAACTAACGAGACACGCTGTCTAGCCATCACAATACCAGAAAGACTTTTAACACAAGGCACCAAACACGAATCTCCAATCGTGAGGTCGTACTGAGGGCCTCCCACACAACGCAGTCCACTGTTGGCTCCATCTCCGAACCAGGCTCTGATACCACTTGTTGGGACTGCCAAACATTCCTTTAACTTCATATTAGTATGATATTATCCGCTTTGAGCCAAGCCCATACGGATTTATTTTTGGGTTCCTCCCAAAAAGTCTTATACTAACGGAGTTAGCTGGACACACTTATATTCTAGAAAATATTTTCTTATACTTTCGATGTGGGATGTGGGACTTGGATTGAGATCCCAACATAAATAAATTAAAAATGAGACTTTTTAGATTGTAGTGAATAATCTAATTGGGCAATGAATTAAATAAAATAGAAAATTAATAAAAAAATTAAATGAAAGATAAAAAAAGTCCCGTCAAAGTTATAATTCAAAGCTCATGTTCAAAGCTTATGTTAGTATGGTGTTTAGTTTAGGTTAAAACTAGACCAAAGGTGCATTTTTGCTCCTCATGTTTGGCCAAAAGTACAATATCGTCCCTAATATTTCGGTTGGAAGATTTGTGTCCCTTATATAATGGAAATGAGAGAAAAATACCCATACCATTCAATCTTGTTAAAGTTGATCGAAGTTCTGTCAGTCAACGATTGCCATGTAAATTTTTACCATGTATTAATGAGTCATTGGACATGTCATTGCACATATGATTTGCACGTGATAGGTAAAAAAAAGATGAAAGATGCATTTTTACCTCTCATATTTGGTCAAAAGTGCAACCTTGCCCCTCATGTAATGAAAATATGAGAAATTTACTCCTGCCATCTACCCTTGTTAAATTTGACCAAAGTTCTATCAGTCAATAGATAATGTGTCAAATTTTACCATGTGTTAATGTATCATTGGACATGTCACTGTACATGTGGAGAGGTAAAAATAATACTTCTTCTTTTTCCTCTAATTCTCTCCCGATTCTAGCTTACTTCTTCTCAAACATCCCATAATGATAAATTTACCAATTTCATTTCCTACAAACACCACATTTTTCTTCTCAAACGGAATCCTAACAATTTTCTCATATACTCCTCCTTTTATATGTATCACAAATCTACGATCCACTCTATTATCAAGCGTTGCGTTAATTGCTTCCTGCACTATTTTATAACCTTTACCTTTTCTATCCTTAGATACTGTTGTATTCGCTGTTAAGTTTGACGGAAACTCCCCTCTCAGTTTCATTTTCCTCCTTGGCAGCGAACCCTCCACCTCCCATAAGCCATCTCGCTCGGTTCTTGACGATTGCCACAACTGTGTTTGATTACCGAATAAATTATAAGAAACTATCATACTTAATGCATGGTTGCTAATCTCAATCAGACCATCCAAAAATGCCATCGTTTCATTAACTAGCTTTGTATTCCCACCTTGGTAGCTCAGTCCGCCATTGCAATGCAACGATGTCCAAGGACGAAAAAGATGAAGGTTATAAAACAGTGTAGGAACCAGTTAACGCAGCGTCTGACAAGGGAGTGAATCGTAGTTTTGTGATACATATAAAAGGAGGAGTATATGAGAAAATCATTAGGATTCCGTTTGAGAAGAAAAATGTGGTGTTTGTAGGAGACGAAATTAGTAAATCTATCATTACGGGGTGTTTGAAAAGGAGCAAACTAGAATCGAGAGATGATGAGAGGAAGAAGAAGAAGAAGAAATAATTCTTTTTTACCTCTCCACATATATGTAGTGAAGTGTCCAATGAAATGTTGATACGTGGTAAAATTTTACACATCATTTGTTGACTAACGAAACTTTAGTCAAATTTAACAAGTATGGATAGCAGGTGTAAATTTGTCTCATTTTCATTACATGAGGGGCAAGGTTGAAATTTTGGCCAAACATGAGGGGTGCAAATGCACCTCTGATCTTTTTTTACCCATCACATGCATCCATATGTGCAATGGCGTGTCTAATGACACATTGACACGTGGCAAAAATTTACACATTAGCCGTTAACTGACAGAACTTCGGTCAACTTTAACAGAATATGACGGAAGAGGTATTTTTCTTTCATTTTCATTACATGAAGGGTATAAATCTTCCAACCAAAATATTGGAGGCAAGGTTGCACTTTTGGCCAAACATGAGGGGCACAAATGCACATTTGTCCTTAAAAGTATTTTAAACAAAGGATATCAATTTTAAACAAAGCTACATCTCAAAGATATTTAATTGATATACAGCAGACTTTTCAACTTAATATATATAACCAACTCCATTTCACATCAGTTCAATAAACATAAGCTAAATCCTATTTCCATAGGAGCAGTAAAATCAATTATATAACATTAATCACTAATTAAAAAAGAATATCCCATTACTCTAATGCTAAGATGCTGATGCTGAAACTAATGAGCAGTGATATATAAAATAAATTCTCCAGCTATATCATCAAAGAAAGGAAGGAGCATGGAATACACTGTGCTCTGAGATAACAAAAATTTGTTGGGAAATTTTTAGGATAAAAAACATTAATTTTATTTTCATAAAAAACAAATTACATGTATATTTATAGACTTACATTTCGACCATAAACTTAGGCCATTAATCCATTAATTCCACTAAATAACTAATCCATAATTTCATTAATCCACTAACTACATTAACACTATTAACTCCACTAATTAAATAGCAATTAACAAATACATTATAAACATATTAAAATGAAATTTACTATTTTAGTCATTACATAAAAATAATGATTTTGAATCAATTCTATAACAAAATAGTTCTCCACACCAATCTGAAGGGGTCAAGCTTGTAGGAACCTAAACAATGATTTGGAATTTCCAGATTATAGAAGAGACTATAGTGTAAACAATGGCAACTCCAAAAAGATTCAAGTACTGAACATACCCAAATATCTTAGACTAAGAAAATCAATCAATGTCAATGCCAATATCAACTTTAGAAACTTTCCAGAAGATTGATATCAATTTCATTAAGTAAATTCCATTTCTTTCACTTAATCCGATGACCAAAAGAGACTGCCTTGCATATTATTATGAATTGACAGCTAAGACATGTGGAAGTGGAATAATAAGCAGTTAGTAAATAGCAATGGACGGACAAAGTGAGCTACAACTGAACATCGTAATCACCAAGCTACAAGCTAAAAAGCTCCATGTTTAACTCGACTCATCCAAACCAAAATAACCAAGCTACAGCTGCAAAACATATCGATTGTTGAACAAAGCTATGGCTCAACTCCAACACGTTTAATCGAAAGAAAACAAAACACAGTGACATCCATTTAACATATCAGACCACCTCTATTTCACATCAGTTAATAACCATATGCCAAATCCTCCATGCAATGATTTTCAGATTATGCTATTGCTAGCAATTAAAATGTGCTAATCAAGTGGAAATGGCCAATCCTATCAAAATAATAAGCCTATGCTTTTTGCAGTAAGAAATTTAAAGGTCGAGATCAAGAACAGGCCAAATGAGACACCAAAATATTCGTAGCTAGAGTTTCGGCACGAACCCAGACATTATCTGTAATTCATACAAAACTGAAGTTCAATGACTTGGATATAAATTGCAGAAACTTTTTGTGCAATTAGGGTGATAGCGTTACAAAAGAAATTCCATTTGCCAAGCACAATAAATGCAAGAGAATTAGTTTCAGAAAATAACTTGTACCTTAAATTTTCAGAAGTAAATATGGAATTGGTTAAATTTGTTGCAGCACAAGCATGGATTATATGCTGGTTCATTATAATTACACCTCAACCATCTACGATAGAAGTATCTTAAATAGCAATTTCACGATCTTTGTCGCATAACAACAAATCAATCAAAAACCTCATCAAGCTGTACTTTCCGCTAAAATCATGCAAAAATGTCAAATTTATTTTTTCTTTTGAATGGGAAATGTTGGAAACCTGTCCAACAATTCCTTATGTTCTTCCCCCTTGAACATCGAAATATTCAACTTCATCCAGTGCAAGTTTTCGTTCATGCTTTTTAAGAAGAAGTGCAACTACTTCTGATTTTGCTACCTTTAGGACATGAAAATAGTTTTGAGTCAACAAAGCAAATTAACATTTGCTAAATACTTTCTCATGGTTACTGTATTACAGAAATTTAAAAAAACAAACCGGGAGCTGTTTTGTCCTTCTAATGCTGTTATAAACTTTCTTGCTTTAGTATTATGCTTTGGTCTACTTTACAAATTTAAAATAAATTTATTGTTTCGTTTTCTTAAGTCTTTTTTTCCATATGATAAAAGAGCATACCTTGCCTATGATTATGAACTCAAAGCTAAGACCAGTTAATTTTTTTTTTCATAATAAAAATATTTCTAATAGAAATTTTTTGAAATATCAATAATTTTGTAATTTTTTGAAATATCAATAATTTTGTGAATATATGAAAAGTAGTTGAAATGAACTAAATTTAATGTAGAGAATTGTTGTGTATTGTTATTATTTGTCAGGACCAAAAAATGGCTGAAGTTGTTTAATCAAATCGATGACGAGGGAGGAAAGAAAATAGGAAAGTTTTGCTACATCCCGATCATCAATGTTTGAAACCACGTCTCTGACTTTCCAGTTGGAAGTTTTGGAATAAGGATCTTCCATGGCCAGATCAAAAAGAATAGTCTTATATCATATAAATATTTAAACTTTATTTTAATAATCTATCAAATATATCTGTATCTATTAATTTTATGAATAATAAACACAATACTTCATGTTTGAAAAATTATTGTCCAACAAACAATCATGCTAATTTTGCTTCTCAAACTATCAAAATTAGCCAAAAAAAAATTAATCCATTCTAATTTCAGTTTTGCTAGTTTTACTCTCTCTCTCTCTCTCTCTATCTCTCTCTCTCTCTCTCTCTCTCTCTCTCTCTCTCTATATATATATATATATATATTACTAACAACAATTTAAATTTCATACTAACTGATAACTATGGAAAAAATATTTTCAAGACCCAGTCAGGTCGGCCCAATAACGCATAGCAGGGCCCAAAACCTATCAACAAAAAGGATAAAGAATGAGCTGGAAGACAAGACATAAAGGCGCAGTATCCGATCGGACTGATGGGACGCTCTGTCCTGTCTAGTCCACTAACACAAGCAAGCGCCCATATCTTCCACCTGCTCTCTGTCACATCACCGTACACCTACTCTAATGCCAGTTATCATGCCCCAAGGTACTCAACTACCCCTTCTAAAGAACTCCTATAAATAACCTAAAATACAATGGCTCCAGGTATTGAATATCCGAGACTCTCTCTCTTTAAATACTATCTCTATAAAAGCTACTAACTTAAGTTTCGGAGTGCTAACGCCCGGATCAGACCGGGCACTTCATCTTGCAGGTTCTATCATCCAATCGGATCTTCCAGCCATCAGCTCTCTTTATCTCAGATAAAGACAAATCGTGCTTTATCATTTGTTGCTTTCGTTGAGAGTCATGGTAGATTCAAGATCGAACGAGCACAAAGCTCCTAGAGAACATAATCACAACGACCAGGACAGATCTAAGCCCTTAGGGATAAGAGAGAGATCTTTCAAATCACCTTTCAGGGTTAATCCCCTCCCAGATCTCGAAGATGTGGTCATGCGACAGCCGGAGGACGCCCCAATTACTATCAGAGATATGCGTGCCATTCTTAGTGACCTCACTAAGAGCGTAGTCCAAACTCTAGAAAGAGGTACGTAATATGCCCAAGACTTTTGAAAAAGGTCATGAAATGGTTTTCATGGCCGAAGACTTCAGAGGAAGAAGAAACAGGGAAATCTCCATGAAGGAACCACAAGCCCATAATGCCGGAAGGATAGGGGTCAGAACCCCAAGGAGATACGATAAGGAAAAGCGGATAATGTTCTCGAGCAGAGATGCTCCTTACATTCCCAGTAGATCATCCACCCTACCCTCAGGCGATGATCTATCCATTATGTACACACCTAATCACAGTTGCTCCCACAGATTTGAAAAAAAGTTTGCTTCCACAGTAAGTGGACGAAGGAAAGATAAAATGGTTCAAAAAAAACTCTAGCAATTCGGTTTGGTAGAACCTAAAAAAGGTGTGTTTAAGGGGAACACTAGCAACAATATTGCCTCCCCTTTCTACAGGAAAATTACAGAATCTAAGCTGCCTCCCAAGTGGAGGGACGTGGTGATGGATAAGTATACAGGTAAAACTGATCCCACCACTCACCTTGCGGAATATTTGACTAAAGTGTAGGTCTACACCTACGATGAAAGGATTGCCTGCAGAGTCTTTCCAACCATCCCAGGAGGAGATGTTTTGAAATGGTTCCTCCAACTCCCTTAAGAATCAATCCCCTCATTCAGATAACTTAAAGAGTTATTTACCACATGATTCACTGTGCAAACATGCACACCAAAGTCAGTCAGTGACTTATGCAACCTCTATCAAAGAGTCGATGAAAATCTCAGAGATTACATCGATCGCTTTCAATCCACAATATCGAAAGTAAGGGATTTAAGCGTGGAATTAGCACCAAATTCTTTGGGATTTAAGCGTGAAATTAGCACCAAATGCTTTGGGATTTAAGCGTGGAATTAGCACCAAATGCTTTGGCGAGAGGCATCGCGGATTGTCCACTTTCTGAATCATTGACAACAAGGCCACCTATTACCTTTTCCAACCTGATGGATAGGGACAGACATCACATCTAGCTAGATGATGCTCTTAGATCCAATAGAATAAGAAAAACCAATGTCATGAACATATTGCAATATCCAAAAGGTTGGCCCTTCAACATAACCTCCCCATCCGATCGGTTAGAGAGGAATCTTAACAGGTCAATCTTCTTGAGAATTACGAAAAGGAGAAAGGAGATCGAGGGGAGTAAATCCAATTGCTACAATAATCAACAGGCTGGGACTTCCACTCCACTCAATGCCAGTCCCGCCCAAACATTGATGGGCACAAAAAAAACACTGGAAAGCTAACCGGTCCAAAATATCTAAACAAGATGAGGAATAGTAGAGACCGCGACAAACTTCGTGAGTTACGCAAAGCTATTGGGCACTCAAACCAATGAGTGGAAAAGCGCCCGTAAATGGTCCGACGATAGGAAAGATACGGTCGGCACAGATAACGATGACAAGCACAATTGCCAGACCAACTTAGGCCGTATGTAAGAGCCATCGAATAACGTCAAAATAGATGCAATCATTAAAATCTGAGTTTCCCATGAACTTGTTGTACTAAATTTTAATGCAATTTTTAGTCTCCTATAATAAGTGCTGGATTGCCAGCCAACTTTCATATTATTTATTTATTATTAAAATTTCATCTTTGAGTCTTTAAAGATGCAGCAATAAAAAAGCTGCAACATGTGGAAGTTATAACACCTCGATGCATACAAAATGAGTGTCTCCACGAAGCAAGGACTAACCTAAAAATAGGTACATGCCTAAACCTACGAAACTGTTATTTTTTGTTTATCAAGTTTCTTAACTACTTTTCCAGCAAAATGACCTTCGGATCGAAAAGATATTTCCTACCATCAGGAGATGAGATGAGGGCCCCAACACCTGTAGACCTCTCCCCGATCGATCAGTATAATCAACTGCCACAGCGTCGATCGGAAAGAAATTTTTCTACCATCGGAAGTTTGAGATGAGGGCCCTAATGCCTATAAACCTCTCCCTGATCAATATGTCTCCTAAGTGGATAGTCTCCATAAAGCCACTGCTGGCCAATATATCTCCTAAGTGTACAATCATGGTGAAGATAGAATCTAACATCCCGATCGAGGTTCTCTATATGGGTAACTCCCCATAAGCGGGTAACTTCCAGAGTTGCCATGATAATTCCAATCGGTGATACAAACATCCTGATAGAGGTTCTCCATACGGGTAACTCCCCATAAGCGGGTAACTAGAGTCGCCATGATAATTTCGATCGATCGATACAAACATCCCGATCGAGATGCTCCATACGGATAACTCCCTATGAACAGGTAACTCCCTTAAACCTTTTAAAGCCAAAATTCATCATTCAGCATAACTTATCTGCTAGGCTTGATATAGCCGAAGATGCAAAAGTTAGAGTTCATTCATCAACACGTTAAGTACCTTCGCTAGGCTCGATGTTCACCCCGAGCCCAAGAAGCGAAGCGCACCTATTTAATCTCCATCGATTCATTCACATGATTCGACGTCCAATCCGAATCCAAATTGCAAAGGCCGATAATTGAGTTAATTATCTCTCTCAAACACTCGATGAGTGAAATCACCAAATCTTTCAAATAATGCAAGACCAAAAGGTCATTCCTATGCATGACTCTCCTACAAATATTCGATCTTTATATCCGATTGGATAATACTTCGATCGAATGAAAGACTGAAAATTCACCTACTGTGCTTGACGCCACAAATCTAAGTCACAACTCATGACCTGAATGAAAGGTTTATCTTCCAAATCTGATTGGATTAAGCAATCATCAAATCCTAAGAGTTGTGTATTGCAATGATTGACAAACATCTTAAAATTCAAAAAGTATTCTCCTAAGTTGATTTTATACATTCTCCATAGTTGATTTTACATATTCTCTCCCCAGTCGATTTAATATTTTCTCCTTAATTGATTTTATGATAAATCTTACTCAAAATGAGGATTGCAGTATGAAGGCACAATTGAAGGCGAATAAATCTTATAAATATGAAGAATTTTTACAAGTTATAGAAATAAAAGAGAAAACTACTACAAAGAAAAACACTACAAGGAAATAAAAGCCTAAGTCTCGATATCTATAATCTTTACAGTTGTAGGAGGCACATCCATATTGGCTAAAGGCTGAGAAGACTTCAGGACTGCCACATAAATAGCCATTTTTGGCTCGATCATTGTTCCAGGGGTCGGTAGAGACAACGTGGGATTTTAGAGAGGTTCATCTTCATTATAGCTGGAAGGAGGATTGGGCAAACTCCCTGGGTCCTCCATCCAGCTAAGGTCAGCCTCAGGAAAAGCACTGCTCGGCTGTATAAATCAACCGAGTCAAAAACTGCCCATGGGCCTCTTCTAACCGGTCTAGAAGCTCTTCTCTTTGGGTGACAAGCTCACCCTCAAGCTTTTTACCCCACCCTATCTCTCTTTCCTCTAAGGCGGCTTGTAGTGAATCCCACTCACTATGCAGAAAGTCACTCTCATCATTGGCCTTTGAACACTCGGCAGATAGATGCGTGCACTCCCTCCTCAATCTGGCTGCCTCTTCTTCAAATTTTTGCCCTAAGGCATTTTCGGCAGTTAGATGGACTATGTCTCCTTTAATATGGTCTACCTCTCTCTGTCAAGCGTTCAGGTCTTGAGAAAGACGAGCGACCTCCTTTTTCAATTTGTCAACCTTTGACTGGGCAAGTAGAGACTCCTTTCTAGCTGTATCATATTTAGCTTTTGTCTCTCTCTTGAACCGGTCAGCATTTTTCCATTTTCGTCAGCAAAGAGCAGCCATGCCATGCAAATACAAACCCCTCTTTATTAACTGAAAGACAAACGGGAAAAAACAAGGGTCAATTAACTAAGAAGTCAATGGATAGAAGAAAGAGCGAGGCAAGATCATTCAAAAATTTTAAAAAATACCTCTAGACTTTGCTGCTGAAAAGGCTGCACTCTTGCGCAAGTGTGCTGGGATCCTCCATTGCCTTGATGTTGCTCTCTTGAAGCATACCCCGGCATAAAAAGCTCGATACCGCCTTACTATTAATAGACCAGCTATCGCCAAATTGATTTTTCAAAATCTCTCTTAGCAATGTGGCCTACCTCTTAGAGATTTTTGTGTAGGCACTCTGAGCTGACTCATCCTGAATGGGTTCTTTGCCTCTTGTGGCAATCTTCGCATCCATCGCGGCTACCAGATCGATCCTTCTTTGAGTAGCTTCATCTACTGGGGGCACATTTGCTTTAGTTGATCCCCTTCGAAGTAGAGCTAGTTGCTCTTCCTCTGAATCAATTTCATCCCTTAAAAGGAAATGCCGAAGGGGGCGCTGAGCCTTCGACAAAGGCTAAGCAGCAGTGGATCCCGAAAGGGTCTGAGGATGACGAGAAATGGGAGCACTTGCAGAGGGATCAAAAGCCTAAGCTTCTGAAGAAGGCACGAACTTTCTCTTTTTCGATCTCCTTTCCTCCTTAGCAGCCCATTTTATCTCGATCTTGCCTTAGCCCGGTCGACTAGTTGTTTAGCGATGTCTCCCTTAGCCATCATATCTGCAGCTGCATCACAAAAATAAAAGATAAGTATTCTCTTCAGTTGATATATTCATGAACATGCAATGCATGATTATCTATATATGCACTTCTCCCACATTACAACCACGATGCTCATGATTCTGTGTCAATGGCAGTATCGGAGTTTGATGGCACGACCGGAGTGCCCAAAAGATAATTGGAGTCGTAGGGTTTCCCTTGCCTTGCCACGGCACTCAACAGCTTTTCAATGCCGATCTCATAGATAGACCGCCCGACAGCTTGGTTTTTCAAAGCAACAACTACATCCGACCGGGTCAACGATGCTCCAAATCCACCGACCATCCCTGCTAAAAAGAATCTTTCTTAAAACCTTTCATGGATGGCGGTACGTTGAACAACTTCCTCTATGGTTGGTTGGTAAAAAATATTTTGTGCCATCACTCCAGCTTGGGATATAGAAAAAAATGAGGAAAAAAATCCAGAGTTGGCACCACTCCCTCCATCTGGCAAAGGATCTTGAAGTATATCATTGTTCTCCAGCCGTTTGGATGCAGCTGAAGCGTCCAAGCTCTACAGATGGCAAATGAACTTCTCATTATTCTTGTGCCCAAAAGGTCCCTCGATCATTGGTATGGAATTTGGGCAGGCCATCACAGAAATCTCCCTGGGAAGATTATATCGTAAAGGGATTTCGACCACTTCCTCCTCCGTAAGTTTCGAAGGACGAGCCACGGGCTCACGATCTTTATAAACTTCGAGAAAACTCCTATTTATAGACTGGATGCTGTTTGAAGCCATCATTGATGGAGGGAGAGAAATAAAAAATGATATTATGAGAAAAAATTCGAAGACTCTCTGAAAATCTCTGAAATTTGAAGTACTTTACTAAGGGTTTCAAATGGAAAATTTATAAAGAAAATTCGACAGCGTTCTACTAAGAATCATTGAAAATGAGAAAAAATCGCTTTAAACTTGCCTATTTATAGACAAAAAGCTTCCAGAATACTCCAAAGCCTCCCCATTGGATGGATGCCATGTGTTCTCGATTCGTTACTATGGTTACGAAGAACGAAGTGCCATTCTAGAAATACGTATGGCATTAAATGTAAAACAACTATCTAAACTGAATGGACGCATCTCCTCAAATGGATGCCTCCCAAAATTTTAAAAATCCCACCAAAAGGCTTAAATTGCCCGATCGGACCCTTTAGAGGGGGGACAAGTGATAACTATAAAAAAAATATCTTCAAGCCCCAGTCAGGTCGGCCCAACAATGCTCAGCAGGGCCCAAAGCCCATCAACAAAAAGGACAAAACATGAGCTGGAAGACAAGACATAAAGGCGTGGTGTCCAATCGAACTGATGGGATGCCCTGTCCTATTTAGTCCACTGACACAAGCAAGCGCCTATACCTTCCACCTGCTTCCTATCATATCGTCGCACACCTAGTCCAATGCCAGTTATCATGCTTCAAAGAACTTAAGTACCCCTTCCAAAGAACTCCTATAAATAGCCTAAAACACAATGGCTCCAGGTGTTGAATATCTGAGACTCTCTCTCTATAAATACTCTTTCTCTAAAAGCTACTAACTTAAGCTTCAGAGTGCTAATGCCCGGGTCCGATCGGGCACTCCATCTTGCAGGTTCTGTCATTTGATCGGATCTTCTAACCACCGGCTCTCTTTATCTCAGATAAAGATAAATCGTGTTTTATCACTAACAACAATTCAAATGTCAAATAAGTGTATCTTAACTTTTGAAAAATAATAACAATTTGTGTTTATTATTATAAAAGTGACAAATATATTCTCAATAGATTATTATTAAAATTTTTAAGATTAAATAAATTATAATAAAGTGTCAAGTGTCTTAACTTTTTGTATGTATTAAATATTTTATTTAATTCTTTAACAGTGGCTACTGAGGAAATAAACTATATATTTATATTTGTTCATAAAACTATTTTTGTTTTATGCATCTTTCTATAAAGAGATAGATTGAACATGTAGTTTTTTCTCAATTTCTCACATCCTTTTCTGATTTTTCCTTTTTGGTAAATGAAGGTGGGCAAGCCCACAGCTAGGGATATGCAAATGATCGATTCAGTTCGATTTTAAACTAAATCGAAAAATTGAGAATCAAACTTTGCAAAATATAATAAACAAATCAAAATCGAAATTTTTAGGATCAAAAATCGAATGGATCGAAATAATTTTTATCGATTTGATTCGGTTCAATCGGTTGGATCAATACGATAAAAAGAAATAAAAATTCTAAGCCTAGAGGGTCCTTGTTTAGCTAGTTTTCCAATTTTTTTTGGTGATGGCCCATTGTCGTTTTGTTAATCCATTTTCTTTAGTTAGATCACTTTATGATTTTAACCCATCTTGCTTTAAATTCAATATGGGCCCAGATATTCTTAGGGTTTGTATATGTCTTCTTGTTAATCTTTTTTTTCTTCCACTTGATCTTCTTAATCGCCATCTAAATCTTTTTCCATTTCAAAACCTGAGCTTGGAAAAGAACCACTGGTTGTTCCTAATTTTGAACCTCTCCAGGAATCTCTTCTTGATCTCGTTAGCCATTGTGACCTCCTTGTCCTTAGTGACCAAAGCATTAGGGGTCACCACATCCTTCAAATCAACATCCATCGTGTCTTTAGTAAGCATCATATGGTTGTAGTTAACCACCTTCACAAATGCCTTCACTCGTGACTTCTTCGCTATTTTCTTTGCAGAGTCCTTTTTTATCACCTTAGCTGGGTACTTGTATATGCCAACGACTAGGTGGTGGCCGTAGGAGCGATCATAGGTTCCCTCAGCAATACATATTTATATATGTTGGTTTTTTAGTTTTTTGATTTTAAAAATTGAATCAAACCTATTAAATTGATCAAAAATTGAATGAATCGAGAACCGAGATAAACAGATCAAAGTTCATTTGATTCTGGTTCGATTTCGTACACCTTTGCCACATCAAAACAAATAAAACTAAGAAATAAGTACCTCCTATAAGCCATGATTTAACCAAACCAATGCACAAACAAGAGGCTCCCGCATTCGTCAAAAAAGCACCTTGAATCATACCCACAGCAATGCGATTGTCACACTTCACTTGAAGACACATAATAACCATCTCCTACCTAATTGCAAACCTTGAAGAACACCCCAAATTTTTGCTTTTAAGATCGGTGATTTGCCAATATTACTCACAAACCTATTAATCCATGCTCATTCACCATTACGAATAACATACCCCTAAAAGCCAACCCTAAACCCTAGGTAACCCAATTTTAACATTTTTCTCCATTTAATCACTTAACCTATATATTCTATCATATTGAGTCTCTCTAAATAATTTAATTTTAGCCCACATTGGCTACAATTCTAAAAATAAGAAATAAGTGAAGGAGATGCAACTCTACACATATTATTCAATGTAACAAGTATATATAGTTACTTACAAAAAAGGAAGTAATAGAATAATACAAGAGATTTACAATAAATAAAAGACTACACTAAAGAGAGTTCTGCTGAGAGTAGAACTCTTCCTTATCACCCTCCCACAAGCTGAACGGAGGGACAAACGTTGAGCTTGGAACCGACCAAAAGAAAATGAGCATGAGATAATCCTTTGGTGAGAACATTAGCCACTTGATCAACTGTAGAAACATACCGAACAACTAAGGACTTAGAACGAACCTTATCCCGGATAAAATAAAAATCAATCTCCAAGTGTTTATTGTTAGAGTGAAAAATAGGATTAGCAACAAGATAGACAGCACTCAAATTATCACACCACAGCATAGGAGGAGCAGAAATACATTGACCAATCTCACGTAAAAGCATAGTAAGCCAACTAGCTTCAGACATCGTGGAGGCAATCGCCCAATACTCTGCCTCTATAGATGATCGAGACACAGTACGCTGCTTTTTCGAACTCCAAGAGACCAAATTGGAACCAAGAAATATAGCATAACCAGCGGTGGACTTCCTATTATCCGGATCAACTCCCCAATCCGAATTAGAATAGCAGAATAAATGATCAACGGTTAAGTGATGAAATTGTAAACCATGTGCAGAAGTGCCTTTTAGATATCGCAAGATGCGTTTAACAGTAGACCAATGATTGGAAATAGGAGCATGCATGAATTAGGAGACCTTATTCACAGAAAAGGCAATGTTAAGATGAGCAAAAGTCAAGTATTATAGACTGCCAACAATACTACGATAATAACTGGAATCCAAAAAGGGGTCACTATCCTGTAACCGCAATGTAATTGATGGATTAATAGGATTGAAGATAGACTTGCAATCCTATATTTGCACATTCTTCAAGATACTATGAATATACTTCGATTGGTGTAACAAAAGACCAAATTTGGTCCAAAGAGCTTCAAAATCAAGAAAGTAAGACAACTTCCCCAAATTTCGAATACTGAAGGTATGCTCAAGAAAGCGAATAAGACGTTCCATCAGTGAGGAATCAGTCCCAGTTAATAACAAATTATCCATATAAATAAGATAATACAATCAAGTCGAGCCCTTAATAAAATAATGTAAAGAAGAATCAGATTTGGAGCCAGTAAAAACAAATGAGTGAAGAGTGGTTGTCATCTTCTCATGCCACATACGAGGTGCCTGTTTCATACCATAAAGAGATTTGCAAAGTTTACAGACAAAGATCGATCAAGCAACATCAACAAACCCAGGAGGTTGAGCCATATATACCTCTTCCTTTCAGTCACCATGCAAAAATGCATTGGAGACATCAAGGTGAAGAACATTCCAATGCAGAGAAACAGCCATGGATAAAATGACCCGAATAATACTAGGCTACACCATAGGACTAAAGGTTTCATTAAAGTCGATACCTGATCGTTGATGAAAACTTTTGGCAACTAAAAGAGCTTTATAGCGATCAATAGAACCATCAGCATTAGTTTTGTTTTTGAAAACCCATTTGCATCCTACAAGATTAGCATTAGAAGGTGGAGAGACTAGTACCCAAGTGCCATTGGCTATTAAGGCATTGTACTCAGTAACCATAGCTTGACGCCAGTGAGCATGCTTGGCAGCCTGGGCATAAGTGGTGAGATCGGAAGTAGTGACAGTGGAGTGTAATACCCGCGACTTCAAAGAACCTGTTTGTAATCGAGTAACCATCTTATGTTTCTTGGGAGGAGCTATAAGTGCCTCTAGGAGAGGAGAAGATAGAGGCTGAGCATCAGATGGTGAAACAAGTGATGGGTAAGGGTTATTATCCAAAGGGACAACAAGTGTGGAGGGCAGGCTAGTGTTGGCATATGGCCGCATTGCTAAAGAAGGTAGGGTGTGCGCGAGCTCGGGTGCTGGAGGGTGGGTATGCGCGAGCGTGGGCTGGGGAGTTTTTTGGGGCTCGGCTGCTAGCGCTGGAACTGAAAGTGGGCGTGACCGCATAACTTGAAGGGGCTAGGTTTGCACGGGCATGGGTTCTGGAATGAAAGTTGAAGGAAAAAGGACACAAGAAGGTGATGAAGTCTGGGGCAGAGGGATACTAGTGCCTTGTTGCAGGAGATGCTCAAATGGAAAATCTTGCTCATTAAAAAGAACATTTCGTGAGATATAAAGTCTGTTGGACACAGGATCAAAACACTTAAAGCCTTTATGAAGTTTACTGAAGCCTAAGAAGACACAAGGTAAAGAATGAGAAGAAAGTTTATGAGACATATAGGGATGTAACCAAGGGTAGCACAAACAACCAAACGTTCGTAATTGAGAAATATCAGGCTAATCACCAAAAAGTTTATGAAAAGGTAAGACAAAATTAAAAGAAGTGGTAGGGAGGCGATTAATAATATAGGTGGCAGTATCAAAGGCAAAAGTCCAAAATTTAATTGGTAACTTAGCATGGGTTAACAAAGCAAGGCCAATTTCAATAATATGGCGGTGTTTACATTCGGCACACCCATTTTGTTCAGGCGTATATGGGCAAGAAGAGCGGTGGGCAATGCCATTTTCAACGAGATAGGAAGATAAAGCACAAAACTCTCCTCCTCAATCGGACTGAAAGACTTTAATGGGATAACCAAAATATTTCTCAACAATAGAACGAAACTTAATAAAAGTAGACAATACATCAAACTTACGTTTGAGAAAATAAATTCAGGAATATTTGCTAAAATGATCATAGAACACAACATAATAAGAGAAACCATTATGAGACAAAATACGGGATAGACCCCAAACATCCGAACAAATCAATTCAAGTGGTTGTTTTGCATGAAAATTAGACTGAGAAAAAGGTAAGCGATGCATCTTGTTTATAGTACATGCATGGAAAAAAGAAGTAGTTTTATTGGAAACAGAAACTAAATTGCTATCTAAGAATTTCCTAACAATTGGAGAAGAGGCATGGCTAAGGCGAGCATGCCACGTTGACAGAAAAGCCACATTGACTTAAACAGGAACATAAGATTAAGCTGGAAGGTAATATAAGCCATTCCTACTCCGGCCTCTGAGAAGAACCTCCTTCGTTGCCAAATCCTTAATTAAAAAATAATTAGAAAAAAATTCCACAAAAATATTATTAAAAGAAGTTAATGAGCGAATAGAAACCAGATTCTATGTGACGGAAGGAACATATAAGACATCCTTAAAAGATAGAAGCTCACCATTAATAAAACAGTTAAAAGAACCAACAAAATGTATAGGAAGTGTGGAACCGTTACCTAAAGTGACTTCCTTAGGGCCAGTGTACTCAAAATGAATAGCAAGATTATCCATATTTGAGGTCAGATGATGAGTGGCACCGGTATCCATGACCCATGGCTGAGAACTAGAGGTAGAGGCAGTGGTAAATTAGGAAGATGGTTTAGGTTGGGAAATCTAATCTTTTGTGAGTTTGGGAGACGGAAATTGGTGTGCAATATAACCATAACCCCTGCAATTGTGACAGATAATAGAAGAAGTATCAAAAGGAGCAACTAGAGTAGAGAAAGTACCGAAAGACCGGGTCGGTTGAGAATGATTCTAGGGAGATTGAGTGGAGGAGTGCTCGCAGTTGCCTCTACCACAGCCACGACCCCTCCCTAAAGAAGTCTGGCGATGAGCAAACTGTGCACTAGGTGCAAACGAGTCCACCTCATGATCTCTAGCCAACCGTGTTTCTTCATTCAACAACAATCCATACAAGTTGTCGAAGGTGATTGGTTCAAGCCTATCTTCTAAGGCACGAACAAAGGGGCGATATTGAGACCCCAAACCAGTTAAGATACCATCAACAAAGTTTATTTCTGCCATAGGACTTTGTAAAGCTGCCAACTGATCATATAAACCCTTGGCCTTTTGCATATAGGAGGTGATACTATCATTCTCACGCTTAAGGGTCAATAACTAATGATGATAATTGCAAATCTATGGTCGTGAACCGGCAAAGTATGCATGATGAAGCTTCTCCCATGCTTCTTTAGCAGTGTCAACCCCAATGATTTGAGGCAAAATGGATTCTGAAATAGAAGCAAAAATCCAAGAAAGGATTTGATGATCCTGTTGTTGCCAAACACTGAATGCAGGATCATCCTGATCATCAGATAATTGATTATGAGGTGGTGCATCTGTGACATGAGAGGACAACCAATATCCCTTCAACACTAGGGACATCTGAGTGCGCCAAAGAAGGAAGTTTTGAGTGGTTAATCTCACCGACAATTGATGGGAGATATTACCAGAGAGAGGATTGTTGGAGACGGTGGCGCTAATGGGTGAGGAAGTGATGGTGCCGGTAGAGGAGACAGAGGCAGTAGGGCTAGACATGATGTGCGAGAAAAAAAAAATAGGTTTTTAAACCACAGTAGGCTCTGATACCATGAAGGAGATGCAACTCTACACATATTATTCAATGTAACAAGTATATATAATTACTTACAGAAGAGGAAGTAATAGAATAATACAAGAGATTTACAATACATAATAGACTACACTAAAGAGAGTTCTGCTGAGAGTAGAACTCTACACATATTATTCAATGTAACAAGTATATATAATTAAAAAGGTTGATTTCAAGAAACTTAAAAATAATAATTCAGTTGCAGAATCATCAATAGGTTCGAAGTCCATTATTAATTTGAAGGATAACAATGAAGACGATTGCATTAGGATTTTCCACCATTGTTTTAAAACCTATGGGCTCAGTCCATGCATTGTAAAATCTTCAAATGGGTCTATCTCATTTCTTGTAAATTTATAGACTTGTTCTAAAAATATAATAAAAAGGGTAAAGGGTAAAAGAGTTAACAAAAATAAAAATAAATAAAAGTCTTCCTATAGGTTTATTTTATCGGATTACTCAGAAAACCATCTACAGTGTCATTTCGAATTGCTGCAGCCAGAAAAGCAATGTGAAGCATCAGGACAGGCATGTAAAGAACGCAGCTTTGCAAGTCAGCCCAACCACTTTATATTTAAATCTCTGTTAAAATTTCGAAAATGCTCACTTCGGTTTCTTATATAAAATTGTAAGTTGAAAAACTCATCTGTTGAGCTTATAAAATTTATTTTGTTTCTTTAATCTTCTGTACTGATTTGGTTCATCACAAAATTTGTATACATTTGTTGTATAGGTGCGGCCAATTGTTAGTTTGATGATGCTTGTAGCAACTCATGAATAGCAAATGCTTGAGAGGTAAGAGGCGTAGCTACCCTTTAATGAGTGGGGTCAATTTAATTTTTTTTTTAAACATCATTAATAAATTTATTTTTTTAAAAAAATTGATCCCACTAAAATTTTTAAATGATCCGATTAACAATTAATTTCATTAAAAAATAATCCTATTAATATATTTAAATATTTTCATTAAAAATTTAATTTATTAAAATATTTAAAAATTATTAAATTATTATTTGTATTTTATAACAATAATAATATAAATAAATGGGACAACTGATCAAAGTTTAGAGTTATATATATATATATATATATATATATAGATGTGTAAGAGGAAGAAGCGAGAAACACGCCAGAAACTTATGACCTAACATAAAAAGCAAACAAATAAGAAAAAAATAGATGTGAGAAAAAAACAAACGACAACAAACAAAAAAGCAAATTTACTATTCTCTAAAAGAGTCCAAACGAGAACGTTGAACACCATTAAAGTATGGTGGAGTTCCACTTGAAGATTCAAAAGGTGACAACAAAATTTAGTTTCAAGTTTTTCACTTCAATTTTATAAAGAAGCACAATAATATAACATTTTTGTCTCTTTATTATTGTTTTATTTTCAAATCTTAATATATGAAAACCCTAATTCTTTGATATGAGAGAAATCGAAATTGAATATGCTTTATAAAAATAGATGGATAATTGATTTTATTTTATTGTGATATTGTGTAAATAGAAATTAGGTTCAATTTTAATTGGGGTTGGGTTCAAAATTTTCAATATATGAGATAGTGAGAATTGTAGTTAAAATTGATATTTTTATTTTTTGAAACAGTCATGGATAAATTTGTGATTAAGAGAAAATCACCTTTTGAGCCAATTGACAAAAGAAATGAAAATAAAGTTCAAAAAGTAGTTCAAAAAAAGCTAGTTATGAGATTAATTTAGATAATCTTCCTGCTGATCCTGAATTAAAAATTAAAATTTCAGAATATCATCATAATGATCAAGATAAAGTAAGAAGAGCGTATCTTCAAAAAGGATATTGTCAATCACAAAACTATAATTTTAAACAATGAAAAATTGAGAATGTTTTTTGTTGTTTTGATCCTAAGTGGTACAAAGAATATTCTAATTGGTTGGAATATAGGATACAAAAAGGTGTAATATTTGCATATGTTGTTATCTTTTTAGAATTGAGATTGGAGCATCATGTAAACCTCGGGATCTTTTGAGAGAAAGTCAAACTGCTAAAGTTTCTGAAGCATTAATTAAGAAATGGTGAATTGGCAAGTGATCGAGGATTAAATCAAGAGACTAGTCTTAAACGAGTAGGTGACACACGTTGGGGTTCTCATTATGACAATCTTGAATTTAATAATTATGTTTGCATCTGTAGTAAAGGTACTTGATAATATTGTCATGGTGGAACTAACTCTGAACAAAGATCTGAAGCTTGTGCTTTATTAGAAGCAATACAATGTTTTGATTTTGCATTCAATTTGCACTTAATGAAAGGGATTTTGGGAATCGCAAATGATTTATCACAAGTTTTGCAAAGAAAATATCAAGATATTATTAATGCTATGCAATTAGTTGCAACATAAAAAAAAAAAGCTACAAAAGATGAGGGACGATGGTTGGAATTTTTTATTGAATGAGGTTTGCATCTTCTGTAAGATGCATAGTGTCTCTATTTCTAATATGAGTGATATGTTTCAAGTGAAAGAGAGGTCACGGTGTAGAGTTCAACAAGTCACAAATTTGCACCAAGTGGATTTGCTCTATGCTGTCATTGATTTGTAACTTCAAAAGCTTAACAATCGTTTTACTGAGATAAATACTGAGTTGTTTTTATATGTGGTTTGTGTAAGTCCAAATGATGCATTTTTCTCTTTTGACAAATAAAAGTTGATTCGACTTAATCAATTTTATTCTCGAGATTTTTTACCAGTACAACTTTTTTCACTTGACAATCAAGTTGAAACTTACATTACTAACATGCTATCCAATGATGAGTTTTTGATGTTGGAAGGAATCAACAATCTTCTTCAACTGTTAGTTAAGACAAGAAAAAATTTGACATATCATTTAGTTTATTTGCTTTTCAAATTAGCTCCAACATTACCAGTTGCGAAGGTAACTGTTGAAAGGGCATTTTCCACAATGAATATAGTGAAAAACCAACTATGAAATCAAGTGGGAGATCAATTATTGAACGAATGTTTAATTACTTATACTGAAAATAATGTATTTGAAAATATTAATAATAAAATAATTATTCAATACTTTCAAAATATGAAAACTCGTAAAGGACAACCGTAATATTATGAATATTATTATATATATTATCATCATATTAGCATATTATTTTTTATGTAAATAAATTTTTCAATCAGTAATAATTTTTGATCCTGCTGAATCCAATTTCTAGCTACGCCCCTGTGAGATGGTTTCCTCTATCTACAACTATCATAATTCTTCTGCAAACTTATACTTTAAAATCGAATTTAAATCACAAGAAATCTTTGAATACCATATATTTTGTAAGAGATTACAATTAACTTTGATTTGGCCTCCTATAAATGTATGACCTCGCAAAATACAGGTAAGCAATGAAACCAAGTACACTAAGTCCAGCAAGTAACCAATAAAAATAATCAAGATGAGCCCTATTTAGATTACTAGAAAACCAGCTCTCTTGCCCATCTCTATCTGTTGCTTTGTCAATGATTGAGACAAGAAAGCTACTCAAGAAACTGCCTACACCAAGTACACTGAGGTAGAGTGAGAGTCCCACACTTCTCAATTCCTCAGGTACTTGATCATAGAAAAATTCTTGAAGCCCAACAATGGTGAACACGTCAGCAATGCCGCATAATACGTATTGAGGAACCAACCACCAAATTTTCATTGGAATCGTCGCGTTTGGCAGATCAAGCATCCCATATTCTTCAGCAGTTTCAAGTCTTTTTTTCTCTATGAAACCTGCAATCAGCATAGAGAGAGCAGATATGCAAATTCCAGTTCCGATTCGTTGAAGCATAGTAATGCCAGAGGGATTCCCTGTTAAATATCTAGTTAAAGGGACAAAAATCCAGTCATAGACTGGAACGGAGAAAATAATGGCAAAACCAATAAATGTCTGAAGTGAAGCAGCCGGAATTTGAATGCCCGAGAAAATTGTTCTGTCCATTGTTACTCCTTGTTTAGTGAAGAAAGTTGCAGTTTGCGCAAACACAATTGCATATACCAAGCTAGTGCACCAAATCGGAATTAGCCTAATTAATTGTTTTCTTTCTTCATTACTGCTGACACTGCAGGCCTCTTGATCTTCCACTGAACCATCTTGTACTAGCAGTGGTTTGTTGAGAAACCTTCCCACGATAAGATTGAATTAGCCGGTCAGAGAAATTATTTCAAATTAAACGAAAAATAAACTGTTATACACTCACTTGAATTGCTCAGTATTATGATCACAGAGGTGAGCTTTCTCCTCTGCAGCTATGCTCGATTGTGTGCTCCTCCAATTCCTGACCCTGATTAAAATCGATCGACCAATCTGTATCAATGGATTTTTCTCATTCTTTTTGATGCTATATCTGTAAGTTATACTTCCAAGCAAGAAAACAACTAGCGCAGCTAGCATCACCAAGGAAGGGACTCCAAATCCAAGAACCCAGGTAAGGTTTTCTTGGATGTAAACAACCACCACAAGTGTTACGTTAATGCCAACAGCTGAACTCCAATACCACCAATTGAAAAACGAGCTCTTTGCTCTGCTTTCCACTGGATTTTGCCCATCGAATTGATCAGCACCAAAAGCTTGAACACAAGGCTTGTGCCCACCTTGTCCAACTGCTACCAGATATAGAGAAAAGAAGAATAAGATCACTTGGAACGAAGGAGGAGAACATGATTTGCCATTTTGGGTGATTTCACATTTCCAGGCATCAGCTGAAGTTAGGGCAGCTGATAGAGTTAACAACCCCAAACCCTGTGAGCCATTTCCAATCCAAAGAAAAGAATCAACATTGGCATTTCATAGTACAATGCTATAATGGATAATTCCTTACTATGTGCTTGAAATAATAAATCAGTTCTGGCTTCTAGTTTTCCATTTTAATTGAAATTAGAACGGATAATGGCCTTATCAGACGAATTTTCCCTTCTTCAAATATCCTTTCCACATAAAATGAAACAAGAAAAAGTAAATAAAACAAACATAAGCAGAAAAGCTTGTGAAACTAATAAGACCACAAATTTCTAAATGCAATTCCCAGATTAATAGCACGGATTATCAAAAATTGGTACTGAAGTGTGAAACCAAGAATCAAAATCGATTACTAACAGCAAATCTGAAATTGATAATTACCAATATGTAGATTAAAGAGGCAACAATGATTGTACGGTAGCGGCCAAGAAACGAATCGGCAATCACCGCTCCGAGAAGTGGAAGAAGCGTGGCGGTGCCGGACCACGTATTCACATTCTCCGCCGCAGTTGCCGTCGACTGGCCAAGCGGACCCGTCAGGTACGATATAAGATTGGAGGATATCCCATAATAGGCAAATCTCTCTGCCACCTCGACAGCTAGAACATAGAAATTTGAATTTCTTAATTTTCTCTTTTTATTTAACGAATCCATAGAAATTGAAGTTTAACATACCTATAATGAAACAAGCTGATCTCCATCCGCCGGAGCTTGATCGGCGAACTGGCCGGCCTTTGAAGTCAACGGATCCTTCCACTGTGTCTTCCATTAATGGAGTAGTAGAGAGAGATTGTAGATTTTAAAATAAAGATCGCTCAAATTTAATCATGGTGTGCAATGTGGACGGAGTGTTATGAACAATCAAATTTTCTTTTGCATCAAAATGACCAATTTTAGTTTTGTGGGGTAATGTAATCAAGTTTGAATTTTTGCTTAAATTGGAAAACTGCTTCCGAAAACTTTTTTCATGAGTTTGGAAATTATCCGCAGGGCTACTTTCACATTTTACTGACGCTGTTTGGTCGGGTGCTAATACACGTGCGATTCAGTCATCGTTATACTTATAAAATCCATTCTGTATTAAATCCCTTAATATGATATGAACATTACTGCAGACTTATGGAATTAATTTAAAACCTTAATAAGCAAAAATGTACTAAATATTTGTCAAAAACCGCAATTTTATTTTTAGTGTTTAGTTACTGATAATTTTGCTTTTAAAATAATCAAAACGATGCAATTTTATCCTTAAAATAACGAAAACCGTTAATTTAACTTCATTCTATCAAAATTTTACAGTATATCACGTTATTGATAAAAATATGTAATACAAACGATTTCGTTGTTTAAAAGATAAAATTATACCATTTTGATAACTTTGGAGATAAAATTACCCTTAACTAAATATTAGAAACAAATTTACTATTTTTAGCAAACATTTTAGACATTTTTACATATTAAGCCTAATTTAAATCACTATGAATCAATATTATGAGCCTCTTGATGAACTGTAATTATTATTTTTTTTATGAACTGTAATTATTATTGCTTCTACGAACTGCACTTTTCTTTTCTTTTCTTTTCTTTTTTTCCTTTTCTTTTACTATTTCATCTTTCTAACTAGGAGTTGAAATTAATTTAACATTTTCAAAACTTATAACTGTTAAATTTAGCGTGTAAGTTAGGTCAACTCCAAAAGTGGATAGGAAAGTAAGCAAAAAGGGCATAGGCAAAAGCACCAAAAAGGGCCCCCAAAAGGGTCCTATGTGCATTTACAGTGACCCAAACCCAATGCCTCCTCCGAAATTTTTACCTAAACATCATCATCCTCCTCCCCAAACTTTATTATTTCAAGACTAGATTTTGACATTTCAAAAAAGCAATCCAATGGCAGCTTACATGAAGGAACGCTGAATAAAACGCAAGTGTAATAATGGATAAAAATTACTACGAGGTGATTTTTGTGACACAAATTAAAATGTAAAAATAACACTGTTTGCTCGTAATAAGTTCACAAATTAACTCCTCAATATGTAAATATTTAAAAATTAAACAATAAAATCTTCAAATTATTATTCATAACATGCTTTTAAAGATGTGATTTTCATAACATGCTTTTATGCATATATTTAGATCGTCATATCGCTATAAAAATATGATTTAATAAATCGTTAGATCGCAAAGAAAAATGTGATTTGATACATAGATCGTCAGATAGCAAAAACACGCATGATTCGATAACTTAGATGCGCAAATTACTATTCATACTAAATTACTATTCATGCGTTTAAGGCCATATTATTGGCCCCTCAAATTTAATTTTATATTTAGTTAAACCTTTCATAATTCAATTGGCCAACCCAAATTTGATTAAATAATTCTAATTTAATAATCCTTTAAAAAAGAGAATATCATACAAAGCTTTATAAGTCCTATTTTACCCTTCAATCTTTCCTTCCTCACTTCAAATAACGCCAATTTAAAAATAATAAAAATACGTTTGGCCTTTTCTTTTATTCTATTTCCAGTAATTTGGTGCGCGACATGAGCGTAATTCGACGGACGGTCTAAATGTTGCTCGCGCACCACATGCACGAGTCGGATTGCTGCTCTAAATCCTATGGCCTCATCGAAACTTAAATTCAGACTTTGCTAGCCTGGACTTTGGAATTACCCACTTTAATCATACAGAATAGATCTATGAATTTGATATGAATCGATCCTAAATCAACCAAAACCCCAATCTTCATTTCCAGTATCAAAATCAAAAGTGTAATTTGCAGAAGAGATGAAAAAGCAATGACATTCAAATCACAATTCAAACATTCCATTTCCAATTAAATCGTAGGTCGGACAAAGGAAATTAAGCACAATAAACTGCAAATCCTACATCAACCAAAACCCCCAATCTTAATTTTCAGTATCAATATCAAAAGTGTAATTTACACACAGAATTAAATTAAACCAAAAGAGGAGTTCTAGAATCAATATTCTGGGTATCCAATTCATTTTGAGAATCAAATTCATCACCACACTCATACATAGATCCAACAAGTCTCAACTGATCTTCTAAATACCTCTGTAAAAGTCCAACTTCCTTTATCTCATCCTCCCCTGTTAGATTGCAGTCACAGTATCCCTCTTCACATCTCCGCAGCCGCTCCTCCTCATCTCCCTCTTTTCTACTCCGACCACGGCGGAAAATCCGGATACATAGCTCGGCGGCGCAGAAAAGAGGGAAAGTAGCGCATAAAAACGGTAAAAGAATAGGGGAGCAGAGAAGGAGAAATATACAGCGGCTACGGCGCGTGCCAAGCCATGAAGAGGCCGCTAACATGATCCGGCGAAGCGGAGAGAAAAGGGCTGAGGTAGAGAGCGTTGAAATAGGGTGTTGGTGGGGTTCATGGCCGGAGAAGTGTGGGTTGGGGGAAGGAGAAGTGGTGGTGGTGGAGGTGGAGTGGGTTTGGGGTTTGAAAGCATGTGAGCGGGGATATTTATACATGAGAAGCATGTGATGGGTTATGTTGATTTTCCAGCGCCTCATTTAGAACCTTTGACATTAATTTTATGGCAAAACGCATTATTAGTTTATGTCACGTTTTTCTGTATTAAGTTTTATATAAAAAATTACATATTAAATTTTTTATTTTTTATATATTAAATTTTTTTATTTTTAATTTACTTCATATTTAATTTTTATGCTGCTGAATGGATAAGCATGAATAACACATGCTGCTGTATAAAAATTAAATATAAAATAAATTAAAAATAAAAGTATCTAATATATAATTTTTTTGTATAAAAACTTAATATAAAAAAACGTAAAAACTCAAAAACCTAAAAATGTATTTTTTTTAATTTTAATTTAATTCTTTCAATAGTGTTTAGATATATTCTTTTACTCATTTTATTTATTTTACTTTTATTTTTTATTTTTACTCATTATATTTTTTTTATTTTTATTTGAATGTCAGTATAATTGGACAGTGCATATATACTCGCACCATACCCTATCTCAATTTTTTACAAAATATGTTCAGTATTGGTTCACTTACAGAAAATTACTTCAATTTTTTAGAAAATTTTTTCACATAAAACAGAAAATATAAATCATATTTATTTTGATCGGTTTTTTAAAATAGAAAATGAATTTTTCGATTTTTCGAAATAAATAAGAAATTAAAAAACTAATAAAAAATATTTTTCAAATTTTCTGAATAATCTTAATACGCGCGTGCGCACACACATATATATATAGAGAGAGAGTATGCGTATCACATACCTATATACACATATGGATATGTATATATATGTATGTACATACATACGCACACACCTACATGTACATATGTATATATGTATACATACATGTATATGTATGTGTATATATGTGCATATATTTACATACATATGCATATACATATACATATGTATGTATGCATATACATATACATGCACATACATACATACATTACATATACATGTATATATGTATGTACACACACACACATACATATATATATACACGTGTATGTATGCTTATATATACGTATATACAGAAAATAAATACTCCAGTTTTACATTTCTTGTTAAATGAACGCATTTTTAAATTTTTTATATAAAATAAATATTCTAATTTTTCAAAAAAATAGAAAACACAAAATAAAAAATTATTTTCTGTTAGTAAACGCACCCTTATTTTTCTTTTTCTTTTATTTGTACAATTAATAAATTTGTAAATATCTGATATATTCTTAATGTATATATAGTAATTAGTCACTATACATTATTACTCTTTTCATTCTTTTATATATATATATATATATATATATATATATATATATATATATATATATATATATATATATATATATATATATATATATATATATATATATATATATATATATATATATATATATATATATATATATATGCGCTCAATCTCAATCTTAAAAATAATAAGTCATTGCAGTTTAACTTTTTACTAATTTTCTAACCATATGTATTTTTATATGTTCAATACTTCAATTTTCTAAAAAAATAAAAAAACATAAAATAGAAAATTATTTTCTGTTAATAAACGTACCCTTATCTTTCCTTTTTTTTATTTGTACAATTAATAAATTTGTAAATATCTGATATATTCTTAATGTATATATAGTAATTAGTCACTATACATTATTACTCTTTTCATTCTTTATATATATATATATATATATATATGCATGCTCAATCTCAATCTTAAAAAAAAAAAGTCATTGCAGTTTACCTTTTTACTAATTTTCTAACCGTATGTATTTTTATAAAAGAGAGTTACAACTTACAATGAATCAAAAATAATTTTACTGATTACGGTAGAAGAAAGCGGTGATGGTCTATCCTTCAATCCTGATCTCTCTCTCTCTCTGTATATAAAGCTAAATCAAGAGACATTTTAGAAAGATGACGGTGGCAATTTTTTTAGATTATGAATTTGGTTTTATAACCCATTTAAATACCTAATTTTAAAGATATTGAATTTATATATTTAATAATTTTATTAATATTAAATATAAATTCACACTGTAATTAGAAAACTAGAAGCATGCAGTATTTAATCATATTGATGTGACATTTGATCCGTTGTAAAATAAAAATACATGTCTCACATGAATAGTATGATTGGACAGAATTGAAAAAGGAACATGTAGGTTTTCTTGTTAATTTAGATGCATTTTTTGTTGATTTGTCGTTGTGCAATGCTATATTATTGTCGTTGAGTGTTGCACACTATTTTTTTTTTTTTGAATGTGATGTAAATTTATATTTATTATTTAAAAAATTAATAAATATAGGCATTTAATAAATTATTATTAAAGTTTAAGTGTACAAAATAATTATAAAAGTCGAATTCAAGTGCATGTACATGTAAGCAAACAAAACTTAATGATGTGAATTATCTACTTGCTTATTAATAGTGAGACTATCCATTTTTATCTCTATTAATAGACTTCTGAATATTGTTAGTTTCTTTATATCAGCAAACCGGTTATTGTCTTTCCCTATGAACAAACACCAACAAAATTGATCATTTATCTCCATTCTTCAACTGCAAAACACCCATTATTTCAAATTCACTAGCATTAGATTCCTCTTTCTGTGTAGCGTGATTCAAGTAAAAGCACTATTTAGATTAATTTAATAACCATAATAGTGTGCCTCATATTATTCAGATTGATTCTAATGTAAAATGGGTTCAAAATAATGGTTATTGGACTTGCAAATAATATTAGAGTCGCTAGAATTTTATTATAAATAGAAAATCCTTAACTTTCCCTTCATGTTAAATTACAGTTATCAAACTTTTTTAAAAAATACGTTTATGTACCATTGAAAAACAACGAAAAGAGAATGGGAGTCATAAATTCCATGCGTTGTGATAATATCCAAAATAAAATTAACTATAAGGCCAGCTCATTAAAAGCCCACAAAGAGGCCTAAGATCAGAAATCCAAAAAACTCAATACTCAAAGGTACAAATATAACAAGGTACACAGATAACGGGGGGCTCTCTCTCTCTAACTCTTTATACTCTCTCTCCATTAAGCTTTGTCTACATACTTCGATAGCTAACTTAGGCATCGGAGCACAAAAATCCGGCAAGACTGGGCTAGTTTTCTTTTTTGTAGATCATTAAAGCCTTCCTCACCAATGCCGATGATCTCTTCTTCTACGGTAAAATTTTGTGCTTTATCATTTGGTGCTTTCGTTGAGAGTTGACGCCGTATCTGAGCTACTTAGCCTGAAATCAAAGAAAAATGATGTTCGTCTCATGGCTGCTTCTTAAAGGAGCTTCGACGCCAAACTTCAGATCTACTGTTGCCCCTCTGTAAAAGAAAAATCCATGAAAAAATTTGAGCTTTATTTCAAAAAAAAGCCTAGATTTAAAAGATCTTAACTTTATGTTGCAGAAAAAGCCTAGATCTAAAAGATCTTGAGCTTTATTTCATAGAGAAAGCCTAGATCTAAAAATCTTGAGCTTGATTTTAAAGGAAAAGCTTAGATCTAAAAGTCTTTAGCTATATTTCGAGTGGAAGGCCTGGATCTGAAAAATCTTGGGTTTGATTTTTCAAAAAAAAAAGGAGAGAACAGAGATCGAAGAAGAGCAAAGAGCGAGGCTTCAAGGAAACCCACAAGGAGTTCACTGGCGGCATGGTTAAGATGCCACCCTCCTTTTCTATGCCTCCAGCCCAGAGACTCATATCTAAACCGGTCGACACTCACTTCTCCCACCTCCTATCCGATAGGCTATCCCAGTAGTCTTTCCATAGCGACCAATAAAGGCAAGGAGTTGACTGCTGCTGGGTAAAAGGTTAGGGATGATTGCCATATAAAGTTGATCTTGCAAAAGAAGAGAGAGCAGAGAGAGCACATGGTAAAAAAAATGAAAAATTACCTCTTCGATAACTGCTCAAAAGCTATATCCACTCAATTCATAAGCAAGGTGAAGTCAGAAATGACAGGTGGAGGGTTGCCCACCAAACCTTTAAATTTTGAATGACACCATGCTTGGAGAGTTTTTAGCCTAATACAAGGTACGCATTCTACCTTACGAGTCTATTTATTTCTTCACGTCAAACTTTTTAAAGTTATTTGTTCTCCACTGTAATTGTATCTAATACAAGGCATGATATCAATTTGGTCAACATAAAATGCAAATGGCCCCACATTGATGACTATGCATTTGACCAATATATTTTCATTTATATGGATGTGGCAACTTAAAAATGCAAGCCTTTCGATAAAATTATTTAATTTTGGTCGATGAAAAATTTCGACCGATGTATTTAATTTCGATCGATGAAAAATCCCGACCGATGTATTTAATTTTGGTCGATGATAAATTCCGACCGATGTATTTAATTTCGGTCGATGAAAAATTCCAATCGATGTATTTAATTTCGATCGATGAAAAATTTCGATCGATGTATTTAATTCCGATCGATGAAAAATTTCGATCGATGTATTTAATTCTGATCAATGAAAAATTCTAACCGATGTATTTAATTCCGGTCGATGAAAAATTCAGACAGATGTATTTAATTTCGGTCGATGAAAAATTTCGACCGATGTATTTAATTTCGATCGATGAAAAATCCCAATCGATGATTATTAGTTTAAACAACTCCAAAATAAAGGTTAGTTTCAACGCCTCTTTTTATGTTTTTTGACTAATTTATTAGTACATTTGCTCCATTATTTACTTTTAGTTTCTTAATATTTCAACGTGAAATTGTTGAAAACTTCTTTTTCATAATATATTGTTTCTAAAATGTGTTAAATCCGATCCAATGATTATTTATTCCGGTCGACGTAAATCCTGACCAATGATATTTATTTCGGTTGATGGTAAATCTCACTCGATGATTATTTATTCCGGTCGATGTAAATCCCAACCAATGATCATTTATTCTGATCGATTCCGATGATTTTTTTATTCCGATTGGATGGTATGAGCGCCATCGCCAAGAGCGGATTGGATGTTATTATTCCACCGCTAAGAGCAAATCGGATCGGAAGATCATCCATCGCCAAGAGCGGATCGAATGTTATTATTCCACCGCCAAGAGCGAATCTGATCGAAAGACCATCCATTGCCAAAAGTTGATTGAATGTTATTATCTATCGTCAAGAGCGGATCGGATGTTATTATTCCCACCACCAAGAAAGGATCGGATCGGACGACCATCCATCGCCAAGAGCGGATCGGATGTTATTATTCCCACCGTCAAGAGCGAATCGGATCGAAAGATCATCCATCGCTAAGAGCGGATCAGATGTTATTATTGCCACCACTAAGAGCAGATCGGATGTTATTATTGCCACCACCAAGAGCGAATCGGATGTTATTATTGCCACCACCAAGAGCGGATCAGATCGGAAGATCATCCATCGCCAAGAGCGGATCGAATGTTATTATCCTCACCGCCAAGAGAAGATCGAATCGGAAGACCATCCATCGCCAAGAGCGGATCGGATGTTATTATCTCCACTGTCAAGATCGGATTGAAAGACCATCCATCGCCAAGAGCGGATCGAATGTT
This sequence comes from Excoecaria agallocha, assembly GCA_037975025.1. NCBI lineage: Eukaryota > Viridiplantae > Streptophyta > Magnoliopsida > Malpighiales > Euphorbiaceae > Excoecaria > Excoecaria agallocha. The sequence goes on along the minus strand of CM075806.1, from coordinate 120,114,584 downwards.
ATTATTCCACCGCTAAGAGCGGATCGGATCGAAAGACCATCCATCGCTAAGAGCGGATCGGATAGGAAGGCCATTTATTGCCAAGAGCGGATCGGATAGAAAGGCCATTCATTGCCAAGAGCGGATCAGATGTTATTATCCCCACCGCCAAGAGCGGATCGGATGTTATGATCGCCATCTCCGAGAGTGGATTAAATAAAAAAAGGTGTGAAAATTCCTTGAGAAATTGTCATCCATCGCTAACGGCAACTTTGAAAAACCGTAAAGCGGGTTAGTAAATATTTATAAAATTATTTGTAGGATAAAATTGTAAAATTTTTGATCGACGTCACATCTCGATTGATGCACCCATCTCAATCATTCAAAGATGGATGACTCTATTTAATTTCGATCGGCATCACATCCCAATCGATTTATCTAGCTCGATAATTTTTTTAACACTCTCGAGCCTCCGATCTCAAAAATTGAATTCGTGGAGGGGGACTAGTGATAATACCCAAAATAAAATTAACTATAAGGCCAGTCCATTAAAGGCCCACGAAGAGGCTTAAGATTAGAAGCTCAAAAAACCCAACACTCAAAAGTACAAATATAACAAGGTATATAGATAATGGGGGGCTCTCTCTCTATAACTTTTTATACTCTCTCTCCATTAAGCTTTCCCTACACACTTCGATAGCTAACTTAGGCATCAGAGCACAAAAGCCTGGCAAGACCGGGCTAGTTTTCTTTTTTACAAATCATTAAAGCCTCCCTCACCATGGCCAGCGATCTCTCCTTCTACGGTAAAATTTTGTGTTTTATCGGATGGAAAATTCCGATCGGATGTTATTATTCTGATTGGTCAGATATGGTTATCTCTTCGTCAAGAGCGGATCGGATTATCTCTTCACCAAGAGAGGATCGGATTGGAAGACCATCCATCGCCAAGAGCGGATCGGATGTAAATTTTGATCGGATGTTATTATTCCAATCGGTCGGATATGGTTATCTCCTCGCCAAGAGCGGATTGGATTATCTCTCCGCTAAGAGCGGATCGGATTGGAAGACCATCCATCTCCAAAAGCGGATCGGAAGGAAAATTTTGATCGGATGTTATTATTTCGATCGGTCGGATATGGTTATCTCCTCGCCAAGAGCGGATCATATTATCTCTCCCCCAAGAGTGGATCGGATTGGAATACCATCCATCGCCAAGAGCGGATCGGATGGAAAATTTCGATCGGATGTTATTATTTTGATCGATCGGATATGGTTATCTCTTCACTAAGAACAGATCGGATTATCTCTCCGCCAAGAGCGGATCAAATCGGAATACCATCCACCACCAAGAGTGGATCGGATCGAAAGACCATCCATCGCCAAAAGCGGATCGGATGTGGTTATCTCTCAGATAACATAAGCAACCGTAAAGTATGTTAGTAAATATTTATAAAATTATTTGCACAATAAAATTGCAAAAAATTATTTGCAGGATAAAATTATAAATTTTTCGATCGATGTCACATCTCGATCGATGCACCCATCTCAGTCATTCAAAGATGGATGACTCTATTTAATTTCGATCGGCTTTACATCTCAATCGATGTATCTAGCTCGACAATTTTTTTGACACTCTCGAGCCTTCGATCTCAAAGATCGAATTCGTGGATGGGGACTAGTGATAATATCCAAAATAAAATTAACTATAAGGTCAACCCATTAAAGGCCCACGAAGAGGCCTAAGATCAGAAGTCCAAAAAACCCAACACTCAAATGTACAAATATAATAAGGTACACAGATAATGGGGGACTCTCTCTCTATTTATACTCTCTCTCCATTAAACTTTCTCTAGACACTTCGATAGCTAACTTAGGCATCGGAGCATAAAAGCCCAGCAAGATCGAGCTGGTTTTCTTTTTTGCAGATCATTAAAGTCTCTCTTACCATGGCCGGCGATCTCTCCTTCTACGGTAAAATTTTGTGTTTTATCACGTTGAGAAAGTAATTTTGCAATTTTAGCTCAAGATTAGTATATCATTTTGCAATTTTAGCTCAAGATTAGTATATCATTTTCTTTTTTATAGCATGAATCCTAATTAAAAAGTTGATTCAATTGTGTTATATATGATTTTGGGTGATTTCTAAACTTGCAAATATTGTTTAGAATATTACAGTTTAATTTATAGGGATGAGCATGGACCGGTTAACCGGTCGATTAGCAAAAATAATTAACCAGTCCATTAATATCGATTTTTTAAAATCACTAACCATTAACCAGTCTGTTGTATTCGGTTAACTAGTTTATCGATTCGGTTTTCGATTTGGTTAACCAATATTTTTTAATTAATCATTAAAATTTATAACATAAAATTATTGAAAAAATTTATACAAAGTTCAATTCAATTTCAAATGTGTAAAGTAATTTAATATAAAAATTACGAAACAAACATAATTTACTAGTCAAAATTCATGTTATATAGATTAATAGCTGATATTATAAAATAGATTTGATATTTGTTGAAAATTATAATATGTTTGATTTTAAGTTAAATAAAATTTTGAATAATATTAATTAAATGTTATAACATAAACTCTAAAGTATAAGAAAATGTAATTACATGCTATTAAGTAAAATATGAACACCAATGTATGATAAAAAATAATATATATAAAAGTTAATCAGATACTATATATAAATATTACTATATAATTAAAGAGAATGATATAATATAAATTTAGTTTAATATAAAAATAATATATATAAAAGTTAATCGTATACTATATATAAATATTATTATATAATTAAAGAGAATGACATAATATAATTAAATTAAGGTATAAAAATAAAAATATAATTTAAATATATTTTAAAAATATTATTTTCTGTAAATTTTAGAGAGATAGAAAAAATTAAAGATATATATATATATATATATATATACGTAATAACGAACTTGCAAAATGAATCTCTCTCTCCAAAAAAGCATGTTTTTTTTTACCGCCGCACAAAGAAAATATTTTGTTGCGAATGAACAAGATATTGAAGAATTGTCCATACGTAAAATCAGAATTCTTAATACGGGCATTTTTCACATAAAAAGGGAATCTTTTGTTACAATAGAAAAAAAAATAATTATAATATTATAATAAATAATATTAATATTAAAATATTCAATTTAGAAATAAATAATATAGTTAATCTTATTAGTTAATATAGTAATAATAGTATAATTATATTAATAGTATAATTGTATTATATTATATTATATTAATAGGTATATGCGTGAAACACAATTTACTAATTAATTTATTTTTAATTTAGTAATTTATTTTAATTCTATTTCATTTTTATTCAAATACTATAACTATATTATATTATGTATGGTCTCAGCTTAATCTTAACTTGGAGCATCTTATTGAAAAATGGATTAAGTAATTAAATTTTTGCAAATCCTCTTGAAGTATTAACTAATGGAAGATGAATGGTATTAGAAACCTATTCCTTTTTCTTTTTTTTTTAATAAATAGGAAGTCTGGCTAGAATTCGGATGTCGGAATATATATATATATATATATATATATATATATATATATATATATATATATATATATATATATATATATATATATATATATATATATATATATATATATATATATATATATATAAACCTGTTAACTATAAACTAATGGTTAACCGGTACCTAAACCATAATCATTAATCAAAAATATAAAAATTGAAAATCGTAAGCGAATCTATCGGATCGGTTAACCATAAAAATTAATTCGATTTTGGACCGATTTTATGATTAATCATATTTTCAATTTTTTTGCTCATCCCTATTAATTTATATGTGGTATCAGAGCCGATTATTACATATTGATTCATATTAAAGTTAACTTTAGGATTCATAATAACTATTAATATAGCTTCAGGTTATAACACACTATTAAAATTATTTTATTGCTTCCACTGTAATTTTACATGAATCAAATAATTAATTTAACGTATATTTTTTTTCAATTTGTTGCATGAATTGTTTACAGCAATATTAAATATTATGATTTTTTTTATAAAGAACAAATCTTATGGTTAAATAATTAAGGGTCTTAACTATAGGGTATTTTATAATATTGGATCTCATTTTCAAAATCCTACAATATCAACTCACAACTTTGACTCTCCTTTTAATTGATAGATTATGTCACTATTCCATTGTTCCTTTTCAATAGCGATGGAGTCCCTCAATTAAAAGGAAAATTGAAATTGGAAACTGATATTGTAAGATTTTAAAAATAGAATCCAACACTGTATGGTATCCTATAGTCTGGAATTTAATTTATAATTAACTCTTAATTAAAATGAGATTATATTATTGGTGAAATATTTGTAATTGGATTATTTTGTTTAAAAAAATTGATTTGAATTTGGTTGGATCAAATATGAACTAAAGCTTGGGTTGAAGTTACTGCAAATTGATTTCTGTAAACGAAAATCAGAGGTTGAATATGCATGGTTAATTACATTTTGATCCTTATAGTTTTTAGACCATTACGATTTGGTAATAAAAATTACAATTTAATTCCTAAAAGTTTTGAATTTTACATATAATCTTTCAACATTATAGTTAAACTCCTAAGTTTGTTTATTCTTAATTAAATGTAAATAAAGAAAACTTGTTAGTCACCAAAGTTATGACCTTACTTGAAAAAATATTTAGACATTTAGTTTTATATTCTTTTAATTGTTCATATCATGCTAAATGAAAGATAAATTGAGCAATTGAGATTATTAATTATAATGATAGAAGATCACCCAAAGTTGGATCATTGCTTATAATTAATAATATTAAAGAGACTTATTGACATACTCGATGAATATGTTTGTATATCCAAAGATGCATACTGAGTTGAGTATGATTGATTGTCTATTAAAGTGCATATATATATGTTTGCTAGAATAATTATGGATTAAGGATGTGTAGGTGAACTTATATATATATATATATATATATATATAAAGATTATTATTGTCTGAATCTATTAATTGTATTCTAAGTATTATCGTGTGAGTTTGTATTATATTTGTAACTTCTAATAGTTTATTAGCCATGGGCAAGGGTATCATCAAGTTAAATGGGCTAAACTATGCTGATTTGTCTGAACAAATTCAATTTTAGTTGGGTATTATAGATAATGACCTAGCATTAGTTGTTGAAAAGCCTGCAACCATTATCGAGACAAGTACACAAGTTTAAAAGAGATATTGTGAGACTTGGGAAAAGTCTAATTGTGACACCTTACATACAATTATATCCCAAATATTTCATAAATTCAATATACTATCATTCACATATCATTTGCATACACATACATTAGTAGTCATAACATTAATTATTTTTACAATAATAACTATAATTCTTAAATACCAGACATTGACTACAAACCAAGCTGCCTCAGCTTATGCGATCCCAACTGTCTGTATGTACATGTCTTTCAATCTTTTTTCTTCGCGTCCCTAAATTTCCTGTTCCTACGAGCAGTCAAAAATCGCACGCTAAGCAACATTGTTACCTAGTGGCGGATACAACTACACAAAATTTCATTCAGATAATCTTTTTATTTTATTATTCGGCTGTACTTATTACCTTATTTAATTCCTTATATATATATATATATATAGTTTTCTTCTTTTCATTTCTGTCATTACTTGATCTTTAACAATGATACTGTTTCGCATTCCATATCTTTTACACACATAAGTCTAAAATTTTCATCACTGATTCCCATTTTTTTAATATAACTATTTTATTGATCTCCTCTACCACAATTTATCATATTAACAGTAATTCATCTTAGTGCATATTTTTAATTATGTAATTTAACTTCAATATCTGTATAAAATTTCTTTATTTACTGATTACTTAACACTTTGCTATTTTCTCAATTTTCCCATAATTCAGTCATTTTCAAATTTTACTTTCCATTTCCTTTTTACGTAGTTTTTAAATTCAGTTTGATTTTTCCATATGTCACTTAGTCTTTGTATACTGCTAAGTTATTAACTAGTTTTTTTATTCTAATCACATTGGTCTTTTCTTTTCATTTCAATTCTTAAGAGTTACCATTTCATTCCTTAAATCTTTCTCGAATTTTTGAATCAATTATAATCTATCTTATTTATACTAACCTTACTCAATTTCTTCTCATTTGATTTTATTTTCAGAATTTCACCATCTAGCCCCTGAATTTGTAGATTCCTATAATCATTGCTATTTAAAATTTTGGGTTCTCATTCTCTTAAACAATTCTCATATTTAAACTTCCTTTACCTATATACACATACACACACACACACACACTTTCACGACATAGTGCAATTAAATCCCTAAATCTTTATTCATCTCATTTGACTTTATTTATTTCATAATCACCATTTTCTCATCATTCTTTTATACCAAATAATTTATGAATTTATTTTCTCATTAAAATTTCATTTCTTAAATTTTACTATTTGGTATTTGAACTTGTAATTTATTTCAAATTATTGTTAATTATTTTTTTCACCTTTGATTTAATTTCTTTTATACTTATTTTTCATATTTAATTTCACCTATTTTTTTCACTTTGATGGATATATTCAATTTGATCCTTATCATTTCTTTATATTTTATTCCACATTAATAAATTTCGATTTTGATCAAATAAATTTCTTTTTCCTTCTCATTTTCAACTATTTACAAAAGTTTGTGAAGAATTACAATTAAGTCCCTAAAGTTGACTTTTCTTGATTTTTAATCATATTAACTTCAACTTTGACCTAATTGACTTCTTTTGACTTACAATTTAATCTATAAAGCATAAATTCCATTTTAGTCCCTAAGTAACTGACTTTTATCTTATTTTGACAAAATTGATCTCAACTTTGATCAATTTGACTTTCTTTGAATTCTACTTAAATTCAAGTGCGTAAATTGTATTTTGGTCCTTTAAAATTTTTTCAAGGTGACAAATTACAGTTTGATCCTTGAACTTTATTTTATTCACAGTTTTACCTTTTTTGATCAAAGTGACTATTTTACCCCTTTTAATAATATTTTTCACATTATTTGATCGTTTTATCCCTAATTAATCGTGTAATTATATTTTTGCCCTTATTAACTCTTTTAACCTTATTTTTCGTTCTTTCTCATGTTTATTCACACCAATGAAATTTTTATTACTGTAATTACTCTTTATTACTCAGCTTACATGTGAAATTATAATTTTTCCCCTAGTTGATAACAGTAGGAATATTATGAACTGGATAAGCAAAACAGTAAATCCAGTATGCTGGAGGGACCATACATCTAGGGTACGATACCATGCTCCAGTACAATACTATAATGAATCGGCTAATCAGTAAACTCAGTACAATGATAGTAACAGTAATACCGTAGGGTAAGTACCCCTATGGCTAGCCATACTATCCTAAAGTTTCGGTTAACCCACTGAACACTAAGGGTGTTATTAGATTTCATATCACATAACATTTTTATCACATCATTTATTCTTATCATATTATGTTAACCACATTGTACTTTCAAGTGCATTCACATAAACTCATTAATCATGGATTCCACACATATAGATGTTTATAGCCAATACATTACAACTAACTCATGTCATCCATAATACATATACTTTTTGACCACCAAGCAAAATCACGTTTCCAAAATATTTCTTTCTTGAATTTCATACTATACATAGTTTTATATCCATTTTAAGCCATAATGTAATGAATAGGCCAATTTCACATAGAAATTCTTAAGTTCCATTTCTTTTTACCATTATGTAACCATTACATAATTTGATACACTTCTCATTTTTCATTCTCATTATCATTATTGTATTCCATATGTTTTAATTTGCCTAGTTATCATTAACTACTCAATTAAAAGTTAAATTACATTAAGGTACCCTAAGGTACCTAATTCGGCCACTTTGGTTTGTTTCTCTTTTTATTTAATTTCTTCACTAATTTGAGTTTTTAGTGTCTTAACTTGCATTATAACATGCTATCTTAATTTATTTCACTATTACACTCAATTTAATATAGTTACATAATATAGTTTCCATACTAATCATCATAGTTACATATCATTTAAGGCATTATTTAACCATAGTATATTTATTCCTTGAAATATTACTCAATTTATGAAGAATCTACCAATTATCATCAAAATACCCCATGATTCCACCTAAGGTACCATTCGACCTTCCCATTTTTTTCTTACTTATAAATCAATTTCTTCTTAATTCTAGGGTTATCTCATATCAATTCATCATTCTATTAAGTTATATTAAATTGTTTCATAATTCCATTACATTACACTTATAATTTCATAATATCACATCATTATGTACTCATAATAATTATTATATTTATGCATTTATTCAAGCTTAATTTATTCTAAAGATGTTTCTCTAATTTAATATACTCCATTTTATGCTTAAATTGCTAGTTAACATCATTAAATCATTTTGTTCTTCATTATGTGTATTAGTCTTCTTGCTAAATGTTGGACTTCTCTTTAATTTCCTACTTATTTCACTATAATTCATCACTTTGTAAGGTTACTTTAAATTATCCATCATTATTTCTAAATTTCCTATAGTTACATAAGCTAATTTCTATAGGAAATTCAACATTCAAATGAAATTAAGTTTAGAGAATGTATCCGCTAACCTTATTTGAGCTTAAATCCATCTAAGCTTCCTCTCTCTTGCTTTCCACTTTCTTTTCCCCTCCTCTTATTTTTTCCTCTTTAGGCTGAATTCTTCATGGTAAATTTTTACCAATTTCTTCCTTCCTTTACACAAAGTAACTACATAAACACATTCTCCACACCCTAATTCACCTATTAAAATTCTTGAATCACTTTAAAAATATCAAATACACTTACCTCAATATTTGATACATAATCTTCTTTACTTGACTTCCATCACTTCTTTCTCTCCAATTAAACTCTAGAGGTGGTTAGGAATAAATTTAGGGCATTATAATTATAGGGGATATGAAATTTAGTAAGTATTTGGTAGAATTTAACTAGGAAAAATGAAAGAAACATAGAAGAATGAAGAAGAAGAGAGAAACGACTAGAACAGAAGAGAAGCCAGGTGAAAATGCTGGAAATTTATGATATTTTCAGCTTATATACTCATGTAGATTAGGCCAAATCAGGCCTAACTCTTTTGGTTTACTCTAATGGCCCATTTCAACTTAAATAAGCTAAATTTTGGCCCAAATAAATTTCTTCATCCATTCATATATTCTATTAAATCTCTAATCCATTCCACCACCCTTAAAATGATAAATTAGGCTTCTCCATAAATTTTTAAGCAAATCAAAGTTCGTTTCCAGTCCGATACGCAAAAATTCGATATCACCAAAAAATTCATTTTTTTGTACCAATATATTCTACATATTATTAAATATAAAAATGGAAAATTTTTGTTATTTTTAGAGGTCATTTGATATTTTTAAATTTTCACTGAAACCTTAATCAACCCTTTTTTGAAACCAATGTTTTTGGTATTAGAATACTTCAAAATTTTACCCCACATGCAGTAGATGGATTAGGAATGCATAGTTAAAATTTTGGCTAATTCTGACATCATTTTGATATACTTCTGGCTTCGACGGTCTGTGCAGCCAGTCCGATACTCGAAATCATGAAACTGACAGAATACTTATTTTTCACCTTAAATAGTTTATTTATGTCATTAATAATATATGTATACCATTGGAATAATTTTTGAAAGTTGGCACACTCATTTAGAGTCTAGTCAAACTTCTGATCAACCCTTTTTACGGTACCAAGTAAAAACTTTTCTATCATGTTTAAGGGCCAATCTAAGCTCGTTTTCTTCTCAATTTATACCACTGGACTCCTTTTAATATGTACTTTCATAAACTACTCTTAGGCAAAACTGTTCGCCGGATCACCCATCCTCGGATTACCCTAGCCTGAGCACGTTTTACATTTACCCATTTTCCAACTTACTCATCTTATTTAACTCCAATTATTCCAAAATTTATCCTAGGATAATTATTCATGCACTACATCATATCATACATGATAGATGCAAGATTTTGGGTGTTACACTAATAGGTTGAGTTTGAACTTGTTATGATTGATAATGGTTGAAAATGTTAAGCGATTAATGCCTAATATGGACAATGCAAGGGAACGCATGATGGAAATCAAGGAGTACTCACAATCAGACATATCTGACAAGTCTATTTTAGAAAACTTGATGAGTGAATTGACGACCAAAAAGTTTGATTGGTCTTAACCTATCTATGTTTATGTAACAGGCATTTCGAGTTTGGCTTCAAAGCTAAAATCAATGGGCATAGACATGAGTGAATCTTTCTTAGTACAATTCATGATTAACTCACTTTCTTTTGAATTTGGTTAGTTTTAAGTGAATTATAACACTCTTAAGGTGAAATGGAACCTTCAAGAAATCAAGGCTATATTGGCATAAGAGGAAGAGAGATTAAAAAATGATGGAATGCTTTATTCATTTTACAGTACACAATAAAGGTAGCAGTAGAAAGAGGAAGCCAAAAAAGAAGAACTATAAAAGGACAAAACCCCAATAAAGGTTAATGAGGGCCAAATATATAAAGAGCAATATTGTTTCTTTTATAAGAAAACTGGTTACCTTAAGAAAGACTGCCCTAAGAGAAAGGCTTGGTTTAAAAAAAGTTAAGTGCTATGTTTTTGAATCAAAGCTTATTGAGGTTCCCAATAATACCTAATTGTTAGATTCAGGTGCAACTACTCATGTATTACATGTTATGCAGGGATTCCTTTCAATCCAAACTATAATTGGAACTGAAAAGTTCCTATATATAGGTAACAAAATAAAGACATGAATAGAAGGAATTGGAGCATACAAATTGTTTTAGACACTAGTTGTAGTCTAGATCTTAAAAAGTATCTTTATGTTCCCGAATGTGCTAGAAATTTATTTTTTTTGTTAGTTAGTTAGAAAAGATAGGTTTTAATTTTAATGTTGAAAATGATGTTTCTCTATTATATAAATAACATTACTATTATGATTCTAATACATTAATGGATGGTTTATATCATTCAACCTTAATGTTATTAATTATTCTGAATCCATGTTTTCATGTTGAACGTTATACTACACATGATGAACACTTTGCTTACTTGTGACATAAAAGGTTAGGTCACATATCTAGAGAAAGGGTGATAAAGTTAGTGAAAAATTAAATCTTACCTCAACTAGATTTTATTGATTAGGATGTGTGTTTGTATTGCATTAAAGGCAAGCAAACCAAACACATATCTAAGAATTCAACCACAACAAGTATTGAGTTACTTGAATTAATACATACTTCTATATACGGTCTATTTCATATTTTATATTGGGGCAATGAAAAATATTTTATCACTTTTATTGATGACTATTCATGTTATTGTTATCTCTATTTATTGCATGAAAAGTCTCAATGAATAGACATTCTTGAAGTGTTCATCAATGAGTTGGAAAGACAATTAAATAAAAAAGTGAAAGCAGTAAGATCTAATAAAGGTGGTGAATATTATGGTGAATATGATAAGAATGGATAGTGTCCAGGTCCATTTACAAAACTTCTTCAAAGTCGAGGCATTTGTGCATAGTATACAATGCCCAGTAAACCATAATAGAATGGTATAACTGAAAGGCAGAATCTTACTCTTTTGGATATGGTTAGAGTATGTTAAGTTGCACTACTGTACCTTTATCTTTATGGGTGTATGCATTAAAGATGACTGCATATCTACTTAATAGGGTTCCTAGTAAAGCAATTACTATGACACCTTATGAATTGTAGAAAGGTAAGAAACCTAGCTTGAGACACCTACATGTTTAGGGTTGTCCAACAAAAATAAGGATTTATAATCTTCATGAAAGGAAATTTGATGCAAGAACCATTAATTGTTACTTCATTAGTTATCCAAAAAATTCCAAAAGGTATATATTTAATTGTCCTAACCATGGTACAAGGATAGTTGAGTCTAGTAATGTTAGTTTCATTGAAAATTGATATATCAATAGGAGTGGGGAACCATGAAAAGTGGATATTTAAGAGATTCAGATGAAAAATTCTTCACCTAGTGTTTCTTCTCAAGTTGTTGCATTACAACTGTAACACCTTTATACCACTGTACCGAACGTATAGTGATCGAATGATACAACAGAATGGCTATAACAAAAATATATATATTAAACAGTCTATTAATTTTTTTTCTTAAATCACAAATACCTTCGTTCCATATAACATATCCATATGGAAAACATAACTACAATTAAAATACTACATAAGTACAATTCATATGTTTTACCTCCAATATACGTATAAATACATGCCATGCCAACTAACATCATTGAATTATGCTTTGATCCTGATCAACACTGTAGCCTTGGTTACCCATCTTTCTATCTTTATAACCTGCGTGCAATTAATAAACTACAAGCTGAGCATCCAAATGCCCAGTGGTGGATACATATCCCAAACTTTTCACAAAAATATCATTTACACATACACACATGCATATATACACACATACATACACACATGCATGCTTCCATGAGCATTCTTTAACATCAACTATTCATTTTACAATTTTGATGTGCTCCATACAATCATGCACACATGCATTCAATATGAAAAACTGTTTCAATCATTCAGTAGGATACCATTATCAGTCTTTCAAACACATCACTTAGTGTAATTGCCATTTTTATGCTTATCTTTCATTTATTTACAATATTAACTTTCAATTATAATTTATCACCTTACTATCGATAACTGAACTCATTTAGGCATTTCATTTACTGTTCATTATGCAATTTACAATCTTGATTCTTAATATACTATTTTCTTATCATTTTACACTTTAATACAAATTCTTTTCACTCTTTACAAGTACATTGACTCATAGTTCATTTTTACTTGGGAATTTATCTTTGTAATGGCCTCGACATCGGGTCAGCCATGAATAGTACTTTTCGACAGTGAATAGTATTTTTCGAGCCCGAAAGGACACCCAAAAGTCAAAAATATTTTATTGGACCATTGGAAAGTATTGGTAATGATGAGCCCGGGGTTGAAATCTGAAGTTAAATTGAGGTCAAATGGACTTCCAAAATTCAAAAATATGAAAAAGTTAGAGAGTCAATTTCCCTGGTAGCGAAGGGGACTTGATTTTACGTAAATAATTAAAAATAGTAAATGAACTCTAAAAATTACCAAATTTTACATGCCTACATGAATTTTTGTGTAAAATATTTTGGTGATAATAATTGAATTTTTTGGTGACACCGACAGTTATCGAATCGGACTGATAAGTTTGAATCGGATCGATAACGGACTTCGATTGAGCTAAAAATTTATGTACTATCTATTTTTGAGGTCATAAAAATAATAAAATCATTTTTAAAGTGATTTGAAGTAAGGAAGAGAGAGAATTTTGATTGGACTTTAAAAAGGCCTAAATGGGCCTTAAGAAAAGAATGGGCTAAGCTCATTAATTTAGCCCCATTTTTGGCCCATTAAGAGGGTATAAGTAGAGCTAAATATATGGAGTTTACTTCCAGAACTCACCAGCTTTTTCCCCCTCTTGTGATGGCCGAAACACTCTCTCCTTCTTCTCTCTTTGATTTCTTCTTCTTTTACTTCAAATCTCCCATAAACTTCAACATAAAAGATGAAGTTTTATCTCTCTAGCTCACCTTAGTAACCTCAAGCAAGTGCTTTGAGCAAAGGAAGTCATGAAATCAAGTGGAGAAATAAATAAAGGTAAGATGAAACTTAAGGAATTATTTGATTTTTAATTGGTTCTTTAGTATTTTCTCATAGTTTTGGGTGCATAGAGGTTGGATTTGATGTTACTTTGAGCAAAATAAAATGAAATCATGGTGTTTTGTTGAAGGGGAAATTCGGCCAAAGGGTAATGATGGTGAAGAATAAAGTTTTGCTTTGTGTCAAGTGAAAAAAATGAAGTTTAAGGAAGGTTAAGCATGAAAAAAGGTAAGTGACTATAAAATCCTTTAGTTTTCCTATTATTATGAATTTTTCTTAATTATGTAATTAAGATAAAAATGTTTAAAGTAACTAATTGATGCAATTATGTTAGGGTAATTGTATTTGGACTAGAGAAAAGATAAATGAAAAGTAAAAATGAGAGAAAGAAAAATTTTAGAATGAAAAGTAATGGTGGCCGAAATTCTTAGTGAGAGAAAATGGTAAGAAAAATGCATAAAAATAATGTATGTTAGCTTAAAATAATAGTAGACATGATAATAAATATCTATGAATTTTTAGAGAATATTTAAAAATTATTTAAAAATTTTTAAGGTTATGTATAGTGTTTGTATATAATGAAAATTGTGATTTATAGTGAATTAAATGACTATTTTGAGAAAAAATGATAATAACTAATAAATAATGGTTAATTAAATTTTATTGGCATTTATTAAAATTATTGTGATTTTATTTAGAATTTAATGTTAATAAGTGTATTGAAAATAATTGAATTATTAGTTAATAATTGCATAAAAATGCTGAAAATGGTAAATTTATATAAAATCAAATTAATGTCAACAAAAAGAAGTAAAAAGTCAACCGATGAATTTTTTGAAATAATTACTAAGTCATGAAAATAATAAGAGTAATGAATTATTGGTAAATAATTCATAAAATGAGTGAAAATGATGAAAATTATAAAATAATATGTACACGAATTTTTATGGAATTTATATGCTTTGTTAGAATATTTTCGAAATAAATTATTGGTTATGTTTAATTAAATATTGAATTATCAAGAAATAATTCGATAAATAAGTACGTAATTATAAACGAATGCGAAGTAAATTGTTTCAGTATAAAAAGAAATGAAAAAGTCAAATTATGCATTTTCGAAGCATAAAATAACGAATTATACCAATAGAATCCATAAGTGCGTAAAAGTAGTAAAATAAATGCGTGACTAATTTATCAAAATAAATTAGTCAATAAAAAGTATTAAAAGAGTGAATGATTATAAAATAATTCGCTGACGAAATAAAAGTCAGCATATCGAATGATTGAAAAGTTTGGACAGAAAAAGAAAAAATTGTAAAAAAGTCAAGCCTTAAATTATTGAAAAATAATTCGCAAAGAATTATACAAAAAGAATAAAAGAAAATTGTGAATTATAATGCCATAATTCATAATTTGTATAAAAGACTAAAAAGCCTAAGTGTCTTATCGAAGGATAATTCACAAACGTGACTTGAAAAGATAAAGTGAATGAAAGGACAATAAGTTATTGAATAGTCAAAAACACTAAAGAGTGTGTTTGATCAGAATATAGTGTACAAAGAAATAAAAGAAAGAAATTAAAGATTTTTAAATATTTAAAAATTATTGCAAATATAAGTGATTATTTTGCCCTTAGCGATAAACATGTAATATTATTCTTGTTTAGGATATAATTGGGAAGCCATAGGGACAGCTTTGTACCGCGGTACAAGTCATGGCGACTTGCTTTGCTATGGGCAGGATCTTTGATCTCCATAGCTTCAGTGAAAGTGAAAGTGACAGTGTATCTGTTTTCTGCTCTGTGAGACTTGATATTTCGAGATCATTTATCTATCTGTTCAGTGGGACCTTTGGGTCCAGTCCCGAGTATCCTTTTTGAGAATCCTGTTATATTGCACTAGGGGCGTATCGAAATGAATATATTGGTATTGTTTAAATGAATTGAATATAAGAAGTTATAACGAAAAATGATTCGTTTGGAAGAAAACACAAAGTTGAAATAAATCTGTAAAAGTTTTTCGAAAAGTGTAATTAATAAGAAAAAGAAAAAAAAGGTTTTATAACAATAAAATAATAAATGAAGATCAAGTTAAGCTTTTATGATGAAAAATGATTTAAATTGTATTTTATTTGACATAAAAAAGATAAATTTAATTAATTGGTATTTTCTGTACCAATTATTATTGGAAAAAGTGACAAGTTTGGAAAATAATATTAATTTTCTATTTAAAGTTAAAAAGTGATAGTAATGACATTAAGTGAAACTTAATGCTTAAGTAAGGTATTTTTGAAAGAAAAGTTAAATGAAAAGTATAACGATAAAAGGCACATAATTGTTCAATGAGAAAAAAGTAAAAGACATAAGTATTAAGCAAATATTTGAACATAAGTAAATGTATAAAAGAAGGAAAGAGAGTTTGACTGCAAAGTATCCCAAAATAGCTGTATCACTTTGCAATAAAACTTAAAAGCCTTTAAATAGTAATATATTTATTAGTTAAAAGTTAAAATAAAATAAAAGAATAAATAGCAAGAAGTACAATTAGAATACAGATTGGATAATTGAACAGTAAATCAAAAAATAAAAATGGTTTAATTTGGTACCATTAAAGACATGAGTATGAATTAACATTGCTAAATGAAATGATAATATTACCGCTGTGGCTAAAAAGATAAGACGAAAGTAAAAGTTATAGTAAAGAATAACATAAAAGCAAAAGTAAATTTGATATCGATTCGCCTAAGAGGTTAGTGTAAAGTAAAATTGAAATATTGAAACCAAAGAACAATGATTACCAAAAATATGAATTAATAATAAAATTAATATTAACTGAAGTAAAAGAAAACGTTTAATGAAATGAGAATTGATGTAGCATAACCTATGTAATTATGCTTTATTTTGGAAAATTTTTGGATTAGTAGTCACCACTGAGCATATCTAGTGCTCAGCACGTAGTGTTTACTGCGTGCAGGTTATGAAGTATTGCGGGAGCATAGTATACGGTGGTGCCAGACCGGAAGAGAAGAATTAGTATTAGACCAAATTGTAATTTGGCATGTATATACTTAGACTATTAAGGTAAAAGATTTATCTGTAATTCGATTGCTTTTATGATTATTGATGGATGAGTGTTTAATGTAGGTTTTTGGTATGAAGTTATTTTGTATATGTTTTAATTGTTACAAGGATGTTGTTTGATTCGGAAATTAATGTAAAAGTATTTTAAATGTATCGAACTATTCAATGGAAAAAATTTTTTTTACCGTTTTCAGTTAAGTTTCATATCGGAAAGAACTGTTTCGAGAAGGACGTGACAATCTTCATTCTTTTATTCATTTTTTTACCATTTTTTTACACTAATGACACTATTTATCTTTACTTTCATGCTAAATTACTTATTTGACATGGAACTTATCATTTTATTTCAAATATGCCACTTTATGGCAAATTATATACGGATTCCCTAATTTTCAATTGTTTACAAAACTGTCATTTTACATCCTATTTACAATTTTGCTATCAGTTTACTTATTTTCACTTTAAATCCATTATTTAGCATACAAATTATCAATTAGTCTTTGCTTTAACATTTTAATGTCAAATTGCATTTTAGTCCTCCAAGACTACAAAGGATTACTTTTAAGTTGTTCATTCACTATTTTATCATTCTTTATTCCTACATTCACGATTTTATCACTTTTACCCATTAGATCCATTATTTGGGTAAATTATAATTTTGATCTTAAACTTTTCATTTTTTTTTCATAACAGTCCTTTTTTATTTTCATTTCTATTCACACTTCACATTTTTGCATTATTATATTATTATTACCATTATGCCCCAAGTACAATTCTAGCAGAAATCTTTCGACTGGATATATGAGATGTGGACTCCACGGGTCCACAGCAGTACAATACGGTAGGGGATGCTCCTGAAGGACCAATCCACCTCAGATCATATCAAAACAAAACAGTCAGAACAGAAACTATGGAAAATCATTACGATCCTACTATAACAAAGCAAACCGCTATGCTTTGCACTGCGGTATGGATATCCCTATAACTAGCCAATCATATCCTGGACTAGATTTAAACTTCTAGACCATTACTAAGGGCAATATTCTTTGCTTATTTCAGAATCATTTTTCACATTTTAGATATTTCCATTTGCTTTTGCATTTTAGTGTACTGTTCATTCAATTATTTCTTTTCATTTCAGTACATCTGACTCTTTCACTTACTTTTACATTTTCAATACACTAATCACTTGACATATTCATCATTACTTTGGTATACTTTTCAATTTAGTCTTTAATTTTTTTATTTAGTTACAAAATTGCCCTTTTATACTTTAATCACAAAACTGCCACTAGTTTACATTTTTTTCACTCCATATTCATTAATTTATTAGCATGCATAATTACCGTTTTATCTTTATTTTAACTTTTCATGCAAAATTTTATTTTGGTCATTCCAATTCACAAAGTACATTTCAGGCTATTTGCTCACCATTTATTTTCATTTTTACCCTTTATTCATTTCTTTATTATTTTTACTCACTAAACTCAATATTTGAAAAAATTACCATTTTACCCCTAAACGTTTCATTTTTTTTTTCAATTAGATCATTTTTCATTCTAAATTTTAATTTTTTTTACTTTACTTCTCACACTTTTTTTATTTATATTTACCATTATTTCTTTCTTTTTCACACTTAAACTTTTATATAAGGAAAAAGTAATGTTTAGTTCCTGAACTTTATTGCTTTATAGTTTCATCCCTCTAGTTCACTTTTATTTGCAAAATTGCTATCGGTTCTATACTTTATATTTTTAATTTATTATACTTTTATGGATTACAATTTAGTTCATAGAATAGTTGAATTACCATTTTATCCTTTTTTCTCAATGTTTTGTAAAATTACAATTTACCTTTAAACTTTCAATTTCTTTCATTTAAATCTCCCTTTTATTTTATTTTATGTTTTTATTTTTTTTCTTATTTCATCAGTTCAACTTCAATACATACCAATAATCAATATTATACACTTAATATACATTTTCAATTAAAAAATACATTACGTATACTTATATTTATATTCGGCCAACACAATGTTTTTCATATATAATCTAGTTTGATCCATTTAACACTTAACCCACCTAATTAGTTAATCATTATCACTATTTTACACTTAAATGATCATACACATTAAAAATCATTATACTAAACCTAATTACTGTATTTGGTCATCTCAAGTTTTCACCTCAAATTTATTTTCTTTCATTACTAATTGATCAAAACATCATCTTTAATCCTTTTAACAATTTCTATATCAATTATTTCAATTATTCATGCATTAATCATATAATACATAACATATATAACCACAAATGAAACCAAATCAATGGAAATTAGGGAATATTGTATCCACTTACCTTAAATTCACTTTCTCCTCACTTAAATCCCCAATTCCATCACATTAAATCCATGGAATTTCACTATTTCCATTTTTCTCCAAAGGTGGCCGGATATACCCACAAAATTTTTTATAAAATCCATACTTCAATAATTGATTCTAACATCATAAATAAAATCTACACACCTAAATCCATCTATACATGCCTTTAAATTGAATTAAAAATCATAATTTTACTTATCCTCAATTTGAACATAAGTTTATAAATCTTAGTTTTCCACTTCAATTACTCCAAATTTAGCTTAGATATGCTCACCATATGAAAAAGAATCATTGATTTGCTTGGGAAAGTAGGATTTAGGGTGAGATTTCGGAAGAAAACGAAAAAATTTGGTGGAAGAGAGAGAGAGAGCAATTCAACCATGGCATAAAGGAGGAAAAAGACCAAATTTTATTGGAGAATTCTGGTTCTCCAGGCTTTATATAGGTGGTCTAATTGGGTTGGGCTTGGTCTAACTAAGTTGGCCCAACCAAACTTAAGTCCAATCTCCATTTTAAGCCCATTATGCATTTTAAAATTAAATTTCTCACTTTTAAAACTTAAATTCACTCAAAATCAATTTCATAATTCTTAAAATAATAAATTAAGCCTCCATGAAAAATTTCAGCTCCATCGAAGTCCATTTTTGGTCTGGTTCACTCAAACCAATTCGATTAGTAAATTTTTGGTGTTATCGTAAAATCACTTTTTTACTATCAAATAATTTCAATTACTAATTAGAGCCTAACTTGAACTTTCTGCAATTTTTAAAGATCATTTGCTCTTTTTAAAGCCTCGATCAAATCCACGATCATTAATTTTCTCTTACTTCTTGTGTTTAAACATTCCTAAAAATACTTCCATAATTTTCAAAATATATTTATTAAGATCCACAAAAATTTTTAAATCAATTAGAGACTGTTTCTTGATTTGATTCACTTTTATCAGTCCGATAATCCGATTTTCAAAGTCATCAAAATATTAATCTTTCATTACCATATAATTTTACTCATCAATACAAGCACATCATATTTTTGGATTATTTTTTTTTAGATCCGTAGCATATTGTATGTTCTAATCAAACTAAGTCAAACTAGTTATATTCCAAATTTGGGAGTGATTTAACTTTCTAACGTCTTTTTGAGATCCAAATGACCTTCGGTTGATACCAAATTTGAACCATGGACTTCTGCTGACATGTTTTTTTCAATGAACAAATAAAATATTTTTTCAACTTCAGAAGATACTATTCACCCCGGTGTCACTATTTATCATTAGAAAATACTATTTTCGACTAACTCGGTATTTGGGCCATTACAACAACCATGGAACATATTAGAGCAACAAATTAATATTCTAAATGCACAGTATTTGGTGTGTTCTCTGGAACACTAGTGCGACTTGAGCATTGATAAGGATCCAATCTCATTTAAAAAAGCCATAAAATGTAACAATTTTGAAAAGTGGCTCAATGGTATTAAAAAAAAAGTAAAAATCTATGAATGATTATCAAGTCTGGAAGCTAGTTAAGTTACCTAAAGGCTCAAAGCAGGTGGACTTGTAAAATCTTTTGCCTGTATGTTGACACGAGTACTAGAGTGCTGCACCAAATCGCTTACTTATTTGCATTATCCCCCCATTTCCTAACTTAGGCCATTCTTGCTATTCTTATACTCATTTATTAACTTCACTTAATACTATTTGCATTAATTGGTCAGTATCAAATGTAAAATATACTCTTCATTTGATACAAATTTTGTCAAGCATAATAGCTGCAATTGTACCCAATCCTTCTGCAAATTCAAATCTAACACTCCCAAAATACACATCATATTCCTTAAACTTTAACATCAACCCCACATCACATTTTCCACAAATATCATCTATTAAATTCCATCAACCAAAATTTCCATTCATGCACACATAACATCACTATTATTTACAAGGGCTGAAACTATTAATACATTACATATTTAATACGTACATTTAGAAATGCTTTTCACAAATCTCAGATATATGCCATGCTAAACAAATAACCTAATTTTTCATCATCAATCCAAAACTGCTCCCAACCTCATGGCTCCATGCCTGTCTCTTGCCTATCTTTAGTTAGCCTTCCTTTGTACCTACTCACAGTAAACACTACATGAAAAGGATTAAAAATACTTAGTATTTGGTACCCAACTAATATATTTCAATTCTCATGTAAGAATGCAACACTTATTTAATTAAAATCTATTAACATTTTATTTATTATTATTATTATTATTATTCATGATTTATTTTCTACATTTTTCTTTCATTTTATTAAATAAATTAATACAATTTCTTATTTATGGATTTATTCCAAATTTCTTCTTAAGTGCCACTTAAGTTTGTATTTCTTTATTTATTATTCATCTATGCTATTTTTTTCAATTTACACCTATAGGTTACTTTGTTTACTGTTATTTAACTTGAATTATGGTTTTATCCCTTTTATTCTCATTTTAGTACCAAATTTCAATTTTTCCCTCAAAAGATTCTATTTTCACTCCAAAATTATATTTTTACCCATAGGGTTCTATCTTTTACTAAAATTACCATTTTATACCTAAATTTACATATTTTGCCAAAGTTACCATTTTACCTCCCAAAATGCCCAATTAGGCTTATTTTTACGGTTTCATTATAAATTTTGTGTTTTATTATAATTTAGTTCCTAAAATTCATATTTTACACCAAATTACTCTTTAGTCTCCAATTTTAACAATTTTCACTTATATTTACAATTTCACTCCCTAACTTTCAATTATTCACAATAATTACCATATTGCCGTTAAGATCTCTACTTTATTATTCAACTACAATTTTGTCACTAAATTTTCATTTTTCACCTCTTACTTACAATTATGTCACTATTTACTTTTTTTTACCACATAATTCCTATTTTACTCTTATTTAGCTACTTTATCACAAATACATCATATTTTATTCTTTATTTACCTTTTTTCCACTGATTCCATCATTTAATCACTAACTTACTATTCTACCATTATTTCTTTATCGTTGGTACATAATTACAGTTTTACTATTATTTAACCATTTTATTAATATTATTCCCGTTTTGCTCTTTAAACTTTATTTTCATCACATTTTAAAAATTATTTAACTAATTTTTTTATCATCTAACTCATTTTTTTTTGTCATTTTGCACCTAGTGGCTTCTAGTGAAAATTACATAAACGAATCGAATGTGTGGGATTTGGACCCTAAAAGTCCAGATCTGTATTATTTCATACTTTTTTCTTTTCTCTTTTTTTCCAACATCTCTATTTTTTCTATTTCAATAAAAATCCACCATTGGTCCATTTTTGCCAGTCGTTATGACTCGCTACTACGGTCGGTGTCCTTGTGGCTGCCCAATTACATCACATACTTTTGGTTTCTCTACTAGTTACTAAAGGCAATATTCTATCATTTTATTTCTTTATCTCATGCCATAAATTCAGTTTATTTTCATATTTTTATACTGTTGATAGTTGTGAATTATATGATATTCTTAGTATGATTTTAGGTATTTTACTAAGTTTAGTTAGCTTTAATTTGTTTGAATTTTAGTTAAAATGATGAAATTTGTGTTTTAAGGGCTAATTGTAAGTTTTGGTATTTTACAGGGCCAAATTGAAGGAGAAAAAGACTTAATTGCAAAAAATGAATAGTTCTGGATCAAATTCGTAAATTTAAGGTATTAAAGCTAGAAAATCAACGTGTAGTCTATAGATGTTTTACACAGTCGTGCATAAAGTTGCATAAAGTTTTAAACAGCCGCATATGAAGGAATATAGGAAAGATGACTGAAACAAGTTGAGTACAGTATAACTATGCGTGGCCGTGCACTTGAAGAAGGGAATCCTTGCTTGGCCGTGCACCACATAAATGGCCTATGCACGACTGTGCATGGCAAGGTCAGATTTCCTACTTGGCTATGCAAGCCCACTGAGAAGAAATGCACGACAGTGCATCATTTTAGCCTTTAGTCTACTTGGTCGTGCAATAGAGTTCCAGTTTGATGAAATTTCCTATTTAGCAGAGTCCTTTTCTTATGCTGAATTGGGAAGCTACAGAAGCCAAAGTCTTTCATATTTGCCTATAAATACTTGTTCAAAACACCAGAACATCATCATCAATAAAAGAAAACACAACAAGCTTAAATTATAATTTTTTTAGTTTTCTCTCTAATTTTCTTTAGTTTGTTTTATACAGTAGTTTTCTATTTTCTTAGTTTGTTGTTCTCTTTATTTTATTTGTTTATTATTCTTTAATTTTTATTATGAAGTAGTTTTTCTTCTTTTGCCAATGAATATTTGAAATCTTATATTTTCATTGTTATGACTTTATTTTGAGCTTTAATTTCAATATCAGTTGATTATTTCTTAGTTTTAAATATATTTTCATCTTTGATTGTGTTAAGATTAATTATTGGTTTATTGATTCAATAACTGAAAATTGATTTAGGCACTGTCATTAATTTGCATGTTCTTGTGTTAACTCTTTAGTGTCAATGCATTATTATTTTCTAATTTTGAGGTAATTATGTGTTAAAATTATTGGTCAAGACTAAGATAGGAGGAACTAAGAATAAATTAGAGTTGAAGTTACTTGCAAAAGAGTTCAATAAATATTTAGAAAGTTAAAACTGGATTTTTATGCTAAGTATTAGATTTGTCTATGAGTTTAATACTAAGAATGGTATTCTTGCATGAAGATATCTGACTTTATTACTAGTTTTTTCATAATCACTAGTGTTTCTATTAAATTTAAGTCATTACAATGAAAGTTAAGATGGATAGTTCCTTTAGCGAGAGAATTTTAGTTATTATTTTTGTTTTTAATTCATGTTGATTTAATTTTAGTTTTTATTTTGTTTAATTATTTATTTAGTTTAATTTTTTCCTTTAAATAAAAAATATTTGGGAAACAATCTCAGATTAATTTAATTCATACATAGATATTCTTCTTAGCAATTCATGTTCCTTTAGGTACGATATTTGAGATCTTAATCTATATTTTTCTATATTACTAGCCGATCTAGTACACTTGCTAGACACTAGTCAACTGTACAGTGGTACATAACTTATTACCTCATTCAATGTTCAATCTCATCTTCACATTTATGCCAAAATTCTCATTCATTTCATATTTTCACATTATGTAAAGGTATATAATCTGTGTACCTAAGCCAATAATTGTCATCAATCATTATTTTATCACATATCATCAATTTTTCATCAAACACATACTTGTTCTCACTTATATACCAATCGGCCAACATGCGAATTTAACAAAAAATTCAAAATTTCTTATGAAAACTCACTTCAAACATGTGTTAAGGAGGTATTCACTCATTTCTATTATTAATTCATCAAGTTTCACATAGGTATATCATTCGACCTCATCATGCATAAAGTTCTACAATTTATTTTCTTACCATAATATGTTTCGTTCATAGTTTTAAGACATAATGCTTCTATTTTTATCATTATTTCATCACAAATTCACTCACACACATGGTTTCCTATAGTTACATATTAGGTTCATGTCAGAGTTTCAACCTTCTAGTCATATTTTCATCCATTTAATTTTATAAATTCACTTATTTAACATTGATTTTAACCTTAATTTCATTAATTTGAATTGTACATGAAATATCTTTAAACTTACATAACCATAAAAAGATGAACTATAAGAGTTTGAGTATCCATATACCTTGATTTTCCTTTGCTCCTTTTAGTTTTCCCATTTTCCTTTTATTTTCCACTATCTTCCTCTTTATCTCCATCTAGCCCAAAATTTCACATTAACAGATCCATCAATTTTCTTCCAATTTTCACCCAAAATTACATGAAAATACTTAACTAGATCATTTCTTAACTAAATCTAGCAAAATTACACATTTCTACTTGATTAATTTTCTCTTCTCCAATTTCTTTACTTTTTTCCTCACAATTATCTTAAGTAAAGCTTAAAGAATGGCTATGATTAAATTTGCATGAGATTTTATGGTGGATTACATGTATATTAAGAAAAGAAAGAAAGCTTGAATTATGCTCTCATAGTGGAGGACATTTCGGCCAAACAAATTGAGGAGGAAGAAAACAATTCCAAGCTCTAGAGAAATTTGATTTCCACCTTATATATATCTCAAATATAAAAAATTAATCTTTAGGGTGTTTCTAAATTTTCAATCAAAATGAAATCATTTCAGTAAATTTTTCGATCCAACGATGCATTTACAAGTCTGGTAATTTACCCTATTTTATCTTGATTTTGCTTCAAATTATATTTTTAGACTTTTTGTAAATTGTACTTCCCAATGCCCAAGAAAAGTGTTTATGGATCCTACATGGTACGATTCACCTCGATGATACTATTTACAATTCGAAAAAATACTATTCATATAGTTAGGATACTTGGGGCATTATAGGGCTATAAATGGATTTTTAAGACCAAAAGGGTCTCGAAAGATAATATTGAAAGATATAAAGCTAGACTTATAGCCAAAGTTATACTCAAAAAGATAACATTGACTTTAAAAAGAATTTCTTTTTAGTTTCAAAGAAGGAATTTTTGAGAATTTTTATGACATTGGTAGCTCATTATGATTTAAAATTTCACCAAATGCATGTAAAGAATGCTTTTCTGAATGATGAATTAGAAGCATAAGTTTATATAGACTAACTGCATGGCTTTGTAATTGCAAAAAAGAAAAATATGGTGTGTAAATTAAAGAAGTCACTATATGGTTTGAAATAATCTTCCCAACAGTAATGAATACTATTAATAGGTGTATCTATTTGAAAGTCAATAGGAACAAGTTCATTATTTTGGTACTATAAGTTGACGATATTCTTTTGGTTGCTAATGATTTGGGCTTGTTATATGATGTAAAGAAATTTCTCTCTAATAACTTTGAAATGAAAGATACGGATAAGGCATTCTATATGATTGGAATAGAAATATTTTGTGATAAGGCATAATGATTGTTAGGGTTGTCTTAGAAAGGACATATCAATAAAGTATTAGAGAAATTTAAGCTAGAAAAATGCTTAGCAAGGTAGTTCCAATTCAGAAAGGGAATAAATTTAATGAAATGTAATTTCCCAAGTATGATTTGAAATAAAAGGAAATAAAATCTTTTCCTTATGCATTTATAATTAGGAGTCTGATGTGTATTCAGACTTGTACTCGACTGGATATATGTTTTGCTATTGAAATGTTAGGTCGATATCAAAGTAGTCCCGCATTGGATCATTATAAAGCTGCAAAAAAAGTACTTAGGTATTTACAAGGCATCAATGATTATAAACTCACATACAGGAAATTAGATGACTTAAAAGTGATTGGTTATTCAGATTCAAACTATGTTCGTTGTGTAGACTCAAGGAAATTCACTTTCAGTTATCTATTTCATCTAGTAAGAGGAGAAATTTCTTGAAAGAGTGGAAAGCAATCTATCATTGCTACTTCCACTATAGAGCCTGAATTTGTGGCATGCTTTAAGTTCACTATTTAAGCATTATGATTGCAGAACTTTATCTTAGGGTTATTTATTGTCGATAGTATAGTTAGATCGCTAAGAATTTATTATGATAATTCTGAAACTATCTTCTTCTCTAAAAATGACAAGTATTCTAAATGTGCTAAACATATAGATTTGAAATACTTATCAGTCAAAGAAAATGTGCAAAAATACAAAATGTTAATTGATCATATTAGAACTGATCTGATGGTAACAGATCCATTAGCTAAAGGATTACCGTCTAAAATATTTACTAGTCATGTTGAAAGAATAGGCATTATAGATAATTAAGTCCTTGTTAGCATGAGATCATGTTATGTGTGTGTGTATTCAGTTGTTTGCTATTATTATTTTGACACTTATTAAATTAAAGTTATATTTTTGCTTATTTGTTAGTTATCACATTATATTGTGTACACGCATTGTTTTATTATGATGATAAATTATGTTTTACGAAAATATTAAACTTGAGAATTGCAGTGTTTTAGCATTTATAGGTATTTTGAGTTGAGTTAATTGTGTGATACATAAAATAAATCGTGTCATTAAATAACTTGTGACTGCCATGATCCCATCATTTCAATTCATTTAAGTTTGCTGACTTGATAGGTTTAATATATGGTATGTGTTTAAAGTATATTATTGGATCATTAAGTTGTAACATGGGTCAAGTGAGAGATTGTTAGATTAATTTAATAATTATAAGGGTGTTGCCTATATTACTTAAGTTTATATATATATATATATATATATATATTCAGTTGTTTGCTATTATTATTTTGACAATTATTAAATTAAAGTTATATTTTTGCTTATTTGTTAGTTGTCACATTATATTGTGTACACACATTGTTTTATTGTGATGATAAATTATGTTTTACGAAAACATTAAACTTGAGAATTGCAGTGTTTTAGCAATTATAGGTATTTTGAGTTGAGTTAATTGTGTGATACATAAAATAAATTGTGTCATTAAGTAACTTGTGACTGCCATGATCCCATCATTTTAATTCATTAATTAAGTTTGATGACTTGATAGGTTCAATATATGGTATGTGTTTAAAGTATATTGTTGGATCATTAAGTTGTAACATGGGTGAAGTGAGAAATTGTTAGATTAATTTAATAATCATAAGGGTGTTGCCTATATTACTTAAGTTGATTTTAATGTAAGATGGGACTAAAATAAATGTTATTGAACTTACAGAGAATATTAGAGTCATTAGGGTTTTAATATAAATAGAAAACTCTTTCATCTCCCTTCACGTTAAGTTACAGTTACCAAACATAAACAAATATGTTCATGTACCATTGAAAAGAATGATAAAAAGAGAAAATGAGAGTGGATGAATCTCTTGCATAGAGAAGGTAATTTTGCAATCATGAATAAGGTTAGTGTCTCTTTTTCTCTTTTAGAGCATGAATTCTAATTTAAAAGTTGAATCAATTGTATCATAAATGATCTTGAATGATTTCTAAACTTGCAAATATTGTTTAGAATATTACAATTTAATTTACACAATTCGCTAAAAAATTGATATTATTTGAGTTCACCATATCTAGTACAATTACGTTTACATGCCATTTTTTATTTCTCCTTTTTATATATCCAATATACAATGAATTTAAATTATTTGATAAAATTGTTGAAGAATTAACATGGCTGTCGGATTCAAATTTTAAAAACTTGAGTATTTTCCAGCTCCAACTTTATATTTTCTAATCTATTTTTCCGTTCTATACTTTTTTTATTAATACTAATCATAATATTCTAATATAATAATTTTGCAGCCTAATTATATTATAAAAAATTCTATAAATATTTATATTTATCTGCATAGAGAAATAATATTGCATAACTCGGCCATTATATCTTCTTAATATTTGAGGTTGCAATTACAGTATTTGAATGATATGATTGTATTTTTTTAATTAAGTTATTATAAATTTTCCAATGATTATCTGAATTAGTGTGTGTATATATTACAAAAATGACATAAGATTGTATTTTCCTCTATAATTCATCTTATGCTTAATCCCATCGACATCCAATAATCATAATTCTAATATTGATGGAGACAAAATTTGAATATAATCTAAATTATGTGCATCAAATTATAAATTATGTGCATTAAATTAATTGTGAATTACTAAAATTGAAAACAAGCGTACCATGAGGGAAAGGGCAATGCCATATGACCCATTCAATTATTTGCCATTTTACATCATTTATTTAATGATTTATTGATGTAGGAGAAAAAATAAAATGTATTAAATCCACATGCATTGTTCATTAGTCAATCTTCACCATCACAATTTTAGATCCATTCTCAGCTATGTGCCAAATTTTTTTTTCTTGAAAATTGACAAATTTTGGTCATATATATATATATGACATTAAAATAAATTAGAAAAAATTAGTTCAATTTAAAACAAAGGAATCTCTTGGGTGAGTAATAAATGTGGTGGCAAATTATGTTTTAAAAAAACATTAAAGTTGAGAATTACCGTATTTTCTCGATTATAGTTGTTTTGAGTTGAGTTGATTGTGTGATATATGGAACAAATCATGTCGTTAGATAACTTATGACCACCATGCTTCCATCATTTTAATTCATTTAATTTTGATGACTTCATAGATTCAATATATGTTACGGCGCTTAAAGTATATTGTTAGATTATCAAGTCGTAACATGGGTCAAGTGAGAAATTGTTATATTAATTTAATAATTATAAAGGTGTGGCTCACATTACTTGAGTTTATTTTAATGTAAAATGGGCTAAAATAGTGATTATTGGACTTACAGAGATTATTAGACTCATTAGGGTTTTATTATAAATAGAAAACTCTTCCATCTCCCATCACGTTAAGTTACAGTTACCGATAATACTCAGAAAATCAAAATAAAGCCCATACATAGAAGGCCCATTAAAGGCCTAAATCACCCTAGCCGACTAGGTAAAAGGCACGGGAAACAAGGCCGTCCGATCAGATGTGACTTATCCCTGCCTTGATAAGACACTTACTCTTTACTCGCCCTCGAGCAAATGAATTAACCACATTTTCTCATACTCAAACTCAAAAAATGAAAACACAAATTTAGAAAAATTAGAACAACACTTTAGTAGAAGTCACTAAATGAAATCCTAAATCGAAAAGGTTCAATTAGACCATACTAGCTAATCTCCTTGTGCATGTGTGCTAGGCCAAAATAATTTTAATACTTTTAAAATAAAATTTTCAGTGCAATTGGATAATCGAGAAAAGAATTCATGTGCAAAAAATTTGCACATGCTATTTCGCTCATGAAACTCAAGAGATGCCACAGATCTCTCCTTTAGCAATGGATCCCGAATGTTATCCTCGCAAACAACTCTAAGCAAGATAAGATCCTTAGGTCTTAAACAGGTTGTATTGTGGATAAGATAAGGCTCACAAAAAATAGGATTAAGATATACAAATTAGAATAGCCATTTTTTTATATTAGCCTGCCACCTCTGTCTTGAAATAAGGCTTTAACTCCACCCTTATTCAACTCATCATCATTGCCAATTACTAAACTATCCAAAATGCAACATAATTTTTCCAATGAAACATCACAAAGGAGAAGAATTCTACTCAATTTTTTTTACAAATACTTTAGCTCAAATAATAGTTTAAGAGCTTAACATCCTCCTCCTCTACACATAGAGCACCCCACACTTATATCAATCCATGATTGCTATCTCTAAATAATTGATTTATTTATTTAGAGCTAGAAAAACCAACACTAACAATTGATAAATAGGAACTCACAAAGATTCCATTAAACAACAAATTACAACCTAAAATTTTGACAAGAATAACAACTTGACAATGTATCCTCTTCAATAAATTTGTTCACAATTCAAGGTCAACCCTTTTCTCACTTAAATTACCCAATAAAATTTCATCTTCCCTACTTCTAGAATGACCAGTTTTAAAAGAGGTAAGACAGGCTGTTTAGGCTTCAGGGATAAAAATACAACTAGTAATAAGATTAACACGTATTTAACATGCTTAAATAAGTTCAAAAGGGCTAGTAAGGGATATTAAATGATAAAGGTAGGTTAAGAGTCATTTTAGAGTTCAATCAAGAAAATTTTGCCTGAGTCATTTTGAGTCTCACTTCGAGTCATTTCATTACTTTGAAGGGTGATGAGGAAGGTTTTAATGCTCTAGACTTCCTACTCAATCAACTTTATGCATTGATTTTTCTCTTTTTTTTAATAGGCCTAAAGTGCGCATTTATTATGAGACTTACTAGTATATATTCAATTGAAACTAACCAATAAAGCGAAATTAATTTAACAATTAAATACTCTCTTGCTATTCAAATTATTCTAAATAGGCTTTTCTAACTATAAGTTCAAGCTCATTCACAACAGGAACAAATAATAAGGGCAAACTAAACTTAAGATGTAAAACTAAGTAATAACAACAATAAACAAAAACTAAAATAAATTCAAAAAACTAGCTAAAACAAAAGCAGTAAAATAAACTAAAAACACTAGATAATAAAATAAACTATAACATAAAACAAAAAATTTAAAAATTGAAAACAACAAACAAAATAAACAAATTAACTAAAAAGGTAAGGGTGAAGAAAATAGTTTTGGTTTAATGAGTCCTAACTCGACTCTTGTTACTTGACCCAAATAGGAGGTCGAGCTTGTGACCCAAATGTTGTTTTCTCCAGAATTTGCTCCTCGTTTTCCCCAACCAGTAGGAAAAACCTATCGAAATTTACCAAAGTGGGCAATACCATATCTTCGATAAAGTACCATTTCACCTCGGGTTGTTCATAAATGTACTCCTCTAACTCTTCTAGCCTTAAAAGGCTCTTTAAGTGAAATGAATTCAGTGCTTTCACTTGAGAGTTGAATCATTCTTGCTCTTTTGGAGAAGAACTCTTCATAAGAGATTGAAATTCATTCTCTAAGATGAAGGCCTTATCTTCGACTATGACTAGTTCCTCTCTTAGGTAATGCACCCCATACTTGATTTCTTCATTGTCTACCAGCTATGCATTGCTCAATTCCTCATTATTACCATCACCTCAATTTTCCATATAATTACTCAAGAATTCCAACTTGGATTCCAAGCTTTTAAGTCCCAATTCTTTATCTCTCAATAGATGCTCTTGACTCTTCAATAAATTCTCTTGATTCTTTATCTTTTCCTCTTAAGAATTGATTATGGCCATCCATTCTTCTCTTTCAACTCTATATTGCTTCTCTTTACTTACAAGCAAGTAAAGGAGAATGTGAATTTTGAAGGCACATTACTCTTACGATATCCATCAAGAGCCAGGATCTTCAAAAGATGGCCATAAGTAGATTGTTGATGGGTGATGCGAGTATTGTAACTCTTGCATTTCTCTCCTCAACTCTTCCATTTGCACTTTCAAAAGAACCCTTTTATCATCTTGGATAGAACCATATATCATTTGAAAATGCATCATAATCTTCCTGCAAAGAATAACACTAAATGAAAAATAAAGAAAAAATAAAATATCAGACTAAGCTCAACTAGAGATATTAAATAAACAACATCGTTATCCCTGGTAATGGTACCAAAAACTTGACCGAATGCTAGCAAGTACACTAGATCAGCAAGTAATATAAGAAAATATATTTGAGATCCTAGAATATCATACCCAAGGGATAAAGGGCTGCTATGCTAAATATCTATGGTTAAGCGAAATAATCTAAGATAATTTCCTAATTTTTAGGTTGAAGAGAGCTCTAAATCTAAATAACAAAATAATCTAAATAAGAAAACAAACAACTAAAACTAATGACATTAAAGACTAAGACATTAATTAAAATTTTTGCTTAGGTTCACTCATCCTTCCTATACCCAAATGTGAATTTAATTAATCTTAAGTTATATAGATTGAATCAAAATAACCCTTTAGATCCAAGCATCCCACTACAAGAAAAGTCAAAAATAGCAACAAAAAAATTTTCGTTGCTAATTTAGCAATGAAAATCAAATTCCGTTGCTATTTTTGGTTAAAGTTTTTAGATTTATCAAAGAAAATAAAATCGGTTATCTTTCATAACTAAAAATGGAGGAAATTTTTAGCGCCAAAATATAGCAACGGAGTGCTTATACCATTGCTAAATAAGGCGCTAGCAGATGGTAGAAAAATTTTGGAACGAAAATTAGCAACGAAAAGCAAATTTTATTGCTAATTTAGCAACGAAAGCAAATTTTATTGCTAATTTAGCAACGAAATGTCATTTTCGTTGCTATATTAGCAACGGAAAATATTTCTGTTGCTATTTCGAAATCGAATTTCTTTAAGGTTGCTTATTTAGTAATGAAATTATTTTTTTCGTTGCTAAATTAGTAACGGAATTCAATTCCATTGCTAAATAACCAACCTTAAAGCAATTCGGTTTCAAAATAGCAATGTAAATTTTTTCGTTGCTAATATTGTAATGGAATATGTTTTCCATTGCTAAAATAGCAACCGAAATAATATTTATTTGCTATATTAACAACATAATTTGCTTTCCATTGCCATTTTATTATTTACTAAAATAGCAACAAAATTTTATTTTAGTTGCTAAAATAGCAATGGAATGTGTTTTTCTTTGCTAAAATATCAACAAAAAATGCATTCCGTTGCTATTTTAGCAACCGAAATAAAATTCTGTTATTATTTTCATTTTTGCCCTAGGTATAAATAGTTCATTTTTACCCTTTTGTTGCAGTCAAAAATTTTCCATATTTTCGTGAAACCTTCACCTCGCCTTTGCACTCTGCCTTGATCTAAACAGCTTCTAGTTTCCAATGATTAGTCAAGTAAGTGTTCATATTTTACCTCTTCTTCTCTCTCGACCTCTTCTCTATCTCCCCTCTCTCTTATTTTTTTATTTTTCATTTACTCGATGTTGCTGAATCTTTCAGATTGCTGCTTTTGTTGATTTCATCAAAGACCAATTCGGAAAGCTTGATATTTTTGGTACTTATTGAAACCTAGGTAATGCTCTTCTATTCCATTCACTTTCTTCATTTCTTTTTCTCTACCCAGTGCACAGAGTTAAAAATAAAATCTTATTTTTTGGCAGTGCCATAAGGTAGATGGTTTAGATATTGGCCAGGATCTTTGGAATCTGCTTGAAGTAGATGATCTAGCAGTGGTACTCAATTCTAGGCATCGGCCTCGCTGCATTATTGAGTTTATTTCTCAAAGCCTTCAATTGTTCAACTTAGACAAATAAAAAAGAAATCTGCTGGTATTTTCTTAAGATTAATCAAGTAGAGTATTAGTTAAAGAATTAGATGATTCTTAAACTCCAACTGGAAATTTGCTGGTACTTAGTCAAAGAAATTTGTTGGTACTCAGTTCCTCTTTTCTTCTTTTTCATCGTGTGTCATTCTTAAACTTCAACTGGAAATTTGTGAGAAATATGGTATGGAGTATTAGTTAAAGAATTAGATGATCAAAGCTGCAGATAAGGAGGGGTTTTCGTTATCTTTTCTTTAATTTCTAAAAATTCATGAGATTGATTTTGTAATGTCAAAAGGTGTAAATTAATGTAAGTAATTGTAATTTTAGCTGACAAACCAGGAAGAGGAATAGGAGCTTGGAGCTGCACCTCTTCGAGGTAAGTGGGAAATTAAATTTATATTTATTTGGAGTTCGAATTATCAAATTTCTATTTTAATGGTGTTGGTCTGAGAATAAATTAGGGATATTAAATATGTATAAAGCGGAGCTAATGCTATGAATTTCTTTTGTAAATTCTCTAAAATCTATTGGAATCCTTTAGTTTTTCTCTCCTTATGTTGGAGTTTGGAAGTAGATTAGAAAAAAACATAAATACTGGAAACTTTTTAGCAGGAAACCAATCAGAAATTTGTGGAATAATTTTTAAGTTACTAAGAAGATGAATGTTTAATAATTATTAACATTGAATAGCATTTGAAGTATAGGTCTAACTTGTGGAAATCAGAATTGGGAATGGATGGATTCGTGACTCCAGAACTTGAGTTATGGTGGAAGTTATGTAAGGGAATATTTATGTGTCTGGAAATTCTTCTCTCTTCTATGTATATGTGAATTATATTAGAAATGGTGACTGAATCTTATGCATTCTGTAAGCTAATGGAGAAGATGTATGAGATGTCTCCACTACCTGTGGTCACCTCTTTTGCTTGGTGAATTTTCTTTAGCTTCCGTGTCTGAAGAGAATCAATTTTTTTTTCATAGAAAATTAAATCGTGCTTGCCATTGATGTTCTTTAATTTAAAATCTTTGATTAATTATTATTTTATATTTTAGGGAAAGGAAAACACAATAACCAAGCCAGTTAATGTATGATAGAGAAAGGTATTTTGATATTTGGTTGTTGTGTCGTATGATGAAGAAAGGTATTTTGATATTCGGCTGTTGGTTTAGTGATATTTGGATTAATAATGATGGAGACTATAAACTGCTGCACCATTTGTAATGTACAGCAGTAAACTATAATATGCTGCACTGTTGCATTGTTTGTAATGTATAGAATCTTCTTTCATTCTTTAAGATAGTTTGATTAGTTTAAAATTATTCTTTAGAAAATTTTGCGGAATTTGAAATTTTAATTTCATACTTATGATATTTTTTCTTTAATACTTGTTAATTCGTCATATTAGAGTCTACTAAATTTGTTTGCTTAATGCCTCTGGTAGAATTTTTTGCATCTGACCTATATATCTTTATAAATTAATTATTAAGCTTCTAACCTATATAAATAGTATAAGAATGATTTTAGATTTTCTAATATGATATATATAAGAACCTAAGGCCCTGAGTGATAAGCTTAAACAATTTTGCTTTTGCAAACTGCTGGTTCACAAGTAGAATCAAGACTTGATCAAAGAAAAATAATACTTACTCAATGACCTTGAACTGCGAGTAATGGACTGGTGACTTAATAAGCAGCGAGTCCAATGCCTTCTCGACAACCAAAATAATTAGTTAGTCTTCATTGAAGTGACTAAAGTAAGCTTTAATTTTTAAATGAAAATGTTAATTATTAAGGATAAGAAGACAAAATTTATATATTATATTAATTATATTAAATAGATTAATTGTGATTCAATCATTCAAGTTAATTATATCTTAATGCACGTTTTGTATTTTATACATGGTAGAATTCACATCTGTTTATGCATTGTTCATCCTTTGCAAACTCTATAAAATGTACTGAACTCGATTTCTTTTTCAATTTTAGATAGCAACTGATATTAGTCTATACAGCCAAGGAAGGGAAAATATTAGTCTACACTACTTTATGCTCCTGTGTATGTAGTTTCACAAGTGAGTTCTTTGTATGATGTGAAATTCTCTCTCTCTCAATATTTTATTTTAACTTTTGTTATCCGTATTTTTGCTGCATATTATGCTTAATTTATTATCTTTATTTTTGTTGTGAATGGATGTAAGGGCCTTATAAAATTGTCAGTATTTTTCCTTGATCAGTTGTGTAAGCTTGCTGTAACCAAACTACTCTTTTTACAGCAAGGGCTATCCTATTCGGTCTATACAAGAATGTCTCTCATTAGACCAAAGGTGAGTTTCTTGCTTCGGATGCTGCTTTTTGGGATTTATAGCTATTAAAGTATTTGAAATCATCTACAGATTAATCAATGCCATTATAGAGAGAGTTAAGAAATTAAGTAGTTTAATGTGCAAGATCATTAATCTTTAGTGTGGTGCATTGAAAAATTACTCAATGGAGAATAAATGAAAGTTTTTATTTTTCTTTATCACAACTTCTTGAAACTTTTCTCCTTTTTTTTTATTTCCCCTTTTTTAAACCATTTCTTTGTGAAACTTAGGTGGTACTTCAGGTTATTTTGGAGGTAGGAAAACATGCACCAAATGAAAGCAAAGAAACCTATAGTTTATCATAATGTAGAGGCAACATTGTTTCTGAATTTTGGTTCAAAAAATGAATTTTTTATTCCACTTTGGAATTAGTTTATTATAATGCAGAGGCAACATTATATAATAATTAAAAAAATGTAATAATTTTTAAATATAGTATGGCGAAGAATTTCACTGTAGTGAATTTTTTTTATTGATGGGTGAATTTAGCAACGAAATAACAACGAAAATGTTATTTCGTTGCTAAATTTGACCAATTCACCAAATCTTACATTGGTTGGATTTAGCAACGAAAAAAAATCGCATTGCGTTACTAAAAAATAGCAACCATAAGATTAGCAACCAATGGTTTTGTTCCTAATTTTAATTGCTATTTTTGATTAGCAACGAAAAATGTCAATTTTTCATTGCTAAATGGTTATTTTCTTTTAGTGTCCCAGTCCAGAGTAAGCTATTTTAATCACAAAACATCCCATTTTGAAGCAAGTCCTATAATTAGCCTATGCATGGGTCTAACATCCTAAGTTCAGTTTGCTTTCCCATTCCAAAGCCAAACAACCCAAAATCCCATCTATTTTACTCCAACTCTAGTTCTAATACCACAACACCTGCAACTTATCCCCAAACAACTAATTAACTACTCATAATCCATTTAAGATAAAAAGTAAGAGAGAAAAGGAAAAATCCAAAAATTTATGTTGAAGATGAAAACTCAGCTAGTTTCATAGTTCTTCTTCATCAAATCTCCAATGGAAGATGAATTTGAGTTGAAAAAGATGTAAATCTAAACTATAAAAAGCGTAAATCTAATCTATATTGAAGTATCTAATATATAAAAGTATGAATAAAACCCTAAAAATTGAAGAACACAAGAAAGACAAAGAAAATAAATCTGAAAATCCCATCTTTTTCTTGCTAAATAACAATTTTGCATTATATAATCCCAAAAGTGTCACAATTAGCACCAATTTCTTGTAGTCCATGACATACCTGAAAAACTGCTTATGGATTAAATAGGTCATGGTCACTACCAATTTCTTGCTGGCCGTGAGGTACCTTTGAATTGCATTTTGTACTAAAATCGGATACCTCATTGTGGCCGCCAAATTCTGTTGACGATGAGGTGCTTTTAAAATTGATTAAGTTATGAATTTCCTTATGTCACGGTCATCACCATTTCCTACTAATCGTGAGATACTTGAAACTCTATGTTTTGACAGAAAAATTACTAAGTCATGCACATTGCCATTTGATATTGATCGTAAGGTACCTAAAAATCCTGCAATTCATCACAAAACACCATTAAAAGCTATCCAAAAGTATATAAAAGATAGAATTAGCTAAATTTGGCAAGAGTTATTGAAAGCAACAAAAAACAAAACATCAAATACAAAAAAGACATTAAAACCAGGCTAAAAATAAACATAAAAATTGGAGTTATCAACTGTCTGACACATGCCACCATTAAATAATCATCATATCTAAGATAGGCCATACCTACTTCAGAGTAGGCCTAATATTCAAAAATACCGTTCATATTTTCCAAGCTCTATAAATAGTAGGTTTATTCTATAAATTCACACACTTACCCTCTAAGTATTGTCCATATTTTCTCTCTAAACTTTTCTTTCAATTGCTAACTTAAGCATCGAAGTACTAACGTACGATACAACTAAGCAAGCACCTTTTGCAGGACTCATAGACCATAGTTTGATCGAAATCATCTTCCAAAGGCACATCGACTCCCCCTTTCTTTCCTACTAGAGATTCTCTTCTTTTACTATAAAAATCTACGATTTATCATTTGGTGCTTTCAAACTTGCACACCCCCTAAAGAAGTGTAGGGTCACAATTACGGAGAGAATGTTGACAGATAAAAGCACCATGAAAGTCTTTAAGACTACATGGGGAGATAATGGATGGTAAAAATAAAATTCAAAACTGAAAGAAAGCAAAAAATCACGCTTCAGGTCTAAAAGGAAGCAAAACATCTTCCTTTTGAGACACTGCGTAATAAATACAAAAGATTCCTATAACTAATATGCTGGGAAAGATATTGAAAGGGATGAAATGACTACCCCCTTTCTTCATCTCCAGGCGAAGTAGGAAAAAAGGAAAAAATTAGCAAGAAAAGGAGCATTTTCCCCCAAAGAAATGCACTATTCCATTTGCTTCAAGGATAATAAGCAACATATAGAAAAGAAAAGACCTTCGCCCTGCACCAAGATGAAAAGCAATACAATCAAAATGAAATGAGTACTTGTTATCGATCGAATGGTCAAAATTCTAACAAAGCTGATCGATACAAGAGCCAGGAATTATACAAAAGAAGGGAGAGAATACACCTAATATTGAAGAAAGATGAAATTACTCACACCAATATTAAAGGAGTATGAAACATTCCCTTCCCTTAATATCATACATCAAGGCATAAATCTACATAGTTCTCCCATAAAAAAGATATAGGAAGAGCGGAGAACTACATCCATATATTTGAGTAACCCAAAATTTGAACATTGAAGTTTCTACCTCACCAGCTCCTCCCTTTAGTGTAAGCAAAAGAGAAAAGTTGGAAACCCAATCAGAAGGAGGAAAGAAGAAAAATCCAAGCGAATAGGGACCTTCCTTCTATTCTCGATTGAATCAGAGGCAGAAGAGGAGGAAGTCGAATTGGAAAAAGAAGACACAAAGTCCAAAGAAGAATAAAATAGTATATTCCAGGTCCAAAGGAGAATGAAATGTCTCTCCTTTAGGACATTAGATGTCTATCACTATAAGAAAAATGGGGAGAGACTACAAAATGATCTTCCCTATCCTAGCATTAAGAAGGCCTATCGAGGGATTCAATTCCAATCAAAATAATTGATGAATCCCAAAGATAACCATGAAATCACATCTCGTGAATGAAGATGACTGGAAGAAACTCCAGATAGGAAAGGAGAAAAAGAGATGAAAGGTCAAAAAGCTAACCTATGAAGGTGAAGAAGGCCCTAAAAGTATACCCCTTCATTAACTTCGAACCAACAAAGTAAATTAGATTTGACCAATGAGCTCCTGTTCCAAGTAGATTGCAACTACAATCCTAATTGAAGATGAAAATTAATATATCCCAATCGAAAGAGCGATGTATAAAATCTATCTAGATCAAAAGATTGATGTATACAATACATCCTGACTGAAAAGATCAATGTATAAAATCTATTTTGATCGAAAGATCGATATATAACATATATCTCGATCGAAAGATTGATGCAAAAATCTATCCCAATTGAAAGATCGAAGAATAAAATTCATTCACTTTCAATACATTCCTTAAATTTTCTTGATTGATGCTCTCTTAATTGGGTTAGTAAACATATCGATGCATATTGCAACTAATTAATAAAGCAATAGATGCAGAAGTAGAGGCAAAGATCTAAAAGGAAAATTTATTAAAGTCCTTTTCAAACCATACAAAGAAAGAAAGCATCATCCTGTGTTTACAACAAGTGTTAGCAGTGAACATCTATTACAAATATGAAGATGGAAACGGTTCAACAAGTTAGAAATTCAAAATTCACTCTTCCTAAAAATTACATCCAAAATCTTAAAAAAGGAAAAAATGTAATCCTACATCTACCATCAAGTTGTCGCCACTCCTCATCAACCCTAAAGATGATGTAATCATCTCTCAATTGTGGCACATCGAAATCTAGAAAGTGAAAGAAGATTAACCATGGCTTGAGAAGATGAGGATGAAGAAAGCAATAGAGGTAAAATAAGGCATCACCCACCATCGTAGGTGACACCATGGTAAGAAATTGCCCAACTATTCATTCATCTTTCTAAAATGGCAACATCAAAGCAGGGTGAGGGACAATCAGGAGGTTTCATAAGAAAAAGATTGAAGAGGTAAAAAAGGAAACAAATAAATAAGAGTACAAAGAAATGACTTTACTTATAGGAATCTGCAAGCACATATGTCATATCCCAATAAATAAGGAGTTCAAGAAAATTAATAGCCGCAATAAAAGCCCAAAAATCGAAATGAAAAAAGTAATCAATTAGCACTATTTTCTAAGGGACGCGGTCAAACACAACATTTTATGATAGAAACGATCGAGTCAATAAATGCAATTAATGAACGATCAGCAGTCAAGCGGTTTAGAAGCATTAGTCCTAATCGGATTTAAGAAATACAAATTATTCTCAAGGTTGCTTCCATATTTATTGACATCATGACAAAGGAAGGGTATAAACTACAGCTAACCCGATCAGAGCAAGTCTCCTGAATGATAAGATAAGGTAAAAAACCACTCAACTATAGTATTTTTACTGTTTTTAGTTTTTAGTAATACACTATAAGATAGAGTAAGGTAGAACCAGGCAAGAAAATTGTGCAAAGATAAATTTATTTAACTTTTTAAAGTTACAGAATGAATGAGTACATGGGATACAAAGCTTTTTCGCTCGAAAAAAAACACAACACGATGACAAATCCATAGCTTCACTACATGTAACACCCTTATTAACACAGTCAAACTGGTTTAAACGGTTAGCCGAAATCTTTTTAAACATATACTGAATTTTACTTATAGCTTAACCTTACTGATTGACTTATAATTGTCAAAATTACTATTCACTTAATAAAATTCTGATAATATAACGGCTAACAACTTGCTTAACCAACCTGAAAAGCAGACAATCCACAACCCCTTAGGGCACAACAATTCATAACAATATACACACACACACACACACATTCCAGTCATTCATTCTCATATCAAACACACCCATTCAATTCCACTTCTGACAGTAATTCATAACTAAATATACTTCAAATACTGTTTATTACTAACTCATTCCTTACTTCAAAATTTGGCTAAATATATACATGCCAAAACACAAAATAATTTCTAACTGTCTTTTTCACTTCAAAAGTTGCTCCACTATGTACTACGTTTCAATTATTCTTCAAAACCTATATGCAGTAAATGCTACATTCAGAGCATTAAATATGTTCAGTGGTAACTATAAATCGAAGAATTTTCCATACAAGTATAATTGCATTAATCATGTAAAATTTCTTAATTATTTTTTTTATCAAAAACACAATCAATAATGTACTTTACATTAACTACAAATTAATACCATTACTTAGGTAAACTTTTCAATTTAGTCCTTAATTTTTTTTTATTTAATTGCAAAATTGAACTTTTTACACTTTAATTATAAAATTATCACTAGTTTACTTATTTTCACTCCACATTCATTTATTGGCATACAAAATTAACGTTGGATCCTTATTTTAACTTTTCAAGCAAAATTTTATTTTAGTCCTTAATTTTTTAATTAATTATGGAATTGCCATTTTTATACTTTAATTACAATTTTGCCACTAGTTCATTTATTTTC
Organism: Excoecaria agallocha; assembly: GCA_037975025.1. NCBI lineage: Eukaryota > Viridiplantae > Streptophyta > Magnoliopsida > Malpighiales > Euphorbiaceae > Excoecaria > Excoecaria agallocha. The sequence goes on along the minus strand of CM075806.1, from coordinate 120,072,417 downwards.
ACTCTAAATTCATTAATTAGCATACAAATTATCAGCTAGTCCTCATTTTAATATTTTTCAGGTCAAATTACATTTTAGTCCTTCAACTTTAAAAAGTTCACTTTTAGGCTATTATTCATTAATTTTTACCATTTTTACCCTTTTATTCATTACTTTTTCATTTTTACTCACAAAACATATTATTTAGGAAAATTACCAACTTACCCTTAAACTTTTCATTTTCTTTCAATTAGGTCATTTTTCACTCTAAACTTCATTTTCACTTCACATTTCATATTTTTAACTCATTATTACCATAATGCTCCTAGTACAATCTCGACAGAAATTTGCAGAATGGACATATAAAATATGGACCCTATAGGCTCACAGTATAAACTGAGAAATGATCCCAAAAAATTATTTCTCACAGAATAGAATACAAAGCAGATCAAATACTATGGGAGATTAGTATGATCCTACCATAGCAAAGTAAGTTGCCATTACTTGCATCGTTATATGGGTGTCCCTATAGCTAGCCAATTTTATCCTGAACTAGATTTTGACCGCCTGATCACTACTAAGGGAAAAATTCACTTTTTTTTCACAATCGCTTTTCATATTTTTGACATTTTCAGTAGCTTTTTCAATTCAATACATCAATCAGTCAATTCTGTCATCACCTTTGTACAATTTATGAATTATATCACTATATTTCATCATTTTCACTCAAATTACGAATTAATTCTTAATAATTCAATATGTTCACTTTATACATAAACTAATTTTCTTTTTAAAAATATTCAAATAATTTCCATAAATTCTAATAAAATTTATGGACAAAATCTTTCACATCTAGAGTCATTTTAAAGCATTTAACATTGAAAATACACAAAATACACTTTGATTTTCACTAAGATGCAATTCAAACAAGTAAGGTTAACTACCTTACACGTTCTTTTAATTCTATTTAAGCATTCTAATAGCCATATTTAAGGTTCTAAATCATTATTCCAAGTTCAATTTCAATTAAGCATGCATTTTTCCCAAGTTTGCTGAAGTTTCATAAAGCAAAATCAAGCTTAAATGAGGGAAATAGATGAATTTCATAGTTAATAACCTTTCTCATTTGCTTTAGCTTCCTTAGGCTTCCTTTTTTATTATCTTTAGCCTTAGAAGCTTATCCCTCACTTAGAGAACCTACAAAGGCCGAATATTCAATCAAGCAAAATCCTAATTTTTTTTATCTCTTTTGCTCAAATTAACACAATAAATAGACTTTAGGCACCTAAAAATATTTATAGGCACCCTTAAACCAAATTTAAGCCTCAGTTTTCACTTACCTCAAAATTACATCTTTCACTTTCGCACTTTATTTCTCCCACTTTTCTCCCTCTAATCAAAGAGTAGAGACTTAAAAAATCTTTTAGGGAGATAGAACTTCACCTAGGATGCTTGGATTTGGGTGAGAAAGAGAAAGAAAGCTTGAAAAAAATGAAGAGAGAGAGTTATGGTGGTTTAGCCAAAAGAGGAGGAAGAAAAGGTTGAAGGGATAAGGATAAGACACCAAAAAAATCTCACCTTTTCCCTTTTATATAGGTGTAATTAGGTTAGAATTTGGTTCAACCAAGGCCCACTCACTTAAGACCCATTTCTCCCCTTTTAGACTGAATAAGCCATTTTCCTATGACTCTCTCACTTTTCAACTCTAAATTAGTCCAATTTGATTCCATCATTCTTAACATGTTTAAAATAGCCTTTACACAAAATTTCAGCCTAATCGGACTCTATTACTGTTCGATTCAATCAAATTGGTCCGATTCAATAATTATCGGTATCATCGCAAGATTAACTTTTTATAGCCAAAATATTAGACACATCATTTTAGGTAAATCTATAATTTTTGAAAATTTTTAAAACTTATTTGCTATTTTTAAGTACTCGGTCAAACCTACATCAACCTGGTTAATCTTTGAATAGAACTGCTTCGTTTTTCATATTTTTAATTTTTAGAGGTTTGTTTGATCTCGATTTCACTCCAAATTTCAACTCTGAATTAACCGTGATCAATGTTTTTTGATGGTCAAATAAAATATTTTTTACCTTTGGATGTACTTTTCATCCCGAAAATACTGTTCACTATCGAAAAATACTTTTTTTAGCTGACCCGATGTTGAGACCATTATAATTCTCCCCTACTTAAAGAAATTCCATCTTTGAAATTTACTAGTATTAAAGAGTAAATGATACTGTTATCTCATTGTAGTTTCTAGCCCCATGTAGCTTTCTCCACGTTGTGATAGTGCCAAAATACTTTCATTAGTGAAACTTGCTTGTTCCTGAGTTGTCTAATCTCTCTAACTAGGATCTTTACTGGTCTCTCTTCATAAGTCATGTCAACCTACACTTGAATTTTTTCTAGTGTAATCACATGGCTAGGATTAGATCTGTACCTTCAGAGCATTGACATATGAAACACATCATGCATCTTTTCTAACTCCATTGGTAGCTTTAACTAATAAGCTACAGGACCCACTCACTAAAGTATCTCATAAGGGCCAATAAATCTTGAACTTAGCATGCCCTTCTTACCAAATCTCAGAATTTTCTTCCATAGAGATACCTTCAGGAATACTCTATCTCCGACATGAAACTCTATATCTTTTCTTTTCAGATCTGCATAAGATTTTTGCGATCTATAGCTTACTTCAATCTATCGTTGATGACTTGCACTTTCTCTTCTGAGTCACGGACCAAGTTGGACCTTACAATTTATTTTTCACTTAGTTCTATCCAACACAAAGGAGTTATACACTTTCTTCCATACAGTTCCTCAAAAGGAGCTATCTTTATGATGGACTGGTAGTGTTGTTGTAGGCAAACTCTGCTAAAGACAAGTATTTCTCCCAACTGCTACCTAACTTAAGTATATAGCATCGCAACATATCTTCTAGTATTTGAATCACCTACTCCGATTAACCATCGATCTGAGGGTGGAATGTTGTGCTGAAGTGGAGTCTAATACCCAGAGCTTCTTGCACACTTTTTTAGAAATGAGATGTGAATCTGGGATTCCGATCATAAATGATAGATGATGGCACTCCATGCAACCACACTATCCCATTAATGTAGATTTTTACCAGCCTGGTCAAAGAAAAATCCATCCGTACTGGCAATAAATGAGCAAATTTGGTGAGTCTATAAATGATCACCTAAATAGCATCATGCTTCCTTTAAGTAATCGGCAATCCAGTACCAAAATTCATAATCACTCTGTCCCATTTTCACTCCGATATCAAAATAGGATGAAACAATCCCGAAGGAATCTAGTGCTTTGCTTTCACTTATTGACATATCAAGTATTTACCTACAAACTCTGTTAAATCTCGCTTTATACCTGGCCACTAGTTGATCATCTTCCTACTGGGCCATTTTCACCGATACACAAAGTTAGGCTTCACTTATATTTCAGCTAACAATGCTCCATTAGGTGCCAAACTTAAATTGACATTCATAGCCCGAAGAGCTGCAAATACTATCATTAGTCATATGCACTTATCAATCACTTGAGAACATTCATTTGAAAACATTCACATTACCTGACATAAATTTTCTACTAAGTGCATCAGCCACTATATTTACTTTTCCTGGATGATAGTCGATAAAGCAATCATATCTTTGATCAACTCCAATCAGCATCTCTGTCTAAGGTTGAACTCTCTCTGAGTGATCAAATATTTCAAGCTTTTATGATCTATGTAGATGTAGCATTTCTCTCCATATAGATAATGCCTTTAAATCTTCAAAGTGAAAACATTGGCTTCAAGCTCTAAATCATGAGTAGGATAGTTCTTTTTATGAGTCTTGAGCTGTCGGGAGGCATAAGTAATCACCTTGCCTTCCTGCATTAATACACATCATAAACTATTTTTGGAGGCATCACTGTAGATTATAAAATCCTTACCTAACTCGGGTTGAGTAAGAATAGGGGCTTCTATTTGCATACCATTAAGCTTTTCAAAACATTCTTGGCATCTGTGAGTCCATATGAACTTAGTATGCTTTTACAGTAGTCGAGTCAAAGGAACTGCAATGGTGGTGAAACCCTTTATAAATCTCTTGTCGTACTCAGCTAAACTAAGAAAACTCCTCACTTCTGTAATATTTTTAGGTGGCTTCCACTGAAGAATTGCTTTAATCTTTGAAGGATCCAACCTTATACCTTCAGCAAACACTAAATAACCTAGAAAGGATACTTGATTTAGCTAAAAATCACATTTACTAAACTTAGCATACAATTGCTTTCCCTCAAGGTTTGTAGAAGATTCTTTAAATGCTTGTCATACTCCTCCAGTGTCTTGGAATACACCAGGATGTCATCTATGAAAATCACCACAAACTAATCCAAATAAGGGTGGAAAACCCTATTTATTAAGTCCATGAAGGCGACTGGTGAATTTGTAAGCCTAAATGGCATGAACAAAAACTCATAATGGCTATATCTAGTACGAAAAGCAATATTGGATACATCTGCTTCTTTCACCGCCATCTGATAATAACTCGATCTTAAGTCAATCTTTAAAAATATATCCACTCCCTTCAGCTGATCAAATAAATCTTCTATACGAGGAAGGGGGTATTTATTCTTAATGGTCACCTTATTCAGCTGTCGATAGTCAAGGCAAAACCTGAGTGTCCCATCTTTTTTTTCACAAATAGGACTGGTGCTCCCCTAGGAGAGACACTAGGTTTAATAAACCCCTTATTAAGCAATTCTTGTAGCTGAATTTTCAATTCTTTTAATTTTGCAAGTGCCATTCTGTAAGGAGCAATGGAGATTGGGACATACCTAGAGCAACATCAATGGAGAATTTCACTTTCCTATTAGGTAGCAAACCAAGGAACTCATCAGGGAACACATCAATGAACTCTCTAACTGTAGGACCTTCTGACACTTTTGGACTTTCTCTTTTTATCTCCACTGCATAACACAAGTAAGTTATGCACCATTTTTTGATCAATCTTTTAGCAGCTGTAGGAGAAATCACATCAGAAAAGAAGTTAGTTCTCACACCTACAACTGTGATCTCCTGACCTCTTCCAAGTTTTCAAAGTGACTCTCTTCCTTTTCCAGTCTACTATCATTTGGCGGGTAGATAACCAATCCATCCCTAAAATCATATCAAATTCATGGAATGACAGTTCAATCAAGTTTGCCAAAAACACATGATCCTGGACACTAATAGGACACTCTCTGTACACTTTATTCACTACAACACTATGCCTCAGAGGATTACTCATAAGGATATACTAGTCTAAGCATGCATCTCTTATCCCTTTATCCTGTGTTAACTCAAAGTTTATATAGTAATGAGTAGAACCAGGAACTATCAATGCATATACTGAATCAGACAATAAGAGAAATTTACCAACCATCACATTAGGGGCATCCTCCCTGACTGTATAGTTCTAACTTGATAGCAGCCTCAACCATAGTCCTTAAGTTAGGGTATCTCTATGTCCCTATAATCTGTCTGAGCTCAATGTACAGTCCCCTTTTGAATCTCTGATATAATTTTTCTTCTGTGGACTAGCCCGCATCCAGGTAGGCTCTCAAACTCTCGCTCATACTTTGCCACTATCTTGTTACCCTATTTTAGCCTCTAGAAGGCATCATGCATCGTTGCTTTATATTATGACCCGACTGCAATCTCTATTGTATATAATCAGCCATCAAAATGAGAAAATCTAGCTGTGGGGGTAGAGGCAGAACCACTAGTGAAGAAGCTTGCTAATGTGGGGCCTCATGCTATCTAGTACCAATGGATGCCTGACTCTCACCATCCCCCACTTGTTGATCTCTATCAGATGACATCATTTCACATTAAAACAAAAAGGATTAAGTACACACTAGACTCCTAACACTTTTTCACTTATAGCTGGCATGTATATACAGATAAACCAATCACTTACTACCACTTTGATCTTAGAACCGCTTAAACCATTACTTTGATACCACAAAATGTAACACCCTTATTAACACAGACACATTGGTTTAAGCGGTTAGCCGAAATTTTTTTAAACATATACTGGATCTTACTTATAGCTTAACCTTGCCGATTGAACTATAACTGTTCAAATTACTATTCACTTAATAAAAATCCGGCAATATAACATCTAGCAACGTGCTTAACTAACCTAAAAATCTAACAATCCACAGCTCCTTAGGGCACAACAATTCATAACACAATATACATACATTTCAATCATTCATTCTCATATCAAACACAACCATTCAATTCCACTTCCCGACAATAATTCATAACTACATATACTTCAAATACTATTTATTACAAACCCATTCCTTACTTCAAAATTTGGCTAAATATATATATGCCAAAATACAAAATAATTTATAACTTTTTATTTCTCTTCAAAATTTGCATCATTGTGTACTACACTTCAACTATTTTCAGAACCGACATGTAGTAAACACTACGTGCTGAATATTAAATATGCTCAGTGATAATTATAAATCGAAGAATTTTTCAGACAAGCATAATTGCATCAATCATGCAAAATTTCTTATATTTTTTTTATCAGAAACACAATAATCAATGTACTTTACATTCACTACAGATTAATACCATTACTTTGTTAAACTTTTGAAATTAGTCTTTAATTTTTTTCATTTAATTGCAAAATTGCCCCGTTTTACACTTTAATTACAAAATTACCATTAGTTTACTTATTTTCACTCCACATTCATTTGTTAGCATAAAAAATTACCATTGGATCCTTATTTTAACTTTCCATGCAAAATTTCATTTTAGTTCTTAATTTTTCAATTAATTATGGAATTGCCATTTTATACTTTAATTACGATTTTACCACTAGTTCATTTATTTTCACTCTAAATTCATTAATTGGCATACAAATTACTAGCTAGTCCTTATTTTAAAATTTTCATGTCAAATTACATTTTAATCATTCAACTTTCAAAAGTTCAGTTTTAGGCTATTATTCACTAATTTTTACCATTTTTACCCTTTTATTCATAACTTTTCCATTGTTACTCACTAAACATGTTATTTAGAAAAATTACGAATTTACCCCTAAACTTTTCATTTTCTTTCAATTAGATCTTTTTTCACTCTAAACTTCATTTTCACTTCATATTTTACATTTTCAACTCATTCACTACAAGAAAATGTCAAAATAGCAACGGAATAGTTTTCGTTGCTAAAATCTATATTTCGTTGCTAAATAGCAATGAAAAAAATTTCGTTGCTATTTTTGATTGAAGTGTAAGGTTTTAGCAACGGAGTTAAAAATGGTTGTCTTCCGTTGCTAAAAAAGGTGGGAACTAGTGGCGCCAAAAATTAGTAACAAAATTTTGCAACGAAAAGTATATACCATTGCTAAAAAGGGCAGTAAAAGATGGCGGCAGTATTTTGAGGCAAAATTTAGCAACGGAATTCATTTTCCGTTGCTAAATTAAGTGTCAGGATGTGATGCTAAAATTTTGGGAGAAAATTTAGCAACGAAATTTTATTTTCGTTGCTAAAATAGCAAAGGAACTCAATTTCCGTTGCTAATTTTAGAAAATAGCAACGGAAATTCAATTCCGTTGCTAAAATTTTGGGGGAAAATTTAGCTACGGAATTCCATTTTCGTTGCTAAATTAAGATTATTCGAGAAAAAAATTTTGTTCCAAAAAATAGCAACGGAATTCATTTTTCGTTGCTAATTTGAAAAATAGCAACGGAATTTATTTTCGTTGCTAAATTAAGGTCATTCGAAAAAAATATGTCCCAAAAAATAGCAACGGAAATAATTTTCTGTTGCTAATTTGAAAATAGCAACGAAATTCATTTTCCTTTGCTAAATTAAGATCATTCGAGAAAAATTTTTGTCACAAAAAATGGCAACATAATTCATTTTCCGTTGCTAATTTTAAAAATAGCAACGGACATTATTTCCGTTGCTAAATTAAGATTATTCGAGAAAAAAATTTAGTTCCAAAAAATAGCAACGAAATTCATTTTTCGTTGCTAATTTGAAAAATAGCAACGGACATTATTTCCATTGCTAAATTAAGATCATTCAAGAAAAAAATTTTGTACCAAAAAATAGCAACGAAATTCATTTTCCGTTGCTAATTTGAAAAATAGCAATGGAATTCTTTTTTCGTTGCTAAATTAAGATCATTCGAGAAAATATTTTTTTCACAAAAAATAGCAATGAAATTCATTTTTCGTTGCTAATTTGAAAAATGATTTCCGTTGCTAAATTAAGATCATTCGAGAAAAAATTTTGTACCAAAAAATAGCAACGGAACTCATTTTTCATTGCTAATTTGAAAAATAGCAACGGAATCAATTTCCGTTTCTAAATTTAGATTATTCGAGAAAAAAAATTTGTTCAAAAAAATAGCAACGGAACTCATTTTCCGTTGCTAATTTGAAAAATAGCAACGGAATTCATATTCCGTTGCTATTTTAGCAACGAAAATCTAATTCCGTTGCTAATTTGAATAAATAACTGCGATTTTCTTAGCCCTAAGTATAAAAGCTGCGATTTTCTTTGTCTCTACATTTTTCTGCCTCAAGCCTCTCTTTGTCTCTCTCTCTCTCTCTCTCTCTTGCTCTCCATCAAGGCCTCTTTCAATCTCATCTAAAGGTACTTATTTTTCTCCCAATTTTTCTTTTTTTGTTATTTTCTTTTTCTTGATTTCCTTTGATTTGATAATTTTATTTATCTTTAATTCTCGTTTTTGCTTCTTTATTGTTTATTTGGGGTTAGATCTCCCAATCTAAGACTTACTTGACTCATTGTAAAGGGTAAAAGTGGGTTTGTCTCTAATAGAGTTTTGGGTTTGTCTATTTCTCTTCTTCTGTGGATCTAAAGAATCTAAATTTCAAAGGTACGTTCTAACTCATATCTCTTTTTCTTCTTGGTTTGATTTTGGTTGATTTAATTTTGGATATTTGGATGCAAGTTTTGAATTGATTTTGAATCTTTGTATGATTTTTGCTTTTGAATTAATTTTGATGAATTGAGAGGTGTCCTATTGTAGTTGAAAAAAGGAAATGGGGCTGCTGCTTTGGCTCTACAAATTTAGTTAATTTTTTGTTGCTTGAGATCTTATGGGCCATATTTATTTTATTTTTTTATAGTTACAATTTCTAAAAATAGAGTGAAAATTAATTTCATTTGTATTACATGTGATTACCACAAATATTTGATATAGTTCGTAATCTTCTATCACAATCTAAGTTCAAAATTTTTTGAGATCTTATGGGCCACAAATAGAAAAACTGAAAGTAATTTTGTAAATAATAAACAATATTTTAGTGACGAAAGAGCGACGAAAATTTCGTCGCATTTTTTTATAATACTGGCTGAAAATAGCAACGAAATTGTGATTTTCGTTGCTGAAAATAGCAACGAAAATTATTTTTCGTTGCTAAAAATTGCAACGAAAATTAATTTTCATTGCTATTTTGAAAATTTCACCGAATCTTACACTGGTTGGAATTAGCAACGGAATTCAAATTCCGTTGCTAAATTTATTCCGTTGCTAAAAATAGCAACGGTGAAAATAGCAACCGATTTTTCCGTTGCTAATTTTAATTAGCAACGAAAAATCAACAATTTCCGTTGCTATTTTCCGTTGCTATTTCAGAATTTTCTTGTAGTGATTATTGCCATTATGCTCCTAGTATAATCCCAATATAAATCTATAGATTGGATATATGGGATGTGAATCTTACGGACCCATAGTACATATTAAGAAATGATCCCAAAGAATATTTTCTCACAGAACAGAATACAGAGCAGAAAATAATATGGAAGATCAGTATGATCCTGCCAAAGTAAAGCAAGTTCCTATGACTTGTATCACGGTATAGGTATCCCTATGGCTAGCCAATTATATCCTGAACTAAATTTTGACTGTTTGACCACTACTAAGGGTAAAATTCACTTATTTTCAAAATTACTTTTTATATTTTTAATATTTTCATTAGTTTTATCAATTCAGTACATTAGCCAGTCAATTATGTCATCACTTTTATTTAATTTATAAATTATATCACTATAATTCATCATTTTCCACTCAAATTATGAATTAATTCTCAATAATTCAATAAGTTCACTTTATACATAAACTGATTTTCTTTTAAAAAATATTCAAATAATTTTCATAAATTTTAATAAAATTCGTGGACACAATCTTTCATATCAAGAGTCATTTTAAATCATTTAACATTGAAAATATGCAAAATAAACTTTGATTTTCACTAAAAAGGAATTCGGCAAGTAGGGTTGTCTACCTTACACATTATTTTAATTCAATTTAAACATTTTAATAGTTATATTTACGATTTTGAATCATTGTTCTAAGTTCAATTTCAATTAAGCATGCATTTTTTCTAAGTTTGCTTAAGTTTCATAAACCAAAATCATGCGAAAATGAGAAAAATAGATGGATTTCATAGTCACTAATTTTTCTTACTTGCTTTAGTTTCCTTAGGCTTTCTTTTTCTTATCTTTAGCCTTAGAAGCTTGTCCCTTACTTAGAGAACCTACAAGGGCTGAATATTCAATCAAGAAAAACCCTAATTTTTGAATCTATTTTGCTCAAATTAACACCATAAATGGATTCTAGGCACCTAAAAATACTTTTAGGCACCCTTAAACAAATTTAAAGCCTTAGTTTTCACTTACCTCAAAATGATCTCTTTCACTTTCACACTTGATTTTTCCTACTTTTCTCCTTCTAATAAAAGAGTAGAGACTTAGATAATCTTTTAGGGAGATAGAACTTCATCGAGGATGCTTGGATTTGAGTGAGGAAGATAGAGAAAGCTTGAAGAAATGAAGAGAGAGATAGCTATGGTGGTTCGACCAAAGGAGGAGGAAGAAAAGGCTGAAGGGATAAGGATGAGACACCAAAAAAAATCTTCATTTTTTCCTTTTACATGGGTGTAAGTTGATTGGACTTTGGTTCAACCAAGGCCCACTCACTTAAGGCCTATTTCTCCCATTTTAGGCCCAATATTCTATTTTTCTATGATTCTCACACTTTCCAACTCCAAATTAGCCTAAATTTAATTCCATAAATCTTATCATATTTAAAATAGGTTGTACACAAAATTTTAGCCAAATCGGAGTCCATTATTAGTTCAATTCAATCAGATTGATTCGATTCAATAATTACCAGTGTCATCAAAAAATTATCTTTTTTATAGCCAAAAGATTTTACACATTATTTTAGGCAAATCTGCATTTTCTGGCAGTTTGTAGCACTCATTTGCTATTTTTAAGGGCTCGATCAAACCTAGATCAACCTAGTTAACCTTAGAACCGAATCGCTTCGTTTTTGTATTTTTAACTTTTGGAGGTCTGTTTGATCTCGATTTCACTTCAAATTTCAACCTCGGATTAATTGTGAACAATATTTTTTGATGGTCAAATAAATTATTTTTCACCTTTGGATGTACTTTTTACCTCGAAAATACTGTTCACTATCGAGAAATACTATTCATGATTGATCCAGTGTTGAGATCATTATACTACAACAAGACCACCTCTAAATCTGCAACCTTCTACTATCAGGTCAGCATTAGAAAAATAGAGAAGCAAATACAGATATGTATCCCTTACCATGATCATAAGAAAGTCCAGGGTTGACAAAAGGAAGTAGCAGTGAAGATTAGAGGCCACATGACCTACCATTGCAAGTCATATTTTGCTAAGACTAAGCCTACTGATTCATTCATCTTCCTAAAATGAAAAGGAAAAATAAGAAAAATTAAAGAACAGTCTAGGGGTTTCATGGAAAAAACTTCAGCAAGAAACTTTATAAAGAAAAAGAGAGCTTTAGAAAAAAAGGAAAAAGTACCCCTTTTATAGTAATTTCTTTTTTTAGGAAATCAATCTTAGAAAGCCATGTGGTTATACAATTCAATACAGGAATAAGAAATGTGGTAAAAGCATAAAAGATGAAGCAACGAAATTTAAAGAGGCACCCTTTCCAAAGCGATGTTTCTAAAGCGATGTGTGAAAAGAGACGATGATCTGGATATCCGTTATCAGATGAATAGATATATGAGGTCAACAACGATCGGCATCACCTTCAAGTAATTTTTTATTTCGTAGCAAATATGGTTAACTTGTAAAAATAGGAAAATATAATAGGAACGTAGGATGATTAAACACCAGAAGTCTAAGGCAAGTAAACAACATGCAACAAACGCAACTAAAGTATTAAATAAACAGGTTAGGAAAAAAACTTTGGAAATAGTTCATGTTTATAAAAAATATTTATAGGAAGGCATCTTATTTTATCGATCGATACCGATCGAAGTAATCTAAAACTAATGTCTCGACTGATGCACATTCCAATCGAAGTAATCTAAAATTGATGTCTCAATCGATGCAAATTTCGATCGAAGTAACCTAAAACTGACGTCTTGATCGATGTATATCTCGATTGAATTAATCTAAAATTAATGACTCAATGGTCAAATCCAGTCTCTCGACTATGTACATCCCAATCTCAAATGATGACTCACTTTTCCAAATCTATAATAAAAAAAGGTCCAAATCTATAATATTGGGCACCAAAAATTTGATGCGAAAAATAGCGACGACTTTGCGAGCACATAACACTCGCTAAGTTTTAATTCATGGCGAATGTTTTATGAACCATTTAGCAAGAACTTAAACGTCGCTAAATTAGCGAGGACTTATTCCTCGCTAATTTAGCAAGGATATATCCCTCGCTAATTGTTAAATAATTTTGCCATTTACTTTATGAAACATTTGGTGTGGACTTAATCATTGCTAATGTAGCGAGGAAAAAATCCTCGCTAATTTAGCGAGAACAAATCCCTCGCTAACTATTAAATAATTGTCATTTGCTTTTCGAAACATTTGGCGAGGACTTAATCCTCGCTAATTTAGCGAGGAACGAATCGTCGCTAATTTAGCGAACACAAATCCCTCGCTATGTAACTCCTTTACTGTAATAGTCTTATTGACTTATGCAATTGGTTGAAATTTTTTTTTAAAGTCCTTCTCAAGTTTACAACAATCCTGAAGGAATCTGATGCTCAGCCTTTACTTACTGACATATCAGATATTTACTCAAATTCTGTCACATCCCACTTCATACCTGGCCACCAATAATAAGTTTTTAAATCCTGGTATATCTTTTTACCTTCAGGATGCATGGCATAGCTACTATAGTGTGCTTAGATAAGGATGTTCTTTTTTAGTTCTTCTTGATAAAAAAACACAGAGTATTTTCTTGTAGCAAAGGCTTCCATCATCATTCAAAAAATAGTCTCCTTTACTGCTATCCTTTAACTTGTTCATAACAGTTCTTAATCAGTCATCTTCATTCTGGGCCATCTTCACTTGATGCACAAAGTCAGGCTTCACTTGCATTTCAGCTATGCGTACGTATGTACATACATATGCATACACATATATATATATATGTGTGTGTGTGTGTGTGTGTGTGAGCATACATATGTATATGCATATGTATGTGTATATATGCACATATATATGCATGCATATACATATATATGTATGTGCGCGCGGGCGCACACACACACATACATATATATATATATATTCAAAAAATTTAGAAAATATCTTTTATTTATTTTCTAATTTTTTCTTTATTTTGAAAAACTGAAAATTTTATTTTTTGTTTTCTATTTTAGAAAACTAAACAAAATAAACATGATCTCTATTTTTTATTTTTTGTAAAAAAAATTTCTGAAACATTGGAGCAATTTTCTGTAAGTGAACAGGCCCCTAATCTTCCAAATTCTCCCAAATGGCCATTTGAATGTCATCATCGTTCCCATTGTTCATTGCCAGCCTAATGGGTGTTAGCATCTTCGATAGCTTCTTATCTAGTCAGCGTTAGCATCTTCAGTGTCCAGTTGGTCGATCCTTTTCTATTTCTGGAGTTATTGTATTGAATTTCCTTCTCTGCTCTCTATCTTCTTCACTCTTCTCGCAGTCTTTAATTCTTTTCTCTATTGAGGTATGCTCTTTTCTCATTTTCAACTTTCTTCTACTGTAGATCGTTAATCTTTTGTATTGTAATTCCATTTTTGTTCTTGTTCTACTTCTTTTTTTGTTTTCTTGTTATGTGTTTTTGTTGCTGTGGTTAACCGCTGCATCACATCCTCAAGTTTTTAATTTTATTATTACTAAAAAAATAAAACCCTAAAAGTCTAAAATCTTTATCATTAACCTAGCCGCTACCCAACATTTCTCCTCCCCTTCTTTTTCTTCTTCACTTTCTTTTATTTTTTTAATTTAATTTAATTTAATTTATCTATGTTCTAGAAAACAAATGCACCTGCTGCTCTGGCTGTTGGTATTTTCTAGAGGAAGGAGGTAAGTCCTTGTCAAATCATAAGTTCAATACTAGCATCTGATTGGCTCTAAAGATTATTGCCATTATCGTTTGAATTTCTAAACTGCCATTTCGATGGATATACCTATTTCTTATGATTTCATTTGGCTGGTCATTTGTGGATCTAACTTAAAATTGCTATTGGCAATTCACTGTAGAGTTTCTATGTTTAATTGTTTAACTCTTCAAAGAAATCAAACGGGGCTTGAAGATAATTTGTTAATTTTTTTTATTTGCATTCATTTATGTTTATTAAATTTTATGGACCGTAGGTGCCAATTCAGTTTGTAAAAGAGCACTTGTTGAAAGAAGGCATAGAAGTCAGAATCTAAATTGTCTTATCTGCATAATATAGTGCTAGTCATCATTTATGCCTTATTGAACTGTAACTTTACCTCTGAACTTTAATATATTTCTTAGAAAAGTAAATTATGTTGCATCTCTGAATTGTTCTTATGTTTGTTCTATAGTAACATACTTTTATAAATATTCATTTCAAATTGTAAATCTCTCCTGGAGGTTGGATTATTAACTTTCCCATCGGATCATATAGCATGTGACTAGTTGAATGTGATGTTGAGAATGTTTTTGCACTTGAAGATCTAGTATTTTTATTTTTATTAGATATGGATAAATGGATGCCCTCATACAACTTTGGTTACGTTAAATTTTATTTGTAGGGGATAATGTATGTATGTAATTGGCAATCTTGGCATTGTGTGATTATATACAAATTTATTTTCAGTTCCAAAATTGAAGAGGCTAAAACTTGAGCAATTTTGAATTGAAACAAAGATGTCTGCTATACAAGTCACTTATGCAACAAGAGGATTGAGTGAAAAAAGAAACAGATAAATAGACAAATAATATAAATCCACCAGCAGGTTGGTCTTTTTTTTTAGAATTGAATTTGTGGTTGGACGTTTAGTGATTTCTTCTTTGCGGCCTCCAAATTGACCAAAAGGTAGAATATATGTTTTAATTATTTCAGGTTCTTCCTTGGATCAAAAAAAGTGATGCAGGCCACTTTAGGTCGGTTTGTTACTGATGAACTCAGGATAGGCATTCACAAAGTTTATAAGGTAAGCTTGTTCATTTCTGCAATCACTAATTTTTGGGCCTTTAAAGAGATTTAATATCTTTTACTCTTTGCTTCATATTTCTCTTAGCTTTTGCGAGGAGATGCTACACTTTTCCTTACTAACTTATAAAAAGAAGTTGAAAGGTAACATCATATGCCTATTTTATACTCATTTCTATATGCTTTAGCTGTTTATAAAATCAAATTAGCATATGCGTAAATTCAGTATAACTTAGCTTAAAGAAAAAAATGATTAAGTAAGATCATGCCACTTGAATTCATTGTCAAGGAGAAGATATATACAAAGTCTCTATATCATATTTTAGTTTCTATTTGGATGATCTAATATTGTACTTGATTTCATGGAAGGGAGAAAGAGAATTGATGCCCAACTAAGAAAAAAAAACTTTTGTAATTGAAATCTGCATGGCTTCTGTAATAATAAGATTCTATTTAATGTTTACATCTTCAGCAATTGAACATATTGATGGTCTATTTTCTAAGAAAGTCAGCAAATACATCCTTAGAAGGTCAAGCCTATTATAGTTACATGTCAAAAGGAATGAAGTTGGTAAACTTAGAATGACTTAGCCTCTTTTAGTTACATGAGAAAATGAAACCAGTTGGTAAACTTCAGCACATAAACCAATTATTAGATGAGCTTTCAATCTCCTACATTTCAATAATATTTATGAAATGTTTCAATTAATATATTATCAATTTTGATTTTTTTTGAATATATAGTTATATCTTGATAATATTTATGAATCTCCCATGTCTAGGGCGCATGTACAGGGGTTTGTTCACAGCAACATGTACCTAGTTATAAGAACAATGTTGATAAGTTCAAGGCTAAAGGAATTGATTCAATGATTTATGTAGCTATTAATGATCCCTATGTTTTGAATGGCTGGGCAGAGAAACTTCAAGCTAATGATGCTGTAAATAATTCCCTTTACTCTTATATAAGGTTGCGTTTCGCTTATTTTTCATATATTTGAATTGATGTCTAAGTGAACTTTGAATTTGATCTCTTTTTCCTTTAATTATCAAGATTAGGATTTAGAACCATGTGATGTTTGAGGTTATGGCAGCGTTTTAGATATAATTTCTGGCTGTTAAGCTCTGCACCACTAGTTCTGTCATCCCAATATCACTGCAGATAATTATATTCTCTTTGTAAAAAATAATATCCATATGTTGAATTAGATATATCTTGACAAACATCACTTTGTTTTTTCAAAGCATAGTTTACCGCATTGTGAATACTTGATGTGAGCATGACATCTTTGTATGGCATGTTGCTGCTTCTGCTAGGATAAAAATGCTGTTGATTGTTGATAATTCTGGGGTTTTACTCCCTAGATCAGTTATTTCCTAGTTTTTGCTATTTGTTCTTCTCTTCTTAGGAATATATATATATATATATATATATATATATATATATATATATATATATATATATATATATATATATTTGCACCTATTGTGCTTTACATTGGAGATATTTGCACTGCATACCTATTGCTAGAATACATAATTTCAGATTTCTAAATGCATCAATTTGTCAAGTTGGTTCTAAATTTATATTATTATGCTCTCTCAAACCCTGTGCTTACTCTTCATAGTTTACTTCTTTTAGTATCTCGAATTCCTTAACTATAGGTTTCATATTCCAATTCTGAATATATAAAACTCCTTTTTAAATACTTGCAATTAAGCTTTTTTGCCACTTTTAACTACTTGGGGTCCATTTTCTCTTAACATCAGATTTCAATTTACTTTATATGTTCACCTTTACAATGGTTTCAATATCATGCATTCATTTGGTGTAATGTTTTCTTCTATATGTATGTTGTGTCTTATTGCTTGCATAATCTTATTTTATATATCTGCAAAAATAGGAAAGCATAGACAACTCTAATGGCAGAAGTGAAGGTGAATGGATAGAGATAATCAAGTTAGAGGGAGCTATTGGATTAAAAGAAAGGCAGTTGGAGAGCAGCCGTATATACAATTGGGCATGCCTTTAGCTATTAATACTGTGTAGCACAAAAATTTTTGGAAATGAATGTGGATATTGGATTTTCTGTAGTTGCAAATGCAATAGTACATTATTTAGTTTTTGTGCATTTTTGGTTAGGTTTAATTTTTTAAGTATTATGCAATTTAATGTACCTATATGATATTATATTTTTAAATTAATAGTATTGGAGAATTTTTATTTAGAAAAATTAAATTATGATTTATTTATATAATAAATTAATTTAAATTATAATTATGTATACAATAAATTAATTTCTTGATTATATAGGCTGTAAATTAATAAATACAAAATAAAAAATTTAAATTATGTTATAATTTTATGACGGATTCGCAACAACAAAATATGTCGCTAATATGCAATAAATTAAAAATTGACACAAATTTTTGTCGCTAATAATTAATATTATATTTGTGGCTACTAAATTTTAAATTTATTTAGCGACGATTTTGTCCCTTTTTGCGACTGATTTTTCTGTCGTCAAATTAGCGACTGTTTTATGATTTCATTGTAAATAATTTAGCAACTGACCTATTCGCTACTGTTCATTGCCCAGTCACTAAAACAGATTCACAACAAAAAAATAGCCAATTAGCAAAGGAATTTGCTATTACGAGTTGGTTGTTTTTTTGTAGTGATATTTCTTCTGGATATGCTTACCGTATATCTTCTGGATATATTATGCATGAACTAAAAAGAATAACAACTAAAACTTATTTTATAAAATTACATGTTTTACATTTACTAGTATGTACAAATTCATCTACATATCTTCATTTCTTTAAGATGAGAAATTTTATAAAATCTAATAATATAGTCATACGTACAATAGGTACATGACCAATGTACTTTGATGCTGTATCATAAATAAGTTATCCATTCTCAAATAGCTTTCTTAACCATTTCTAATCTTTCTCTTAATTATCAATCACTTCTAATGGTAAAAATTAATCATATAATAGTAACAATTATCATTTCTTGAATATACCATTTTTATGGTCATAATTCTATATTGATTCATTCATTTCAAGGAATGAAACAAATGTAATAAAATAATTTCATGACATGCATACAACATAATAATATAATAGCTATAAATGAATGTATTTAATAACTCAATTCAAATATTTCTAAAGAATTACTTAAAGATAATAAAATTATCCAAATAAAATATATATGATTATATAGAGAACTAAAATCTTTAAAAGAATATGTAATGTTAAGTAACAATTTGACAATTACCATGTAATGCATGCATTATTACATAATGCATCAATAGTAATAATTTATTATTATGAAATAAGTTGTATCTAGCAACTTTACAACAATTAGAGTACTCAATGGAATATAATTTATAAATATATAATCACATTATAAAAAAAAATTTTCTTGCAATCAAATAGTACTCGATATTTGGTCGAAATATAATTTTAGTTTATAAAATTCGTTAAAGCATTTTGAACCTTTCGAGAGTTTCAATAATTAAAATTATAAATAAATCAAAACAATAGGTAAACTATAACACTTCAAAATCATATACATAAAATTGAATGTATATATTTGTATTAGATAAAATTTTACAGAAATATTTATATACTTTAGGCATGATAAATCTTTCAGAAATTATATGTAATTTTATTATCAAATAGACAAATAATATCAATTAGTTACATACTAATATATTAATAAATTGACAAACAGTAAAAATTTATTGTATTTTTACTGTCAATGTCAATCTACTACAATAAATATCATAAAAAAAAATTATATTTTATGACTTTATTGTTTATTGCATGGATATCAATTGTACTCCTTTGGCATCATATTTTTCAATATTTTGAACTACAGATCCACAAATTTATATTGAATGCAATTAATATCTATATTTTTAACGGATTTAATTTTAAGATCCTCATTATATTGAAAATATCAACATCAATATTTTTATATTGAAATGTTATTGACAACTTTATCTTTTTTGGTTCCTTTTTGACAAATGATATATTGAGATCTATTAATTAATTTCAGATACCTAAACCACTTCTAAGATTTAAAAATTAGTTATGTCATAGGTCTCTTCAAGAGTATCCATCTCTATAATATGACTATTTGTTCCTTTCCATTTATAAATTTTATTTTTATTTGGAACCGAATAATGTACCCTATAAGGCAACTTGTCCTACTAGGATATTATTCTAAATTAGAGCATTTACGACTAATACAAATGAGATTTAATAAATCTCTACACACTAACAAATATATTGGCATCATAATTAATTAATTTTTTGAACTTCAGGTTCATAATATAATGATCTAAATTACATCCAATGTATTTATTGTTTTATTTATTTTTAGTTGCTTTCTTTCCCTAACATTAGGAAAGTTATTAATCAAAATGTATTTTTCAACTAAAAATTGCAATAGAGCAATTTTATGATTTTTATTGGCATAATGCATGTAAGTATTGCTTACATAAATATTATGTATCCACAAAAAATAATACTATTGTTCATATAAATATGTCTAGAAATTAACCAGATGCCTTTAGTAAAAATTTTTACTAGAACTTGGAGTATGAACATGCACATGGAGCTTATAACAATCTTTTACCCACAAAATATAATCATGGTGCATAGCTTACTTATGTTATGCAGTGGAGGCAAAAAGAGAAAGTCCAAAGGTATCAGAAGTGCCTACTATCAAAGAGTTCCTTGATGAGTTACCAAGCTTACTACCTGACAAGGAAGTGGAATTCTCCATTGATGTTGTTCCAGGCACTGCTCCTTATAGAATGGCAACTACAAAATTAAAAAAAATTAAAGATTCAATTGCAATAATTGCTTGACAAAGGGTTTATCAGATCCAGTGTTTCTCCTTGGGGAGCACCAGTTCTATTTGTAAAGAAGAAAGATGGGACACTCAGGTTATGCATTGACCATAGACAGCTGAATAAAGTAACTATTTAGAACAAATACTCCCTTCCTCGTATTTAAGACTTATTTGATCAGCTGAAGGGAGCGGGTATAGTCTTAAAGATTGACATTATCTTTATTCATTCCAAAATGAAGGGAATTCGGTCCATTTATTAGCTAGTGATACTTTAATAACATTTTTTAGAGAATAAATAAATTATGAGAATTCCTTAAGTTAAATTAAAGAAACATCTGATTCTCTAATAAATGAATTCTCAATAATTTATGCATTATAATCTATCCGAGATGGTCAAACAGGTCATGCCAAGTAATCAATTGTTAATTAGTAAACTTCAAATTTACTATTTTTATTATATCAATATTTATATCAATTGATAAATATCAAGTTTCTTAATATTAATATCAAATAGTTAATGAACTTCGGGTTTACTAATATTTGTTACAATTAATAAACTAAATGTTATTAGTATTTGTATCAATTTTCAAGTTTACTATAATGAATAAACTTCAAGTTTATTGATATTAGTATCAATTAAACAATAAACTTTATATTTACTGATATTTATATAATTGTTAAACAATAGGTTATTAATATTTGTACAATAGTTAGTAAACTTCAAGTTACTAATATTTATATTTATTAGTAAACTTCGAGTTTACTAATATTTGCATCAAAATAAAATCAAATTATCTTTAAAAATATATTACTTATCTTATACAACAACAATTTGCATATATCACTACAAAAAAGTTATCAAGTAGCAATGGAAATTAGCAACCGAATTTGTTGAATTTTCATTGCTAATCAAAATTACCACCGGAAAATAGCAACAAAACATTCGGTTGCAATTTTGATGGTTGATATTTTTTAGCAACCGAATTTGTTTTTCGTTACTAAATTTAGCAATGAAATTCAAATTTCATTGCTAAATCTAACCAATATATATTTCGTTGTATTGGTCAACATTACAAATGAAATTGCTTTTTCCATTGCTAATTTTAGCAACAAAATATAATTTCCGTTGCTATATTTACCAACGACATGAAAATTTCCATTGCTATATTAACCAACGGCATTAAAATTTCCGTTGCTATTTATAGCAATCGAATTCAATTTTAGTTGGAAAAGGTTAGCAATCGAATAACAATTTTGTTGCTAAATTTAGCCACAATTATAAACAAATTCACGAAGAAATTTTCGTCGCTATTCCGTCATTAAAATATTAGTAACTTTTTTCAAAAAATTACCATTATAACTATTGGAACTACTATTAGACAAAGTGTAGTAACTATCACACTCAAGCTCAATAAACATCAATTAAATTTAAAATAGCATGTAGCACTACAACCTTTGAAAAAACAGACATATAGCGACATAGAGCAAAAACTGCACTTTGAAGTTAATTAATTTATAAACCAGATGGTTGATTACATTGGATATAAGATCTCTCTAGTCCAATCAAGGCAAAAGGACAAGCTATTCTAATCAACAACATAAAACCCATGGCAAACAAGCAGAATGTCCACATATCTTTTGTACGTTGGAGGAAAAACACCATGGAGATCCAAATTGATGCCCATCAGTTTGTAGATTTCTCGGGCAATAGTATATATTCTTAGCTGTAAAAACTCAAATGTGTTAAAACTACTTTTGATTTTTTTTAAATGGCAAAGGAAACGAGCAAGAAAAATATCAAAGAAGAAAAATACTCAAAAAACCTCTACTTCCTATTGTTTCTCAAAACATTCCATGTGAACAAAACCAATTACCAAAAGATTACATAACACTCATCAACTAAGGCAAAATTTGGAAGCCATAAGCTTACCTTGCATCTAATATTTATTTACTCTCCTCTTTTTTTCCTTGGTGATAAATTAGTAATCACATATAATTACCTTGCATCTAATATTTATTTGCTCATGCAATATAGACAGAAAACACAAGCCTATGTTTATAAACTTAAAACAAGCAGTATTTGAGTTAAAAAAAATAACAAAAGAAACAAAACGTAACCTTTGGCTTCATCATCTGGACATCCTCAACATACGGCTCCTTGCTCGACCTGCCATGTTTTCTAGGATTCTTTTTCTTGTCTTCATCACCTGGATCCCAAACCCACTACCAAAAGGGTCACAAAAGCCAAAGAATGGATCCCTGCCTCCCCTGCCTATTTGCATTTTCAATAAGAGAAACCACTAACAAGGATCAAAATGTCCCTTTAAGAAACATATTCAGCAAATAATCCTAATATCTTTTGCTACTCATAAATAAAACAAAGATAAATAATTTACAAAGCAATGCATAGGGAATTGAAGACCTAGCTCTTAGCGCGCTTATTAAAAATTATATAACAAAAACCACCACAGTCCATAGTCACAAAATTGGGTCATTCACTTAAAAAATCCTTCTATATTTTTTCAAATATGAACAAGTTTTAAGAAGAAACTTGTATAAAATGAAAATTAAACTTGCCTAAAACATAAAACCTCCAAAAAAAAAGGTCTAAATTCCATTGAACAATCAAATTCAGTAGAATAAATTGCATGATCGATTAAGAGAATAAAATAAATGACAACCATTTTTACTAACCAAGAAAAACCAAAAGGATCTTTAAACCGTAATAGATTAAACATCAAAACCTTGTCCAAATCATTCTGAATCTTGCTAAATTATTTTGAATTTTGCCCTACCAATATCATAACTCTGATTTTAGAACCATCATCTAAAATTTAAAAGATTTTAATGGAAACTCTATCAGCTTTACCTCACAGTTAGGATTGACCATAGGGAGGCCATATGGCATACCGCATGTCTAGTCTCATGTCACTACACTTCCCTAAAAGGATATCTTATGAAGATGTTTGGTAGTGCAATTGAGAGATCATAAAAATAAAGTTCCAAATTGCTAAAAATGCTTTTACTTTGTAATCCAATAGAAAATGGAAAATGGAAAATAAATTTCCAAATTGGTAAACATTCAAACCTCTGCCTTTTTGCAAAAACACATCAGAAAATGGAAAAATGCATAATTTCCATTACTATGGATAAATGAATGAACTATGCTACAACAATGCAATGAGTATGAGAACACATAGTATCATGTCTAATTCTAAAATACAATAATATAATGTTAAAAAATACATAAAATTCATTAAATATTAATTACTATGATTTAAGAACTTTTGCTGCTTAGAAATCCCTTACCTCTGCATGAGTAGAGCTTTATTGATATCATAGATTTTAATCAAATGGACTTAGTAAAGATTCGTAGTGGAATAAGTAGGACTTAGAAGTCACCTTGTAATTTTCCATTAGTATGAAGTCCAATTCTAAACATTGGGATAGTTACCTCGTAACTGTCCCTTTAATATGAAAATGCACAATGATTTCTCTTTAGATTTTTACACATTAGAGATTATTCTGCAATGAAAATGTTCCAAACAGACTAGTGAAACCATATGTTTTCATGCCAAACTTCGGAGCATAGTAAGGATTTATAGATTTAAAATGGTAAAATCAGCAAGAAAGCCACTTGTACAAATATTTTGCCTAATTCCACCAAATCCAGCAAATACCATCACAAAGAGAATTAAATATAACTTATGAACAACAATGTTAAGGGATATCCAATATGATTTCTCAGTTGTTGTCTTTGTATTAAACTCTACTAGTTCAGTTGTTGTCTTTGTATTAAACTCTACTAGTTCCTCTGCTCTTCTCATGTATATATAAATCTATCTTTGTAACATTGGTGATATATAGAAAAACACAACTTATTCCCTTCAGAATTTACATGGTATCAGAGATAACCTAGACCTCTCCATGTCCTTTACTTCCTCTAGCAATTCATTGTCTACAGATTTATCATCTCCCTCAACGCCAATAGCATAACCTCCTGCCATCGCCTCCTCCACCATAGTCACTAACATGACAAATAATTTACCCACTTCAAACTCCTAACCTTTTTCCACCAACCATGTGATCAAATTAAACTGCACAAACTACATGACCTAGAAAACCCAATTCCTCCCTATTCTCTACTATCATAAACTCATAAGTCACATAGATGGCTCTAGTTGCAAACCTCCCACCACTATTCCCTCTCCATCTGATCCTACTTCCTTTATTCCCAATCCAGAATATGAAATATGGTTTACCAAGGACCAAACTCTGTTGACATGGCTCTTTGCCTCTCTCACTGAAGATGTTTTTACTTATGTTGTAGGTGTTGAAACTACCTATGGTGCATGGCAGGCCTTGGCAAATGTGTTTGGCTTCGTCTCTCAAAATCGCCAGCTGCAAATTCATATAAAATTGTAGGAACTCAAGAAAACGGACACAGGTGTTGCTGCCTACTTGCAGATGAGCTGGCCTCTGATAGTGCTCCACTTTCAACAACACAATTTAATGCCATCATTTTTCGCAACCTTGGACCTGAGGATCACTCTATCATTACCACACTTACTCTCCAATCTCCACCTGCCTCATTTTATCAATTGTATGGCCATCTAGTTGCTTATGAAGTTCTGTTGAAGAGTTTTTAGGAATCTCCCTCTGCCCTTCTTGCACAAGGTCCACCTTCATTTACTCCACCTACCACCGTATGCCAAAAAGGACAAACAGCTTTCACTCAATGTCGATAGCGTGGTCCATGCCAAATCTATCATCTTTATAATCAGACAACTGATCATTGTTGACGCAAGTATGAGGACAACATGCCCAATTATTCCAACTATAATTCTGGTTCTGTTTAGACTGGCATTTCTTATGGAAGGTAGGCCAACATTGTCTGGATGCAGACCCATGCTCAACCTTCCCTTGAATTCTATTCACCTCCTCCATTGGCTCCCATTCCAACTCGCCCTTGGTATCCTAATACGGGAGTAACTCATCATATGACTCCTGATCCCACTCACCTCCAAACAATGATACGCTTTCATGGACAAGACACTATAAGGGTAGGTAATGGTTAAGGTATGCCCATCACTCACACTGGTACTTCCTCCTACTCTACATTTCGCCTTAATGATGTTTTTCTTGTTCCTAAACTTACTAAATCTCTCTTATTTGTTCAAAAATTCACCAAAGATAATAGATGTTTTTTTGAATTTTGGCCCTCTCATTTTTTGATTAAGGATCAAATATCGAAGGACATCCTCTTGAGAGGCCTAAGTGATGGAGGCTTGTACCTGCTACCATATGAGCTTAAGCAGGCATTTCTTGGAGAGTTGGTCTCATTTGATATATGGCATGCTCGGTTGGGCCACTACAATACCCACACTACATCACATATTTTGCTGGGCTACTGCAATACCCGCACTACATCACATATTTTGCTGGCCCACTGCAATACCCGCACTACATCACATATTTTGCATTCCAATTCTTTACCGTTTTCTTCTTCTAGTAATAAGTGTCCTTCATATCCATTAGGTAAACTATCCAAAACTTATTTACCTCTAATTGTTCGAAGTAGTACTGCTTCTTTTGAGGTTATTCACTCTGATGTATGGGGTCCCACCCCTGTTGACTCTTTCTTAAATCAAAAGTATTTTGTCATTTTTATTGATGAGTTTACTAGATATACTTGGGTCTACTGCATCAAATCTAAGAGTGATGTTTTTAATACCTTTCTTGAATTTCAAGCACTAATTCAATGATAATTTAATTGTCATATAAAATAGTTTCATTCAGATTTTGGGGGTGAATATCAAAAACTATCAGCTCATTTTCGACAAATGGGCATTACTCACTTTTTTTGCTTGCCCTCACACTCATAAACAAAATGGTATTTCGAAAAGGAAAATTCATCATATCATAGACATAACTCTCACTTTACTAGCTCATTCTAAAGTACCCTTGCGATTTTGAAACTATATTTAATCAACTGCTTACCATCCTCTTCTCTTCATAATATGTCTCCTCACTTCTAGTTGTTTAACAAACCTCCTGCCTACACCCAGTTAAAGATTTTTGGTTGTGCTATTTACCCGTTACTTTGCCCCTGTAACAAAAATAAATTTTCATTTTGTAGTCATCAGTGTGTCTTCTTAGGCAAATCCAAGTTTCATTCAAGCTTTGTCTGCTTCCATCCATCTAATGAGCGCATATACATTGTTCACCATATACAATTTGAAGAGTTAGTATTCCCATTTGCCCAGCCACCTTCACGAGATCATACTCCCAAGCAGCCCTCTGCTTCTCATTGGTTGACATGACAGGTACTAAATCCTATCACCACTGGACACCCATCAGGTATGCCCTCTCACTCACCTCATCTCAACCCTTCACCCTCTTCCTCTCCTATGCCAGCTTCTACCCATGCTTCACCCTCAACCTCTTCTTCAGATACACCCATATCCCCACCAATTGTGTCCAAAACACACCCTATGACATTTTGCCCGCCTAAATTACGTAAGTCTCCTAAATATTTGGCCCTTGCTCACACCCTTACTACCACCATCTCCAAACAGAACCTCTATTTTATAGAGTAGCACGGAAGTACCAGGAGTGGCATAATGCTATGTCTAAAGAAATTCAGGCTTTATTGCAAACCAACACCTGGACTCTAGTGCCTCGCCCCTCTCATCAGAATATTATTGGGTGCAAATGGATATTCAAAATTAAGAGGAATCCTGATGGTTCAGTCAACAGATACATGGCTAGTCTTGTGGCTAAAGGATACACATAAAAATCGGGCATTGACTAGAAGGAGACCTTCAGCCCTGTTGTGAAAACCACTACAATAAGAACTATTTTGGCTCTTGCAGCATCTCACAAGTGGCCCATCCATCAACTGGATGTCTCAAATGCCTTTCTCCATGGACACTTGTTAGAGACTGTTCACATGTGTCAACCACCAGGTTTTACAGATAATACACGACCTGACCATGTGTGCCTACTCCGCAAGTATTTATATAGGCTCAAACAAGCTCCAAGAGAATGGTTCTCTCGGTTGTACAATTTTTTGGTTTCCAATGGGTTTTGTAAATCACGAGCAGATAATTCTCTCTTTGTGAAAATCATTAATGGCCATTCCACTTATTTCCTATGCTATGTTGATGATATCCTTGTAACAGGTACTTCCATGGAAGCCGTTCAACATACCATGTCTCTTATGGAGGTAGAATTTCCCATTCGAGACTTAGGACATGTGGTGTATTTATTAGGGGTTGAGGTTGAACATACTCCAAATGGCCTCCTTCTTTGCCAATCCAAATACATTCAAGATCTGCTAGAAAAAGCCAACCTACTTGAGGCAAAATCATGTCTTACTCCTATGGCGTCATCTCCAAATTTATCAAAATCGATGGGCACTCCTCTTCCCACTGGTTCGAAATACAGGCAGTTAGTTGGTGCTCTTCAATACCTCACATTCACCAGACCAGACATCTCCTTTTTAGTCAACAAACTCTGCCAATTCATGCATGCTCCAACTGACATTCACTAGAAGGCTGTTAAAAGACTCCTGCGGTACCTTCAAGGCACTTGCAAACATGGTTTACTGCTATCCTCTTCCCCTAGTACTCAGTTGCAAAGCTACTCGGATGCAGATTGGGGTGGATGCCAAGATGATCGACTGTCCACTGGTGATTATGGTATCTTTTTGGGAAACAGCCTTATATCCTGGGGGGCCAAGAAACAACCAACCATTGCACGCTCAAGCACTGAGAGCAAATACAAGGCCCTAGCTAATACTGCTACTGAATTATTGTGGATAAAGTCATTACTTCAAGATATTGGTTACAGTTATATGGGCAAGATCACTATATGGTGTGATAATATTGGGGCTATCTATCTTAGTCGAAATCCTGTGTTCCATGCAAGGACGAAACACATTGAATTAGACTACCACTTCGTTCGTGAATTGGTTGCTAATGGGACTATCAACATTCGATTTCTTCCTACAGATGGTCAGGTGGCAGACATTTTTACCAAGTCGCTTGGTGCCTCTCGCTTCCTGCATCTTCGTACCTATCTTCATGTTCAGGACACTCATCGACTTGAAGGGGGGTGTTAAGGGATATCCAATGTGATTTCTCAGTTGTTGTCTTTGTATTAAACTCTACTAGTTCAGTTGTTGTCTTTGTATTAAACTCTACTAGTTCCTCTGCTCTTCTCATGTATATATAAATCTATCTTTGTAATGTTGGTGATATATAGAAAAACACAACTAATTCCCTTCAGAATTTACAAGCAGATCTCTTAAAATTGCCAAAGCTAAAAAAAATCATATAAAAAATAGCTGAAATGAGAAAAAGCAAACCTTTACTAACTGAATAAAGGCCTTTTCCCAAGCAATAGCTTTATCACTTTTTTTCCCTTCTTTTTCAATTGCATTGTTTACTGGATAAGTTACTATAAATGCGGAAGCCTGTCTCAGAAAAATAAACACAAAATTGTCACATAAAATAGAGATAGTTGTATATGCTAAATCCATGCATGCCCACTTTAATTACGGATTAAAAATATTTAATTTTAAATTAATCGATTTTATGGATTTAAATAAAATACAATAAAAAAATTAAATAGGATGGAGGTGGGTAGTTGGTAGGTTTTGGTTGGATATGGAACAAGGAGGCAGCAATAAGTAATTAATATATGGAGACATAGTGAATATGGCATTGATATTAGTAGATGAAATCAGCAAATGTCCACATGGGGTTAATTTTATATATAGGTCAATCAGATAATGCTAAAGCAATAAAATATAAAAGACATGTGACTTGAATTAAGTGAGAATAATATGAATGAGGTCTAATTCCATTAATTTCAATACTATTTAAAAATAAAAGTAAAAATAAACCTACAAAATAGTTACGCTGCCTATGCTTGAATTAGACACCATATGTTAAAGTTTTATGTTTAACTTCTTATAATTAGAAAATACAACAATAATTGAGAAGTATTTTTCATTAAAATACATCAAATTCACTATTTAAGTCTATTTTTGTAATTTTATCACATTTCGGGTTGTCATTCAATTTTCATGTCATGATAGAACACGAAACCTTTGTTCTATTTGGCATTATATAACAAGCCCTGTCCTATGCTGTATTACTTTACAAAATAAACCACACCCATAATTTCCTTTTATTTATTTTTTTTTTGCAATCTTAGATGTCACATGCGTATTTTAATAATGTTTTAATATGCTAATTAATATCCCAATTATTTGGGAGCTTAACAATTAATCACAAACATTGTTTATAGCTCATGAACACAAGTAAAAAAGAACCAATTAATCACAATTGAAATTTAAGTGCTACATTACCCTATTAATTTGATCATAGGGTACTTCAATAGTAATGCTGATGTTTTCAAACAGGGTTTAGCAAGTAAAGATGGCATCCGAAAAGATTTACATGCAAACCAAAAGGCTGGTGCAGTAAACTTTCATTATGAGGTGGAGAAAGAGGACAAGGATTGGCTTAGCAGAAGTCTGGTGGGGTGGCTCCATTTTGCCCAGAATGTAACAGTGATTCAAGATGCCATGATTGATCAAGGTTATTTTTCCTGTGTTTGCAAACCGATGGGGGGCAACCTGGTCTTACTCACCTTTCCGGCCATTGAAGATAAACTGGCTATGCTAGAACTAGGTGCAGAGTGGCTTAGTGAATGGTTTGAAGCCGTCGAGCCCTGGGAACCATCCGCCATCTGCAGGAAAAGGTTTGTCTGGCTAAGGTGTGAGGGCTTCCCCTTGAATGCATGGAACCCGAAATTCTTCTCCACTATAGCTGCCCTTTATGGTGACTTCATCTCTCTTGATGACAACACTAGAAACAAGAGTTGCCTAGATGTAGCCAGAATCCTAATTGCATCGTCTGCCCAGGCACCTATCGATGACATTATGAAGACAAGAATAGACGGGGCTACTTTCCCTTTCAGAGTGCATGAAGAACCTTCCTGCTTCCAGCCATCATGCTTCTCTTCTAAGTCAAGTTTCACCAAGAAGCATATTGCTAAGCCGGAGCACAATCGTCAGGTGAACGGAGCTGAAGGCGAATCAACTGGGGAAACATCTTCATCCTCGTTCTGCGTCATCAAATCCTCGGGTTTGGAGCAAGGACAGAAGGCATGCGGCACTGACTCCAATGCTCAAGAATATTCTTGTTCTGCAACATTGGAGGAGAGGACTGAAGTGGCATATGGCTTTTCCCCAGATCGAGCAGATGCCTCCTGCTCCCCACTAATTTCTCCTGTCGCCTCTCCAGCTAATGGGTCTGGTATCCCTCCCTCTGGGCCTACTAATTCTAATCTGTCTCAGCCCATTGTGGAACTCAGCTCAATACCAAATGGTTGGGAGTTGGTCCCCTATTTAACCCAGTCAGATTTACCTTCAGGGAGTACTAGGCCCAGTTTCAACGCTCAACATGTTAGTAACTGCACCAACGGTAAACTATCTTCTGGGTTTATATCAGAAAAAAGGAAGACAAGAGTTAAGGCTATCCGATCCATCTACTCTTCTCGTCCAGTTAAGGCTGCTCTACACAGAAAGTCGGGTAACAAAGGACGCAAATCTAGGAAGGCAAGGGCTATGGCAGAAGTTAGTCCAGCAACCTCCAACTACAGTGGGAATATTGCTGGCGATTCCATCTCCGACAGCTGCTTTCTGAATGTCAATGATCGCCTCAGCAGACCTAAAGTTGATGAAGTTAACTCTGCATCTTTTGAAGCTCTCAAGATCTTGGAGGTTGCAGACTCGCTGGGTATTGCAACGTCTGATAACAGGGAGCAGCTGCTGGATTTTCTCATCAGGTCTGAAGAGGAAGACTTGGCAAAATGGGAGTCTCTAAAAGACCATTAAGCTGTCCCTGCTTAACAGAGGTACGGTTCGGTTTTATTTCATTGTTTCCTATGATTTTTCTCTCATGGAATATTAGAGGCTTAACCTCAGCCCTTAAGAAGAGTCATGTTGCGTCTTTGGTAAGTAAGAAGAACGTTGGTATGTTGCTCTTGCAAGAGACGAAAATTAAGGAGATAAACGCTGGTCATGTCAGGAAATTATGGGGTAATAAAAGCTTTGAATGGGTCTCTCTAAACGCAGATGGGAATAGCGGGGGTATCCTGATCTCTTGGTGCTCGGGATTTTTTACTCTTAAGAACACTACTAAAGGAAAGGGGTGGATTGCAATTGAAGGCTGTTTAGCGGAATGTAATTTGGATTGCCTTATTGTAGGGGTCTATGCACCCATTGGTGACTCAGATCAATCAGATCTGTGGTCTCAGTTGGAGAAGTTATTAAACAGCAATATCCCCTCTCTTCTTGGGGGGGACTTTAATGCTGTCCTCTGTGCAAAAGAAAGATGGAATAAAAGCTTGTTTTCAAAAGACAGGGTTTTCTTAGACTTTGTGAATCGAACCGGACTATTGGATTTACCTCTGACCGGGAAAAAATTCACTTGGAGCAATTCCATCAGCGGAAGCAGGTTAGATAGGTTTCTTGTGAATAATCTTTGGCTCCTCTCCATCAGCAATTTGGCTCAGTTTTCGCTCCCGAAAGGACTGTCTGATCATACTCCTATCGTCTTGTCCTGTAATGAAATTAATTGGGGTCCTAGGCCATTCAAGTTCCTCGATGCCTGGCTGTCAAATGCAAGCTTTCTTGATCATGTTCGCTCTTGGTGGTCCAAGCTCAGTTTTGTTCAGAACAGGCAGGTTAGTTTGAAATTGAAACTGCTCAAAAAGTACATTGCTGATTGGAATGTTTCTTGCTTCGGTTTGGTAGATCAGTCTATTTCTAAGCTGGAAGGTGAAATTGACAGCCTTGATTGTGATTTAGAAGATGAAGATATCAATGAAACCATCAGAAATTTCATGCTTTCGAAAAGGGGTCATTTGGTGAATATGCTTTGGGGTAAGATGAAAGCCAAGGAATCGATTTGGAGGCAGAAATCCAGGTTGAAGTGGCTTAGGGAAGGAGATCGGAACACTCATTTCTTCCACCTATCGGCATCTTTCCGTCGCTGTCGTAATCAAATCACTAAGCTTAGCACCAATGTAGGCATCATCTCAGACCCAGTCCTCATTAAAAAGGAAGTCTTGAAGTTCTACAGTGATTTATTCAAAGAAAAGATACCCATCAGGCCTTCTTTCCCTCAAAACTCCTTCTCCAGGTTGTCCTCCTCATCGTCTATCTTCATTGAATCCCCGGTCTCTCATGAGGAAATTAAACTTGCTGTTTGGAGCTGCGCTAGCAATAAAGCTCCTGGCCCTGATGGTTTCAATTTTGCATTCATTAAATCGGCTTGGGATATTATTGGGATGGATATTGTATCAACGGTGGATGCTTTTTTTGTCAATGGGGTGCTTCCTAAAGGTGCCAGCTCTTCTTTTATTTCTCTGATTCCAAAAATTGAGGGAGCATGCTACCTCAAGGATTTTCGCCCCATTAGTTTAATTGGAAGCATTTACAAAATTATAGCAAAACTGCTGGCAAACAGATTGAAAAAGGTGGTCGAAGAGGTTATTTCTCCGGAACAATGTGCATTTATTAAAGGGAGGCAAATACTTGACGGGGTTCTTGTTTCTAATGAGATCATTCACTCTTTGAGGGAAGGTAATCTCAGCGGAGTGCTCTTCAAAGTTGATTTCCATAAAGCTTTTGACTCAATAAACTGGAACTACTTGGATTTGGTTATGGAACAGATGAATTTCGGGGCCAAATGGAGGTTCTGGATCAAAAATTGCATTTCAAATGCTTATGTCTCTGTTCTTGTTAATGGCTCTCCAACTCCAGAATTTCAGATGGGTCGTGGTCTGAGGCAAGGGGACCCTCTATCCCCTCTTCTTTTCATTTTAGCAGCTGAAGGGTTATCAGTTCTCATCAAGAAAGCGTTGCATCTCGGCCTCTTTAATGGCTTAAAGCCTATCAGCAGGGGTAGGGGTGATCTGATCCTATCCCATATACAATATGCAGATGACACCATTATCTTTCTCGAACCTCATCAAGTCTTCATCTTACAGCTGAAAAGGGTACTCAAAGTCTTTGCTTTGATGTCTGGTCTAGAGATTAATTTTCACAAAAGCTGCTTGATAGGAATTAATGTTAGTAAGGATTGGATGCAAGAGTGTGCAAATATGATTAGATGCAAAGTCCAACATTTACCTTGTTCTTACTTGGGCCTGCCTTTGGGCACAAATCCTGGGAGGAAGGACACGTGGAAGCCATTAATCCTTCAATTTCAGCGGAAGCTGAGTGGCTGGAAAGGGAAGTTTTTATCTATTGCTGGCCGCTTAACCCTCTTAAAAGCCACCTTAATGAGCTTGCCCACTTATTTCTTATCCCTCTTCAAAATGCCGGCTGGGATTGCAAATAAGTTGAATTCCATTATGAGGAAGTTTTTTTGGGGTGGAACTGATGAAAAGAAAGCATTCTGTAGAACTAGCTGGGTCAACATTATGAAACCAAAGGGACTTGGCGGTCTTGGGGCTGGCTCCTTGGTACTTAGGAACCAAAGTTTGCTTTTCAAATGGCTATGGAGGCTCAATCCCTCAAGTGACTCTCTTTGGCAGAAAATCATTTTCAGCAAATACAAGCCCAACTTTCTTCAAAGCCCAGGAGCATCCCTTGTTCATAATCCTTCAGCCATATGGAAAGACATTGTGAAGATCAGCAACGTCCCATTGTTTAAAAACAGTCTCGCAATTGATGTGGGTGGAGGTGAATCATGCCTCTTCTGGTATGATCGCTGGATTGGAGTCTTGCCTCTAAAAGAAAGATTCCCTCGTCTATTTAGCATTTCTCTCCTTAGAGATGCGAATATTTCGGGCTGTGGTTACTGGTCAAGAGGCTCTTGGTATTGGCAGTTAAAATGGAGGAGGAACCTTCTGGTCTGGGAGTTAACAATGCTTGAGGATATGATGACGCTTCTCAACTCCTTTGCCCTCTCTTTTGGTCGCCCTGATCGTAAGATTTGGGTCCACGACTCACAAGGGGTCTACTCGGTTAAATCTGCGTGTAAGGCTCTGGGCAAATCCTCTTTCGCTGATGACAATTTTGATAAATTCTCTTGGGTACTAGGGAAGAATGTGGCACCTCCAAAAGTTGAACTCTTTTTGTGGATGTGTATTAAGAACATAATCAGCTCAAAGACGTTCCTGGCTGATCGTGGGATTATCGATTCTGGATGCTGTCTCTGCCCCTTCTGCAAACTCGCGCCAGAGACAATGGATCATCTTCTTCTAACCTGCAGTTTTTCCTCTTCTTTATGGTATTCCATCCTTAGATGGTGGGGGTACGTCTTCTGTATTCCGATTAGCTTATCAGATATGATTCTACAATGGTCTTTCTATGCTGGTAGCGGGCCCCGCCGTAAAGTATGGAGTATTCTTTTTTTGGCTTGCATCTGGACAATCTGGCTTGAAAGGAATGCTTTGCTTTATTCTGGAAAATCGCTAACAGTCTCCTCCCTCTTCCATCTCTGTTTGGCTCGGTCTGCTTTTTGGATTAAAGCTCACAAAGACCTGAGCTTCCTCAATGGTCAACACCTTCTTCTAGCTTCTGATGGGATTAGAAATCTCTTTCAGGTTCCCAAGAACAGACCGAAAGCAGTATGGTATCCTCCCAGTCCGGGCCATCTTAAGTGGAACACTGATGGCTCTTCCTTTGGCAACCCGGGACCTGCAGGTATCGGTGGAGCTCTTAGGGACTCATCTGGGTCAATTTTGTGCCTATTCTCTTGTAATGTTGGAAAAAGAGACGCTGTGGAAGCTGGGCTACTTGCTGTTCACAAAGCTCTCATGGTCTCAGCCAATTTTCTTTCTCAGCTGAACATCCCTGTCTCTTTTGAACTGGATTCCTCAACGGTTGTGGCTTGGCTAAACCGCCCTGCTGCTACCAGACCTTGGCGTTTGAATAGCACTTTTAATGACATCAGTAATTGCTTAGCAATTTTTAACAAGATCACTTTCATTCATCAAATGAGAGAATCAAACCAGTTGGCGGACGGCTTGGCTAAACAAGGAGCTTTTCGTTCCACTGATTTAGTTGCTTGGCTTACAGAGGGACAGTGACAGTTATTTTTGTGTTCTGATTTTGGGATTTTTTGTCTGGTCTCTGTCGATTTATTTGTTTCTGTGGGAGCTGTGTGAAGTCTTGTGTCTGTTATTTTCAGCTGTTGTTCCTGCTGTCTTCTTCTTTCTGGTTTGCTGCTTGTTTGTTTTGCTGGAGGGTGTAACTGCTGCTTGCAGGAGTTTGACAGTGGTTCCGGAAAGCTTTCACTCTTCAGTTTCGGATGGTTATCAGCGGGGTGCATTTTTCTCCGGCCTTTCCTGGTTCTAGGTGGTGCAAGTCATTGTCGGCGGTTTTCTGTCAGGCCTCTGGTCTCGTTTCTTCAGGTTGCAAGGTTTGCTTTTGTCGGGGTATTTCTTCAGTTACGCTTTCCTGCACCTTCTTTGTAAAGCTCTGTTTTTGGTTATCTCAGCTTCTAGCTCCACTGTCTCTCTGGTTGCATCATCGAGGCAAAGCGTCTATCAGTTTCCTCCTTCATGGGAACCTTTTGTTGTTTTTTTTTTTTTTTTTTTTTACTCCTTTTAGATTTTGGTTGTTTCTGGTTACCTTTCAATTTTAGGTTTTTTGGTTTTCTTCCTAGGCGCTGCTTCTGTCCGCTGCTATGGATTTTCTGTTGAGTTCTTCTTCTGTTCCTATGGCAGAGGATGGTTTTCTAGCCTTT
Organism: Excoecaria agallocha; assembly: GCA_037975025.1. Taxonomy (NCBI): domain Eukaryota; kingdom Viridiplantae; phylum Streptophyta; class Magnoliopsida; order Malpighiales; family Euphorbiaceae; genus Excoecaria; species Excoecaria agallocha. The sequence continues at coordinate 120,036,259 of CM075806.1, read as the reverse complement.
GTGTAGCCTTTCGGCTTTGCTGCTTCAATAAATTTTCAGCTTATCAAAAAAAAAAAAAAAAAAATAGTAAGCACGGCTGTGGGTATGTCTCGTCCTCCCAAAAGCAATTTTTACTGATTCAACAAACTTCCAAACTTAGAACTAATTCAGCCAAATCACTTGGTACTAAATCAGCCACATGTAAGCAGAAACAGACAAGACACTTGTTGAAAAGAAAAGAAAATGAATATACCAAATCCAACGAATTCAAAATAAAACTAGAAAGCACCTAAAAATGTATTAACTTCAAGGCAGTAATAAGTTCATGTATATTAAAAAAAAGCTGAGATAAATAATATAAAAGTGAACCAAAATTTACTGTTTGCTTAGTTAGGCTTCATTTCTCGTAGACTACTGCCCCCATTTGTCTTCCCAGTCATTTGACCTCAGCATAACTACTCAAGTCATTGCCAGTACTAATGCTTCTCTACTCTACGCCTCTACCTGGTGTTTAATTTCCGAATACAATAATTCATCCATCTCTTATTCAGCCATGACTCAAGATAAGATTCGCTTTGCCAAGTATGCTCTGACCATCTAAATGAACAAGTAGCAGAATTCGTAGAAGCCACAAGCTTGAAAGCAGAAAAAATAAATAAGCAGGATATCTCAAAATTTTAATAATAAGAGAAAAACCCAGCCATTCTCTGATACAAAAGCCTCTGTTTGCTGACACTCATCGAGATTGATCCTCGCCGGCCTCCACAGTGCCAATTCTTGATATCTACTCCATCAGGACTCATCTCCTACCTAGATCCACTTTAGATCTACTCCATCAGCACCGTCTCCTATCTATATCCGATGTCCATCAGAGCTACGAATGGTGATCAAGTGCTAGTTAAAGTTATTGCTGCCTCATCACACGTTGGCATGTTAGTGCATTTTTTAGCCTCTGTTCCTTCGATTGTATCTCCTATGTCACCTTACTGATTCCGTTGAGGCTCCGATGATGATGTCCCCTCCCGATGGTTGGTGGTTGGTCTCTCTTGTGTGCTTGTCTCTCATGTAGGTTATGTATCTCTGGGTTTTTTTCTTTTATATTTCTAACATTTATGGAAAATATTTAAATGCCCTTGATTTACTAGTGAAATTTCAATTTTCGTTGCTATTTTAGTAACTAAAAATAAATTTCATTGCTATTTTGGAACTGAATTTTTTTAACCTTGGTTATCTAGCAAACAAATTATTTTTCATTGCTAAAATAGCAATGGAAAATAAATTTCGTTGCTATTTTTCATTTAAAATATAAATTAGCAACGAAAATACAATTCTAATGCTATTTTTCATTGAAAAATAGCAATGAAATTGTATTTTCGTTGCTAATTTAGCAACAGACTTTAATTTTTGTGGCTATTTTAACAACTGAAAATCAATTTCGTTGGCATTTTTCATTGAAAATAAAAATTAGCAACAAAAATTTAATTTCGTTGCTAATTTAGCAACGAAAAAATTTCCATTGTTATTTTGGAATTGAATTTTTTTAACCCTGATTATTTACCAACCGAATTATTTTTCGTTGCTAAAATAGCAATGGAAATAAAATTCTGTTGCTATTTTAGGAACGAAAATCATATTCCGTTAGAAATTTTTTCTTTTGCTATTTTTCGTTCCAAAATTTTTATGCCATCTTTTTGCACCTTTTTTAGCAACAGTATAGTGGTTCCGTTGCTATTTTTCATTGCTAAATTTTGACGCTAAAAATTTTCTCCACTATTAGCGATGGAAGATAACTAAATTTATTTCTGTTGTTAAATCTATAAAGTTTAACCAATTTTAGCAACAAAAATTATTTTCCATTGCTAATTAGCAATGGAATCAATTCCGTTACTATTTTTATATTTTCTTATAGTGTATCTTCGTTATTTCTCTTTTAATCTTAAAATGATATTCAGTTAAGCAAATATCTCTATAAATAATAAGTTTCTTGAGGTATATAGACAAGCATTCATATATAATAAATTGTATTTGGGTAATGACTTTGCAGCTCTTTGAAACATTTGAATAATTTTCATTACAAAAACCAATTCCCTTTAACAAAAGGGAATTCGATCGTTAAAAGTCCAAATCAGATCGTTAAAGACCTATAACGATCAAAAAATTGGATCTTTAATCGGTTGGTAGAAGCTCTGTCGGTAAAGGTATAGGAGATCGAATTTTGTATTTGGTCGTTAATGCATATAATGACCGGATCATTTTCAGTCGTTGAATCTTAATTTTTAGCAATTAGATTTTTCCCTCGCTGATGATGTTCACTTTCAATTAAGGGAATTCCGATCATTGAAGATATTATTTAGCAATAGACTTTTTCCTTCGTTGATTGTGTTCACTTTCAACCAGAGAATTTCATCTCATTAAAGATTCTTTTTGGCGATTGAATTTTCCCTTCGCTAAATCTAGTCGTTAATATCAAATTTTAAAAGTAATAAAAAATTAATTAGAGATCCATTCCATCGATCAATATGAACAATCTTATTTTAATATCACCAACACGTATCGTTCATATGTATATACATCTAAACTATAATAAGTCTTTATATATTTAAAAAGTAAAATTACAAGATATCCTCACGTTTTCAAATTGTATAACATATACAAAATCAAATTTATGATTAACAAAACTAAGATAACTACATAACAAAATAAAAATATAAAACTTTTTATGTTTCATTTATGTATCAAGTGATAAAACTAAGATTCCTGCACCTCATCTAGCTTGAGAAACTTATCAATCCTTTGAAAATGCAATAATCTCATATGCTACCCTTACCTGATAAAAGAATCATGCCTTTGTAAAAAAACACATTCAATATAGATAAATAAGGCAAGTTAATGGGTATTTAGTGTATAAGAGCTTGGGAGATTCATTACAAAAAAAATATTCCAAAATCATAATCCAACAAAACACCAAGAGAAAAATAAAATGATCAATAGATTCATTCCATTATCTTCTAAATAACTTTGAAAAATATAATTTAAACAACTATTTGCCAACTAAATTCTCTAATATCTTATTCCCAGTAAACAAATAGAGCAAAAACAAACCAAAATATATCAAAAATTACCTCGTAAATCTGATTGGGATAAGAGAACCCATTTCTTGATAAGTCATGGTACCCATGTTGGATTCTCAGACTCTCTTAAAACAACTGATTTGGTGGGTAGCACAGGCAATAATAGCTTCAAATAGTAGAATAAATTGATTTTGTTTGTTTTTTATGGCTACTTTAGAATGCCTTTCTTTATCCTCACTGGCTTAACAAAATTTGCAATTGATCAATAATTTTACTGTTTATAATTTTATATCTAAATAAGAAATTCAAAGAATATTCCGATATCAATTTACATTCATGAACCTTATTCAGTCCAAGTGGTATTTCTTTCACATATTTTCACATAAACTTAGAAGATCTATTGGAATTTTTATATGATGAACTAATAACCCCACAACCAATAATTTTAAACTAAGATTTTCAATGTGGATGCCAATAATTTCTAGCAATTTTTGAATAAAATAAGTATGGTGGACTAGTGCCAGCAAGTACAAGCACATCAACAAGCAAAAAAATAAACAAACAATTAAATCTGAATCATCGTAGTATTATAGAGGCAAAAGACTTGTTCCAGCTCCACTACCTATTATGATAGAGGCAACAATTTGAGCATCTTATAACACAAACCAAAGTTTCATAGGCCATAATCTCTGTGACATGATTAGTACAGTTTGCTTGCCATTCAGAGATGTTGCCAGTAAGAACGAAGAGTAAGAAAAATTAATACTTACATATTTGGAGATAAATCCAACAGATCCAGGCCTGTACAGCTTGCAAGCAATTATGTTATCAATTATTCCAGCAGTGTCACCAATCTTGAAAGCTCCAGCCTGAATGCCTCTAACAGTAGTCGGGTCAATAACAACCTGAAATGCCATCATTCACTAAATTTAGGAGAACAATCAAACTAGATGAAACAATTGATAAAATGTGAAAAATACATCAAGTATCTGTATTCACATTGATAAAATAAAATTTTAGAAAACCTATTCAACAAGTTAAGTGCATTTACCATTCACTGGATTCAGGATGCCCATACAACTCTGTGCAGGCGAGGAAGAACAAAGAAAGCTATTTCCTGTAATACTGCAACAAGATAAAATACTAAACATGAAGCAGGTAAAGAACAAAAAAGCATGAGAAACCTCGATCATATAAGAGCTCTTAAAATTAGATAACAACTCAGGATGATAAGCACTACCACTAAACATAAACAGGCTTAAAGTTGTCATTACAGATAAACTAAAGCTAGCAGGCCACTGGTTTTCGCTTTCATGAATAGTTATGTAAATTGAAAAATATTAGATGGTGAAATCATGGGTCAAAACATATTCTCCAGAAAGACAACTAAGGAGTATACTCAACAACATTAAATAGAACACCTTAGACTGTCTCAAAATGTAAGTCCACAAAATTTTGATCAATTTCCATTAATAAAACACTAAAATTGATTTAAGAAAATGTCAAAGAATGTAATTAAATGAAAATGCTAGTAATGAATCACGTATGCATAATCAACAAACAATCGTCAAAAAGTACTAATGACTATAATTATGCATAAAAGATTAGGTACAATATGAATTAATATAACAATTATGACTTCTTCCTTGATAAACTGCAGCCCATCAAAGATCTAACCTGTAGCCTTTCACTAGGTGATGGTATAAGTATGATTTGAAGCTTGACTTTTAAATTGCAGTCAATGAGTGCTAGCATTTCTTATAGTGGCCCATCAATATTATATTTTACCTAATACGTTTCTATAATAATTTTATTTTAAAACACTAGGTGATGGTATAAGTATGAAATTTGAAGTCAGGCAAGAAAAACACTCATATTCAGTATTTGGAAAGTGCAACACCTAATCATGTTCCCTGATAAGACCATAGTAGTATAATCACAAGACAGTATTCCATAATTTCTAGGTAAATCACAATGACATAAATAAACATTAGATTTCACAGGAAACTATGTAATGGCCTTGTAGTTTGAATATAAAAATATGGTCCGGAATGCAAAAAAATGCAGTGGATAGAAATGCATAAGGGATATGAAATTTTATGCAGTACAAGTCACCTTCGTGAAGCTTCCATAATTGGGTGTATTAAAATTGAATCCTAATTTCAATTATAGCTGCAAATTATAATGAAGATTATCTACTGAAACTGTTTGTATGATAACCTAAATCCCAAATATATGATTCTGAATACCAGATTGTCATTTAATCCTGAAAGACATTTACTGTTTGTAAAAATTCTAAATTACAAATTGCAAGTTCACTGCATTAAAAGACTTATGACATAGAAGAGCAAGAGCAAACCTTGATTGCCATTTGGCTACCAAGGCTTCCAGTAACTTGGATGCATTGCTAGGTTCCATTGATAAAATAGTTGTCCTCATCTGATAGAGAAAATAAATAAAGCCATTGATACAAATGAACATATACATTTAAGGTACAGAAATGAGTCTCAATGTTCAAACTAAGCAACAAACCTTTTGTTGTGAAACATTTGCCTCAAGATCAAAACCATTAGTTGCAAAATCAAGGATAGAGCTGAACATTCTATCATCATTATTACCCAGTATTCCTAATATTCTCAATTTCTCCTCCATGGAAGTTTTTATGGCATTAACTTTAAAAATGCCATCTGCAAAAACCAGAAATATAAATAAATAGCATGGGGCTCAAAAACACAACTCTAGAACCTCAAAAAGTTGAACTGAAACATTGCAAGCCTGATTCTTAAGCACAAGCATGCCATTTAATATTTTACTTCTATCAGCCAAGGAAATATAGTGGACAACATACAAAATAGCACAGAACTATCCTTAACATACTATAGGACCTAGATAGATGCTCATAAGTACTGACATATCTCTTTTATATAAAGCTCAAACTATTTCACATTCCCATTTCACATAAACAAGAGAGAAATTATTTGTCATTACTTCTTCAGTATATAGCCTATAATGGAACCATATCATCTCAGATAGTAAGCATATATACCCAAAAAAAGAAGAGTTAAATAACGTACCAAAGGAATGCATCAGCAAATGTAATGTGAAAGGTCTTTTCTAGGAGTTACTTGCCAAAGGATGAATGAGTCCGCAAAGTTTTATGAGAAGTACTTAATTAAAAAAATATCTAAAATATATAATTCAAACATAAATCAGATGAGATGAAATGTTCTTTTTTTTTTTATGAAACAAAAAGAAATGTCCTTTATTTGTATTATTATCAATAATCAGAAGAAATATAAAAAAAGGCTTGAAATAGGCAAGTTTATACATAGTCATAATATTCCTGGAATTACCTTTATCCGCCACATCTGGTTGACTCCTAGCATCGACTGCATCCACCATGACCTCATCAGACTCGATACTTAAGATTTTATCACTCAGTCTTTTCTCATGCAAGTCAAAAACTTTTGCAATAGAAAGTAATGCATCCTCCATATTAGCACGGTCCGATGCAGTAACTATTGAATTATCAACACACTAGTATCATAATGAATCTAGATCATGTCAAAATCAAAACCATCAGAAATGGAAATAGTTAAAAAAACACACAAATATTCTGGGGATTAAATAGTAAGAGAATGCTAAAGAGATGGTTATGGAGATAAACCTTAAATATAGGCATTTCATAGAAAAATCAACTGAAAGGGAAAAAAATCCAAGCAAGCAAGAATACTAAAATCAATCCTACAACAACGGAACTCTGAAAGGAAGCCGTGCCTCTACCAAACATCATTGGAGAATATGATCATGTGTCCTTATTATTTCGCATAAAGTTAATAATGTGTCTAAGAGATATGGGAAACAGTTCATATACAGAGTTGAGAAAGACAATGGTCCTTCATCCCACCCTTTTCGAGCAAGATTTCCACCAGTCCAGCAACTTGTGAATTTAACATGTTTAGTCATAAAAGCGATTGGAAGAAACACAACATGACAAGGTTTTGTATCAAAATTTTCTGTTCCCTTCTATATTCTCTTATTCTCAGTAAACAAACATGAAAAAACCAAGCAAAATTTATAAGAAAGATTCCTACCAAATAGAAAAACCCAACTAGCTACATTAGGTTCTTGAAAAAGAAATCACGAGTGCCAAACATCACAAAATTACTTACCCATTCTGCATATTCGATTCCCAGGCAGCTTTCGATTGGTAACCTTCCTGAAAAAATGCCACTTTTTTCTATGACTGGATTTCTTAAGTGTCCTCCCTGTTAAGTTGCCCCTCTCACTCTCTATGCTCGATCTCAATGGCCAAAAGAAACCATGGCCCCTCACCCAAATCGCTACTGCCTAACAACGTAGCGTCCCCACCATCCCTTGTTGCATCTCTCTATCTCTTTCTCATTCTTAAAATTGATATTTTCTCTCCCCATCGCTCTTCTCTGTATTTTTTTTTCTCCACCCTCTTCTCTATCTACCTCTCCCCATCGCTCGATGAGAAGCTTAGAGATCTGGTTGGTTTTGGAAATAGACATTGTGAAGAGATATGGAGCCACCAAGAAGCTTGACCGCAGCTTTTGGCTCCGTTGGCGGATCTCCCATCTATGTCTCTACTGTCCTGGAGTATTGTTATTTCTCTCATTCTCATTTTCCTGAGAGTAAGAAATGGATAATTTAGGTTTAATTTATGTTTTCAGCGTTTTTCACTTTGAACAAAATGGAAGCTTTCTCTATTCTATGTTTTTGGTGGATGATTGTAAATATGAATTTTATTTTTTTATTTTTATACAATAATTGAGTAATGAATTTTGGGAGCCAATAACGACCGGATTGGTTGTGTTTTACCCACTGGATTAAAGCCCTTCGTTAAACAATAATGATATTTCAGCTCTAGCGACCGGATTAAATTCCCTTCGCTCTTGGATATCTCTAGTGATCGGCCGGCCGGTCGCTAAATTTTTATCATTAAAAGTCGCTCTTCTTGCAGTGTTTGTATTACCCATTAAAATAATAAATTAACACAATAATATATATATAGCAAATAAAAATCAAAATATAACTTAAAATATGTACTTCTGCTATATTAAAATAATAAATTAACACAATAATATATATAGCAAATAAAAATAAAAAGTATAACTTAAAATATGTACTTCTGCTATATAGAGACACCAAAATATAATAAAAGAAGGATTAATTTGTAATTATACAAAAGGGATGAAACAAAATTATATCATTTGATCACAACAACCATAAAAAAAAATCTAATATGGTTTTGATTTTTTTGTTATTTTTAAATCATATATTAAAATTTTTCTAATTTTATTATATATGGATATACTATCTTACAATCCATAATTAATCCCATTAATTCATGAGAATTGCAATAATTCAAAATTTATAAATTAAATTTACTTACTGTTTAATTTTGTAAATTAGAATTCTTAATTTTTTCGAGTCGGATTGTCATAAACCACCAACTTTCAATAATTAACAAGAACTATCATACTGAAAACGTGTTATAAATAAAAGTAAAATCAGAACAAAATATAAAAAACAATGAGAAATATGATTTTTCAATTATATTATTATGTGTCTAAAATAACAACACTAAGAGTATTTATAAACACAAAAACTTGATCATATAGGAAACAAATAAATTTAGGAAATAAATGAATTTAGAAAATAAATCAAGTAATAAAGTAAATAAACAATATGAAATGTCATTCAAATATGAATATTTCACAACATATTATTTTTAATCAATTTCATAATTCAAGTCTCAATATATAACCAAATAGACTGTATTTGTTTTTTTTTTAAATAAGGAATGGTTTTTTTGAGATTATTACGTATAATTCATTTGATGCATATAAGAAAATGTATATTTTCTCCAATATATATAGAAAGATACCCAAAGATATCTAAAAGAAATTGGAAATTAAAGTCAAGGATATTATTTCTTTATTTTGAATTGTTAACGTTAGTACATGGATTACCTTATCCCCAACATTATTATCATTAATTTATACAAAATAAAAAAATAATTAAAAAAAGATTATGCATTAATTACTACTTGTAGCCCTACGTACATACTATATATACGCACAGTTCCCCCGTAGGATTCAATTCAACCCTACAAAAATTCTTGAATCCAAAACATACATACTTGCAACACTGCAAATGGCTTCTTTCTCTCATCTTTTTGTCCTGATTCTCATTTTCTCAGGTAATTTATATTCAATTTCTGAAATTGAACAAGCTAGAAATTATATTTTATTGATGAATATTTGGATTAGAATGGAAAAATTAAATAATAAATAAAAATAATAATGTGGCAGCTGCAGCAATGGTGCGAGAAGGGGAAGCACAAACGCAAAGATGTATAAAGATATTACAACGAAGTGGTTGCAATCTATCGGCATGCAGACAAGTATGCTTCGAAAAGTTCAATGGCAATGGACAATGTACTGCCAATCCTTCTGCCACCGATTTTGCTTGCGTTTGTGTTTATAATAGCGGCACTTGCAACTAATTAAATTTGTTCATGGCTGGGTTTTTGCCCAGCCAGGTCTCCTTGCAAGTAATTGCTTTTCTATATAATAATAATGATAGTATTAATAACTGGCATATCAATGTAATTGTTATCCAAGTCTCTTATAATTAAATATAAAATAACTTGATTAAGAAGCAATGAAATGGTAGTTAGCTTGCATATCTGTGGACATTTTATCACTATTTTGCTTCGTGAAAAATTATCTAAGCAAGAATTTTCATATATATATAGAGAGAGTAGGGAAAATTCAACATAAAAGTAATTTTAAAAGTGAGTAATCTTTTAACATCCTATATTCATCCGATGAGCGAATTAGATAAAAATGTTACAACTATCCTATAATCCATAAATATTCAAATGATAAAATTTCTTTCTAAAATAGAAATACTCCAAATTGTTACTATATATTCTTATAAAATTTCAGCAGAGTTTTTTTGTAGTATTGCCTATTCTCCTATAAAGAAAAATTCTTCACAATTCTAAAATTATATAATCCCATAATTTTAAAACAAACTCCAATACAAATTTTCTCATCTTCTATTATATATCAAATCAAACATTTTCAAGCAGCTCGCATATCTATTGGCATCAAACTCCTGTATGATCTTTGCCGCTTGAGAACCTCAATCTCGCCTATCCCTACCCCTCTTTGAACAAACTTGCTTGCTATCCCATTGTGTCTATCTGTGGTCGTTGCCGTTATAATATTAATTTTACAATTTAATTGGGCTAATTAACTATGCAATGAAATTTAGAAATTCTTAATTTGATTATTCTAATGTCATTTTGTCAATATACTTAGGAATTCTTAAGTTCTTTGATCCTTCTATGAATTATAATCTTGATAAATAGGGAAAAAATTAAATTTAATGGAGGACTTGCAGATCTTGAAGCCATTCCCCTCTATTTTTGACTTAATTTTACCAGAATTATTATGTGTGTGCCAGTCACTGGAGTCCATCGGAGAAGTGTCGTCATTGTCAAGATGAAACTCAGACTATCATAACTCCATTAGAGGCGGTCACGTGCCCTGAAGTGGCATAGTTTGATCACAATCCATGTCGGAATGTCTCGATATACCCACTTTCAATCTACTAGTTTTCGGTGAGTGACGGTTGAAGAAGAGTGTTTTTGGACTCGACTTATCACCTGGAGCTTAGCAGTGCAGATCATGTCGACACAAAATGATCGAAAAATGTACAATAAGCTTTCAATTTAAGAGAGAGAAAAAAGATTGAGTTGGAGGGAGGCTAGAAATGGCGGTGCGAGGCATGGATGGCAGAGGAGGGAGATGGAGATGTACGGCAGCTGCTGGATCGCCAATGGTGGAAGAGATAACCAGTGTTGGTGATCGATAGTCTCTCATTAGAGAAAGGATATCCTTGCATTTTCTTCCTCTATTTTCCTCCCCATTTTCCTATTTTCCACTTTTTATTATTTCTTTTTTTTATTATTATTATAACTAAGGGTGTACACAGTACGGTACAATCCGGATATTTACAAATCTCTATATTTTTGTCTTAAAAATTCGGAACAATTTGGTATAGCTCGTATAAAATTTTGGTATAGTTTGGTTCGGTACTTTGGTTCTTTAAATACTAAACAATATAATATAATATAATTCAATATTTTGGACAATTCATTATTTTTAATAATTTGTAAAATTAATTCACACAATAATAAATACAAATACAATAAAAATATCTAAATAAGTACAATTAAAATTTAAGTCAAAGTACAAAATTTAAAAATTAACATTTGATAGTCTTTATCTACATTATATCAGCACTGATTTAAAAATTTTGAGCAATATCTAAAAAAACAAAGATTTTAAATAATTAGACCACAAAAAATCTAACTATTAAATACACAATTTAAAAATTTACGTGAATATAGTAGTTACCCGGTTCAAACATTTTAAATTTTTCAATTTATGCCTCTGAAACTAAAAATGTAACTAGTCTCAATGGGTTTTTGCAACAAATGAAAATCTTGACCGTAATCGGATGACAATGGTGAAAGGCAAACCTAATTTGCTAGCTCAAATTTAGCGATGACAAATGAAGAAAATGCACCAGTCACTAAAGAGAGCAAAAGAAGGGAGATAGAGAGAAACTGATGGCAATGGCCAAAAGCAAAGCGCAATGGTGAGAGATAGAGCAAGGTGATGAAAGGCAAGTGAGAGGCAAAAGGGGGCAGAATCGAAAACAAAAAAAAAAAAAGAAAGGGAAAGCTAAAATGGTTGACCTAAACCTAATATTCTTTTTTATTTTTTTTATCTCAAATAACTTAATTTTTAATATTTTAAAAAAATATTAATTACTTAAATTCAATTTTTAATTCTCTACAAAAACTCAAAACAAAAAATATTAAATGATAAAATTTCATTATAGATAATAAATATATATAATTATGTACATTATTATTTTACATACTTATACAAATATTGTGCTAAAAATATATGAGTACTAGTTAAGTGATACTAAAAGTAAATGAAATTAATCCATAAAATGATTTTATACTCATACAATTATATAAATTGGTAAATTTCATTATTTGTATTAATTGTATATAATTACATTATTTATTTACATACTCAATTAATCATATAAATATTGTACCAAATATAAATGAATACTAGTTAATTGATGCTAAAAGTAAACGAAATTAATTGATAAGGTGATTATATACTATATATAATTACATTATTATATATAATAACTATATATAATTATATTATTAATTTATATACTTATATAGTTATTGTGCTAAAAATAAATGAATATTAATTAAGTGATATTAAGAGTAAATAAAATTAATTGATAATATGCATGATTATATACTAATATAATAATATGAATTGTAAATTTCATTATATATAATAATTATATATAATTATATTATTAATTTCCATACTTGATTACTCATATACTAATTCTATATAATTATATTATTAATTTACATGTTTAATTACTCATATAGCTATCATGTCAAAAATAGTAATGTAATAATTTACATACATTTGGAGTTGTTGATTGGTATTGCTTTTTATCTCTTCTAGAGTATTACTTTAAAAATTTTCATTTCATTTTCTTTTAAAAATTGATACATTTCCTATTAAAAGATCTACCACGCCTCTGATGGATTTGTCCTCCATAGATTATAATTATTTGCCTTTTTCATTTGATAAGTCATGCTATTAATCTTAAAGGGTTATGGACATTCATAATTATAGGATTTATAGTACATACTTTTCCTTGAAGGTTCATTAATACGTATTGTACCTCATTAAAACCCTAATAGGAAAAATTATACGAAGAGTACATAATATCTTTAATATACATTATACGCTATCTTATTAAAAACCTTAATAGAAAAATCCAGTGGAAAAAAATCCTAGTTAAGGAAAAAAGAGTACAACGTGTATTTTTCTTTCCCTTATAATAATATTGGTACACAACTTTAAATTTATGCATGTAAAGTTCCGATACATAATATTATAAAATTACTTTTCTAAAAATGAACCACATATCTTTTGGATATGTTTACCATATATTTTTTTGGATATATGAACTAAAAGATAACTGCTAAAACTTATTTTATAAAATTACATGTTGTACATTTACAAGCATGTAAATTTTTTATCTACTCATCTTTCATATCTTTAAAATGAGAAATTTTATAAAATCTAATAATATAGTCTTATGTACAATAGGTACACGACCAATGTACTTAATTTTATACCATATCATAAATAAGATATCCATTCTCAAATGATTTTTTTAACTATTTCTATTCTTTCTCCTAATTATCAATTACTTTTATTGGTAAAAATTAATCATACAATAGTAATAATTATTATTTCTTGAACATACCATTTTATGGCTATAATTTTATATTGATTCATTCATTTGAAGGAATGGAACAAATGTAATAAAATAATTTCATGATATGTATACAACATAATCATATAATAGCTATAACAAATGAATGCATTGAATAACTTAATTCAAATATTTCTAAAGAATTACTTAAAGATAATAAAATTATCCAAATAAAATATATATGATTATATAGAAAACTAAAATCATTAAAAGAATATGTAATTTTAAGCAACAATTTGACAATTGCCATGTAATGCATAATGTATCAATAGCAATAATATATGATCATGAAATATATTGTATCTAGTAACTGTACAATCATTGGAATACTCAAATGGAATATAATTTATAAACATACAATCATATTATAAATAATTTTTCTTTCAGTCAAATAGTACTCAATATTTAAGTGGAGACAAAATTTAGTTTACAAGATTCGTTAAATCATTTTGAACTCTTCAAGAGTTTTAGTAATTAAAATCATACATAAATCATGACAATAGAAAAACTATAACACTTCAAAATTATAAACATAAAATTCAATGCATATATTTGTATTAAATAAAATTTTTCGAAAAAAATTATATGTTTCAGGCATAATAAATCTTTCAATGATTATATGTAATTTTATTATCAAATAGTATCAATTAGTTACATGCTAATAAATTATCAAATTGGCAAATAGTTGTTACATTCATTATAAAAAAAATATGTATTTTTACAATCAATGTCGTAACACCCTCAGTTCATTCATGATTTTCATATACTGATTACTATTACTAATGGCATCACCTTATTACTGTTCACTCAGTACAAATTTTGACAGCATGACGGCTTGTGGATTGTGCTACCAAAACATGCAAATAGCAAATTGACACTCCCAAAAGGCAGCCTCCGCCTTCAAAATACCAATAGCAAACATACCACGTCTAAAACTTTTCATCTCATCATCATGACACAATCATAAAATTTTATACACACGTGTTTAAAATACATATATATATGAGTAGATTCATTACTAGTTTGTAACCTTAACAACGTAATACATTCACAATCACAAATCTAAACCTATTATATAATTCATCTAATCTTCATGTCCCAACACGCGATATATGTATATGTCATTTTGTTTCTTCTTCATTGCATCCTCAATACCTATCCACGTGTGTAGTCAAACAACCACGCGCTAAGCAACTTGTTGTCTAGTGGTGTATACAACTACACAAAATTTCATTTAGATACATTTATTAATATTTTTATAGTTGTCATTATTTTTATTTGTCTATTTTTGTACGTGTGTGTGTGTATTTAAATTACCTTTTTGTCTTTATGACTTTATATTTTTATATTTTCACCCCTTTTTGCTGTCTGATCTTGTTACCTATATTTCCAATGTTAATTTATTCTTTTGCCCCTATATTTAATTAATGTCCTACTAGTTTTGTCTTACACTTACTTTAACTATTTTTACTTATTTTACTTTATTTGAATATTATTTTGATCTCGTCATAGTTTATAAATTCAACCCTACTGAGCATATTGTTATGTAAATCAATTTCAATATTATTGTGAATCTCTTTCCTTGTTGACTGAATACTAATATTTTAATGTACTTAAATTCCTAATTGCTTTTAGACTTTTCATACTTGTAATATTTTCATTAAAATCCTTACTTCCATCAAAATAATATTCAAATTTATTTAGTTTCCTCCTTATGACATCTAGGCTTTGTATTTTACAAAATTAATAGTATATTATTCTTTTTTACTTAATTGACTTTTTTTATGCTCTTTTCCCGTAAATACTATTTAACATTTTATTCTTCCTTTTTAACAGTTTTTACCATAAAATTTTATTTCCTTTTATTTTTTCCTTTATTTCTTTTGCATTGATTGCCTAATAATTGGAGGTTGTCCACTCCTATCTGCTGTTATAACATCTTGCTTTTTTATCATAGCAAAGCTTACTTTTGAATATGTATCTGAAATTTTATTGTTATCTTCTTTTCACAGGGAGTAGCATGTGTTATCAGTTCCATTAAATCATGTGCAACAAAATCAAGAGAGAGCATAATGGTTACAAGGTTGAAAATATAATAAATTCTCTATTTATGAGTTTGGTTGAGGTTCTCCCCTACCCTGCTTTCCTTTTTTTCAGCCATTCTAATTGGCCATGAACATGTAGTGCTTGCCTTTTTGCTTTATACTTTACACCAATCACATTGAAGGATTTAATGAGATGAAATTTAGGTTGTATATGATCATAAGGTAAATGAGGATAATATTATGTACATTAATACGATATTATTATTATTTTGTTATTTTAAGATGGATTGTTTGAGGATAATATTATGTACGTTTTCAATTACTTTTTTATATATATGTATTTTGGAACATATTCTAATTTGAAATATATATTTGTGTGTATGTGTGAGATCATTGTTATGTATAGGATGAAAATAAATAAATAGCGATCATTGTATATAGGATTAAAATTTTAAAATACAGCAAAATAAAAAATTCAATTATGCAATAATTTAGCGACGTATTTGTGACAGCAATTCTGTTGCTAATGTGTAAAAGATAGAATTAAAGAAATAATTAGCGTCTAATATTTCATTGCTAACTTTTACAGTAAATTTATAATTAGCAACAAATTAGCGACGAAAAATGTAGTCATTAAAAATTATTATTATAATACTGGCGATTAAATATGAACATAAAATAGCAATGACACAAATAAATTAGCGATGAAATTTTCTGTCACTAAATTAGCGACTGATTTTGGATTTCGTCGCTAATATATTCGCGACTAGGCTTTTAGCGACTGTTCGTCGCGCAGTCACTAATATATCTCAGCAATGGAATTTTGATAATTAGCGATGGAAATTGCCATCGCTAATTGACAGTTTTTTTGTAGTGTATGTCAAGATATGCATATCTTGAAAAATCAAGATATAGGTAGTTAAATTTTTTTATGGGACCCTTTTTTTTAAACAAACGCTTGAAAAAGTTAGAAATGTTGGAATAATTTTATTTTATTTCCATTCCAACCTTTACAAGGTTAACAAATGCTACATTAGAAAAATAAATAGAAAAATTATTTTCGAATTTATTTTTCTTTATAGAAAGGAAAATTCAAAAGGGTAATGATACTGAACCCACCCTGATAATATTGTTTTATCTCTAAATGGTGTAACAGAAAAACATAAAAATGACAAACAATTTAATAATGATGATTTTACTTTCATGAATCATGCCTATGTGGAGAAAACTAATAAAAACTTACATTAAAAACATGTGCAACAAACCAATTAAAAACTTTATTGAAACGGTAATTGCTTACATAGAACTAGAAAAGTCAAACTTATAAACTCTTTCACGCTACTTTAACTGTATGAGTATCAACTACAAAATAGGAAAGAAAAGAAGAGCCTATGAGCTCTTTCATGAAAAGTTCATAATCGACCAAAAAAACTAACAAAAACTTGGTGTTTGAACACCAATTATTTCCATACAAAGCGAGGTCACTTAATGATGCTTGCGGCAGACCTGGTAGAGTTCATGCGCTCTTTGAAAATCTTTGACAAAAGTACATATCCTAATTGCCATAATACCAACAGGTGAAGTAGACCATCAATGGCTTACTAAAGCGAGTCGCCATGACCCGTGCTGCGGCTATACATTTAATATCCTTATGGCCAGCCATCTATATCCTGTACTAGATTTAACCACCAGATTGCTTCTAAGGGCAATTCAATTGATCACTTAATAGATAGTACAATATTAGCATTCCAATCATTTAATAGTAATTTAAACTTTCAAACAGTTTCTATACATTCGATCAATTATCCATTCATTCTATGTAACACCTTATATACAATTCCTGAGTCCGTACGTACTATATTATTACCATTTCCAACACCATTAATTTAATATTCAATTAAATGAAATTTTGGCAGTATGACAACTTATAATTCATGCTACCCAAACCTGCAAATTCTCAATTTTACCCTCCCAATATAATTTCTCCAACTCCAAAACTCTAATCAACAACATAGCACTTCTATAATTTCATCGCAATACAATCAACAACCAATCAAACACAGTTCATATAAAGCTCATTTACCCTACTTTTTGAATCCATATAATATTTAGATAACATGCCCATTTACAAATAAATTCTCATAATCCATCACATGATTAATACATATATTTACATAACAAAAAGCAAAAAGATTTTCTTTCATGTTCATGCCACATCTTGTTCCCCTTGTGTTGGTCTTGTTATACATGTCCCTGTGTACAATCACAATAAACCACACGCTAAGCAACATAGTCTTTTAGTGTTGGATGTATTTACATAAAATTTCACTCATTTGTTTTATTTATTTAAACTAGTTAAAATTTTTATTAATATGAGTAATTTTTTATGAATGGTTAAAATCCAAATTTATTCCCTTTACATTTAAATTTTCTATTAATTATCACAAAAATTATTATTTTTGCTTAATTTCAATAATTTCCTAATTTGAATGAAAAAATATAATTAGACCCTTAAAGTTTGACTTTTACTAATTTTGACCAATTTAACCTCAATCTTAATCGATTTGACTTCCTTTTACTTTTCTTTTAATTTATTTTTTTAAATTACATTTTAATTCCTAAAAATTTTCTTTAGGATGGCAAATTACAGTTTGATCCCTGAACTTTATTTTAATTATGATTTTACTTTTTTTGGTCAAATTGACTATTTTACCCCTTTTAGCTATATCATCAATATTAAATGACCATTTTATCTTCAGTTAATCGCATAATTATATTTTTATCCTTTTTGTTCACATAAATCTTATTTTTTTATCTTTTTTTATTCACCTTTATAATGTTTTTACTACTATAATTATCCTTTTTACTTAGTTCACATAAAATTTTATGATTCTACCCCAGTTGACAACAGTGAAAACTTATGAACTGGATAAATAAAATAATAAATTCAGTACACTAGAGGGACCATACCGCTGGAGTACGATATCATTCTCAAGTACAATCATATAATAAGCCGGCCAAATAATATTTTCAGTACAATAACAGTTAGAATACAGTAATACCGCGGGGTAAATGCCTCTATGGCTAGCCATACTATCCTAAAGTCCTGGGTCACCCACTGAACACTAAGAGCAATATAAGTTTTCTCTACATCATTATATTTTACACTGTTAAATATTTTTATCACAACATATTACTTACATTAAATCATACATTGTTCTCACATGAGCTTAATGTTCAATAATTCTACACATATATGTATTTATTGCTATAATATGTAATTAAATCATACCATTTACTAAGTATATACCATTCGGCCATAAGGAAAATATTCACTTCAAAATTCTTTCTTCTTCCAAGTGATGCCTTACATGCTTTTATATTCATTTCATGACATAACATAATAAATTACATCAAATTCACATGAAAATCTTTAAGTTACCGTACTTTCCATCATTATGTAACTATTACATATTTGATATAAATTTTCATATTTCATCTTAATCAACATAATTTAATCCCATATACATTAATTTAGCTATTTATTGCTAATTAACTAATTTAAGGCCAATTTTCACTAAGGTACCCTATTCGGCCACCTTGATTCCTCTCTCATTCAAATTATTTTCTTTCCTCATTCAAGTTTCTAATGGTTCAATTTAACATTATATCATGTCATATTAAGTTAATTAACAATTTCACGCAATTTAGCATAGTTACATAATAGAAAAATTAGGAAAATTTAACCCAAATTAGTGAAATTTAATGTAATACACATCCACTAACCTCAATTGAGCTTGAAATACACCTATTTTTCCTTCTCCTTTCCCTTTCCTTCCTTGTTCTTTTCTTCTTCTTATATCCCCTCTTTTGGCCGAATTCAAGAGAGAGAAAATTATAAGATTAAATTATAATTTAAGCAAATTAAATCTACTACTATTATTTTTAGCCATTTCCTACATATTCATGCAATTTCCCCTTCAATTTCCACCTAGAACTCATGAAACTAGTAAATTACACCAAATTGTTCTTACCTTAAATTGTCAAATTCTTGACTTCCCTTTGATGGAAATCCTTTTCCAAGTTAAAGATGATGGAATTCTAAGTATTGGGTTGAAATTTCAGCTTAATATTTAAAGAGAGGAAGCTTGGATGAATTAAAAATGTAGGAGATGTGAGAACGAGCTAGTTTCAGGTTTGAGGGGAGAAGAGGGACCAAACGGTGAAAGATGAAGGTAATTTTTAGAATTTATACCCCTTTTAAACTTGTCTTTTAGTGGTTAAAAAGAGTGATCAAAATTCAATCTTCTACTATTAAATCTAATGGCCTAAAATTAAGTCACATGTCATTAAATTGCCCACTCTCACACACCCTACCATTATAATCTTTCTTGTAGCTAATCATAATTTCATTTTATTGACCTCTATGTCCCCATATGTCAAAATTCCTAGATTTGATCCTCCAATTGACCCGATCTCGATTTTGCACCCCAAAATATGAATTTTTGTTTCCTATGTCAGACTGCCCTAAACTTTTGTCTCAAGTGTCTTAACATATTCCAGAATATATGATAAAAATTTCAGCTCATTTAGACATTGTTTAGGTATACTTCTAACTTCGGCTGTCTGTGCAGCCGATCCGAAACCAAAAATTTTAAAACTGTTGTAACACTTATTTTTCACTTCTAACAAACCATATAGGTTATTAATAACATAATTATTAAATTGGAATAATTTTAGGATGTCAATACACTACTTTAGAGTCCGATCAAACTTTTGGTCAACCCTTTTATGGTACCGAGTAAAAACTTCCTTGTCCCATTTAAGGATCAATCTAAGCTCGTTTTGGACTTCAATTGTACCATTGAGCTTCATTTAATATCTATTTTCATAAACTACTATTAGGATAAACAGCCCATTGGATCACCCATCCTCGGATTATCTTGGTTCGAGCACGTTTAACCTTTACACTTTGTCCCACTTTCCTATCCTATTAAACTCCAATTCCTCTAAAATTTATCCTAGGATAATTATTTCTACTCTACATTATATCATACATGAAGGATGCAAATTTGGGGGTGTTATATTCTATAACACTTATTTTCTTTTAGTTTTATTTATATCCAATACACTTAACATTTTATTTATCAATCATTATCATTATTATTATTATTTTATATTTTATCATCATTATTATTATTATTATTCTAAATATTAATTTTATTACTATTTAGTCATTTACTCTTCAACTCCTAACAATTACTTTAATAACTTATATAAACATTTTTAATTACAATTTTAATCCTTAAATTAAATACATTAATATCTTTTTACACATTAGTCCCTAAATTTTTATTTATTTACAATTTCATCCTTCACCTCTATTTAACTTACATAAAGTCAACATTTAACTACTTTTTTTACATTTATTACATTATTTATCTTTCAAAATACTTTTTAATCCCTTGAGTCAGTCAAATTACCGTTTAGTCCTTATTTTTTCAATAAATAACTAAAATGCCCTTTACATTTTATTTACAATTTTGCCACTAGTTATACATTTTAAACTATAAATTTACTATTTATTTGTAAAATTTATGTTTAAACCCTAAACTTCATTCATGCTTAAATCTCATTCCATACTCATTTAAATATCTATTTTGCCTAGTAATCTTAACTTTGTTTAAAATTGCCATTCTAACCTTTTGCTTCCATATTTTTATAAAATTACCATTTTGCCCTTCTACTTTCAAATTCTTTCATTTAAATCCCCTATTTTTCCTTAACATTTGGCAAAATTATCAATTGGCCCTTAAACTTTTATTTTCTTTCATTTAAGTCCATTTTCACTCTAACTATGTCATTTTCCATCCTTCTCATTATTACAACTTTATATTATGAAAATTAATGTTCATATGCTTTTAGTATTCATTAACATTCAACATAAACCTTGGTATTATTTTTATTTTTATTTCTTTTAATTAAATCCATTTTGCTCTATTTCTTTAATTACCTTATTTTTAATCTTTTTTATTTTATTCTTAGCATTTTTTATTCCAATTAACTAATTAGTTAATATTATTTTCATTTATGCAATAAACTCAAATTATTTCATTAAAATCCAATATTTTCACTACAAACATAATATAAAATTCCACTTTAAAATATTTTACTAAATTTCAAAAATTTCAATTAAATTAATATAGCCCCAAAGCTACACCTACATACAATTTATGAGCTCACATTCAAAATTTAACCAAAATATACCATGTCATATCTAGCATACCATTCAGCTTCACTTAGGATCTTCACACCAATTTAATTCTTTTTATTCAAATCACTTTATTTTTTATTTTTCTTTTAGCACCATTAACATATCTATAAGCTTAAATTTTAATTACACACACATTTATCACAAACATCTTTAACATACATAACATTAAATCAAACCAACTTAGGTGGAAATTAAGGGATTAGGTATTCACTTACCTTAATTCTTGTTCTTCATGCCTTATTCTCCACTGTCTCCATCTTTCTCTTTGAAAACTTTTCTTTCTTGCTTCCTTAATTCAATGCAACCACATAAATATCATCGACATATTCTAATTTACCTATTAAAACCTTTGAACTAAATTAAAAATCTCAATTTTACATACATTGATTTTAAGACATAAACTTTTTTTTTTATTTTTCTTACTTCTTCCACCTTAATTGATCTTTTGGGACCATCACCAATGAAAAGAGAGGCTGAAAATTACTTGAAAAGGTTTAGTTTGGTGGGATTATGGAGGAAAATTGAAGAAAATTCTATGAAAATGGAATAAAGGACGTTCGGACATGAAGAAGAAAGGAGAGAACGTCACAACTATGGTGAGAATTCCAAAGAATTAAAGATTTTTGAGGTATTTACAGGTGCTGGTTTGGGCTGGACCTGGTCCAACCAAGGTGGTTAGACCTAATTCAAGTCCAAATTGATTTTTAAGCCCATTTTGCATCTAAAAATTATTTCTCTCATTTTCAAAACTTAAATTCACTCAAAATCAATTCCATAATTCCTAAAATATGTAATATAGCCTTCATAAAAATTTTTAGCCCAATCGGAGTATATTTTTTATCTGGTTCACTAAAATTGGTCAAATTAGGCAATTTATGGTGTTACTCTAAAATTAATTTTTTACTATCAAATAATTCTAAATACTAATTAGAGCCCAGCTGGAACTTCCTACAATTTTTGAAGATCATTTGCTAGTTTTAAAGTCTCAGTCAAATCCATGGTCAATCATTTACTATTTAAACATAAATCATCATTTTTTCTTATTTTTTGTGTTCAAACCTCCCTAAAAATACGTCCAAAATTCTCCAAATATATTCATTAGGCTTTATGAATATTTTAGGATCAATCGAAGACTATTTTTCGCTTCGATCTGCTTTTACTAGTCCAATAGCCCATTTTTCCGTATCGTTGAAAAATTAATTTTTCTATACCATATGATTCTGCATCTTATTTAATATAGATCTGGAAATTCTGGTAATTTTTAGAAGTCATTTGCTATTTTTAAAGTTTTGGTCAAACCTTAGTCAACCCAAGCACTAATTGAATTGAACTGTGATTTTTTCTTTATTTTTGACTTTTGATGATCCATTTAATACCATTTTCATTTCAAATTACATTATTTGACTTTTGCTATCCTCCTATTTCCAGTGATCCAATAAAATACTTTTCGACTTTGGCAGATACTATTCACCCCCAATATCACTATTCACCATCAAAAAATATTATTTCCAACCAATTCGGTATTTGAGCCATTACAATTATTTCCCACTAATAAAATTTCATGCTCAAAATTTACCTATGCATTATAATCACCATGCAATCACTTTGTGGGGTATCCAATTCAATAACTCACAAATTCATTTTTCGTTAACTTTTATATCTTATAATCCTTGCGATCCAATGAACTTAAGAGATCCTTATATCCTCTTATATACTTATAATCACTCTTACCAATAATACCTATTCATGGCATGTATACATATCATTCTATCCTTAATATGTTGCTCCGATCTTAGGACCGGCTAAACCTTTGTTCTGATACCAATAAAATTATAATCCCCTTATACCATTATACTGTACGTATAGTGACCGGATGTCTATAAACTATGATGGCTACAATTGCTATTACAAATAGTCTGGTATTTTTTTTCTTTTATAAAACATCAATTAATATCATATCAGTAGCATTTAGTTGACAGTAACAATAATATTTATAGATACTCTGTAGAATAATACCAATACTTAAACATAAAACACATAACTATCTATACTTAAGTCAGTTGCTTCGCTTGAACATATACATGCCATGTCTATATTGTCATTCTTGCTTTGCATCACTGTTCTTGATCAACTCTACCTTACAGCCACTTTAACTTCCTACTTTCATAATCTACATGAAGGAGCAACACTACATGCTGAGCATTAAAAATGCCCAGTGGTAGATACAAATCCCAAACTTTCTATTAATAGAGTTATTCATGCACACACATTATTATTTTTTATTTATTTTGTAACCTTATTCATTCAATATTTTAGCTCACCTCTTTCTTTAACCTTCGGTATTACTAATTCTTTATTTAACAATTGCTTACCTTTATCTTTGTATTTTTGGTAAGTTAATTACATCGGTGGTCACTAAATTAAGTATTGCAGTTGTAATAATGTGGTCACTTAACTTCGATTTATAACGAAAAAATCACTTAGGTATTATTTTGTAACATAAAAGTCAATTTGACCGGAATTACCAAAATCAGACCATTGAAGCTTGTAATACACGCGTGAAATAAGAACAAATCAGCAAATGTTGACACATCGGCATCTAAGCCAGCTAACTTTAAAAAAATATACTCAGCAAATCAACTTGCCCATTTCTTTCTCCTCTCCCTCTCTTACTACTGGCCCATCGCGATCTACCATCTTGTGGTCTTTGGCGATCTCTAGTCGCACCTTCTCTCTCGTTGCCCCATCTCTTTCATTTCCCCATCGCCCTATCTGTCTCTTAGCCTCCTCACCCCCTTACTAGCCTATAGTCGATCTAGAATCACGTAGCCCCCAATCCAAGATCTCTAGCTTTAGGTGCCTATCTCCTTGCTGTGTCTCGATCTTTATCTCCAAACCGTGTCTCAAAACTCCTAAAGTCTTAGATCTCTCCCTATCTCTCTATCCCTAATCTATCATTTTCAGTGAAAAGTCCATGTATCTTCACCCTGTTTCTTAGATCTAATTATCTTGGATCTTATTTTGTATGTCTTTCTCTCTCTCATTTTTATATTGCATTTGAAATGATAAAAATATAGAGTTGGGAGTTGGAGGGAGAATTTCCCGCTTATTGCTTTAACTTGTGTGAACAGAACCCCAAAAGAGAAAAAGCATTAACTTTATGGGAACAAAAGTATTACTTTAAAGGATTAAAAGCACCATGCTAGAGTGAGGGCGATGAGAGATATGGAGCAATGGAGTGACGATAGAGAGGATCCGATTAGAGATCGACAAAAGGCTTAGAGATTGTAGAGGGAGATGGGGCCAAGAGAGAGAGGGGGAGAGGAAAAAGATCGGGATGATTTAAAAAAAATTAGTTGTTTTGGGTTTTTAAATTTCCACGTGGTAGTGATTCAGATGTTGATGTGTCAACATTTGCTGATGTGTTCTTATTTCACGCGTGTAATACACACTTCGATTGTTTAATTTCAATAATTCCGATCAAATTCACTTTTATGTTACAAAATAATACCTAAGTGATTTTTTCATTACAAATCGAAGTTAAGTGACCACATCGTTATAACTACAATACTTTAGTGACCAACAGTGTAATTTTTGGTCTATCATTACATATATTGGCTTTTATCTTTCTTTACATTTCATTCGGTTTTCAGAATATTTTCAATAACTATTGCTTTTCTTATTAATTCAGTTTGTGGTTATACTTGGATTATTTTTCATTAATTTCAACATACTCTACTTTTTCTCCTTTTTAGTTACACATAATACGTTACTTCAGTTATGTTAACCATAACAATAACTTTTGTTAACAGTACTTTTGTTACAGTTGCCATCATTAATTCTGGTGTCATTTATTTTGATTAAATTATATTCTTTTAATTAATTAAACTTTTTATCCTAAATTACCTTCATTTTCTTTATATTCCTTTCGGTATTAATCTTTCTTCGGCTTATTGAGCATTTTATAGTTTGCATGCATTTGTTCTTCTCTTATTCTATAGTACCTAAACCATTTACATTTTTTCCATCCATTTCTTGGTTTACAGTCATATACCATTTTCGTTATCAGTTCCTTCATTACTTATACTTTAAAAATTAACCTATTTCTATACAGTTACATTATTTAGTGTTTCCTTATTCCGATCTTTGTTTGTACTGTACTCATTATTTAATTTTCTCTATATCTTATTTTCTTAATTAATGCCATATTATTATCAATTTCATAATTACAATTATTATCTACCTACACTGCTATACTATTTAATATTATCGATATCCATTATACTTACTTTCTTACTTTTATTTTACTCTACATTTCAGTCCCTTAATTAAAGTCAATTTACGATTTAATCGTTGAAGTTTCATTAAATTACATTTTGATTCAATCACACTAGTACAATCTATACAATTCAGTTCCTATATTAAATCTGTGCCTGAGAGTATTAATAATATTGTAATTAAATCCTTGTACCAATATTATGTATACATTTTCGTTAGTCGGTACTTTTTCCATTCATTTTATGTCTCTAACCTCTTATTATGTTAGTATTTAATTCTTTTCAATTTAATTCATTATTTTGTAGGCACCATTTTCGATCGATTATCCATCATTCATTTTACTATCACACTATTGTCCTTGTACTGTTACTTCGTTAATTAGCTATTCAGTAATTTATCAGATAATCCAATATAACATTTATACTTTATGATTTTTCATTTCTTTATAAATAATTCACCTTAATTTTCTTTCTTTGGGTTGTCCCTAGTATCAATCCAGTAAGAATCTTTGAATCGAATACACGGGATCAATACATTCAGATTGATTCCAAAGAACCACCAATACATTTAGATTTAACATTTCCACATTTCATTCATTCAGTAAACCTTCGATTGCCTACTAAAGCGAGTCGCCATAACCTGCACTGCGGCTATATATTTAATATCTCTATGGCCAGCCAACTATATCCTGTACTAGATTTAACTACCAGATTACTACTAAGGGCAATTCAGCTGTTCACTTAATACATAGTACAATATTATCATTCCAATCATTCAATACTAATTTAAGCTTTCAAATAATTTCTATACATTCGATCAATTTTCCATTCATTGTATAACACTTATTTCCTTTTAGTTTTATTTTTATTAAATACAGTTAACATTTTATTTATCAATCATTATCATTATTGTTATTAATTTATAGTTTATCAACATTTAACTACTTTTTTTACACTAATTAAATTATTTACCTTTTAAATTACTTTTTAGTCCCTTGAGTCAGTCAAATTACCGTTTAGTCCTATTTGTTAATAAATTACTAAAAAGTCCTTTTCATTTTATTTACAATTTTGCCACTAGTTATACATTTTAAACTATAAATTCAATATTTATTTGTAAAATTTTTGTTTAGTCCTTAAACTTCATTTCATGCTTAAATCTCATTCCATACTCATTTAATTATCCGTTTTACCCAGTAATTTTATGAAATTACCATTTTTTCCTTTTACTTTCAAATTCTTTCATTTAAGTCCCCATTTTTTTCCTCAACACTTGGAAAATTTACCAATTGGCCCCTAAACTTTTGGAACCATTATCAATGAAAAGGGAGGCTAGAAATTACTTAAAAAGGTTTAATTTGGTGGGATTAAGGAAGAAAATTGAAGAAAATTCCATGAAAATGGAAGAAAGGCCATTCAGCCATAAAGAAGAGAAGAGAGAATATGAGAATTGTGATGAGAATTCTAGGAATTACAGATTTTTAAGGTATTTATATGGGTTGGTTAGGGCTGAGCTTGGTCCAACCAAGGTGGTTGGGCCTAATTCGCCTAAATTGATTTTTAAGCCCATTTTGCATCCTAAAATTATTTCTCTCACTTTCAAAATTAAAATTCAATTCCATAATTCTTAAAAGATATAATATGGCCTCAATAAAATTTTTTAGCTCAATCAAAATCTATTCTTGATTTGGTTCACTAAAATTGGTTCGATTAGGCAATTTCTGATGTTACCGTAAAATTAATTTTTCACAATTAAATAATTTTAAATACTAATTAGAGCCTAACTGGAACTTTCTATAATTTTTTAAGATCATTTACTATTTTTAAAGCCTTGGTCAAATTCACGATCAACCGGTTATTATTTAAACTGAAATCATCATTTTTCTCTTATTTCAGTGTTCAAACATCCCAAAAAATACTTTCAAAATTCTCAAAATATATTCATTAAACTGTATGAATATTTTCGAATCAATTGGAGACTATTTTTCAATTGGTCCGCTTTTACTAATCTGATAGCCCATTTTTTCGTGTTGCTGGAAAATTATTTTTTCTTTACCATATGATTCTACATCTCATTTAATGTAGATCTCAAAATTTTGGTAATTTTTAGAGATCATTTGTAATTTTTAAAGTTCCAGTCAAACCTTAGTCAACCCGAGCACTAATTGAACTGAAATTGTGACTTTTTTCTTATTTTTGACTTTTGATAACCCATATGATCTCATTTATAGTTCAAATTACATTCTTGAACTCCTGTTAACCTCCTATTTTTAGTGGTCCAATAAAATATTTTTCGATTTTGGGAGATGTTATTCACCTTGGTGTCACTTTTCACCTTCAAAAAATACTATGTCCAACTAATCTGATATTTGGGCCATTACACAAGCACTATCCAAAATTGGATAGATTATACCAGCATTAAGAAGCTTAATAACATATTTCTTAACAATCTCCTTCATGTTTGAGTTAAGTCTCCTACGCCTATCAGCCTTAGGTTGATATCCATCTTTCATATAGATCCTATGCATAACTACATTGGGACTAATTCCCCTCAAATAATACATTTGCCAACCTATGCTCTTAATTCTCTTTCTAACAACTTCTAACAACAAAGTCTCGTGCATTCTAGTAAGCTTATTAGAAACAATAATAGGTAAAGTGCTATTAGCACCAAGAAATGCATACCTCAAATGGCTTGAAAGTTCTTTCAATTCAACATTGGGTGGACTTACAATGGATGGTGGTATTGGCTCCTTACTTTTATGCAAGCTGATGCTTATGAGCCTCACACTTCATGTCCTCTTGAGCTTCCTTTTCAATGCTAGCTTCCTCTTGATCTTTAGCATCTAAAACTTCCAATACACATGCATCAACAAGGTCAACTTTTATACATACATTCTCATCCATAGGGTATTTTAATGCCTTATCCATATGATACTCAACACTATCTTCCCCTACTCTCAAAATTAACTTCCTTTCATAAACATATACTAATGCTTTACCAGTACGCATAAATGGTCTACCCAAAATTAATTGATAATTAGCATCATATGCAAAATCAAGAATCGCAAAATTCGTAGGAAAAATAAACTTATCCATTTTGACAAGTGCATCCTCAATTATGCCATAAAGTTTCTTAATAGATTGGTCAGCCAATTGCAAAATCACAGATGTAGGTCTAACATCTTCCAAATCTAACTTTTTAAATATAGAAAATGGTATAAAGCATGGTTATTAAACTCAGGTTGACTCGGGCGGTCGGATCGGTTGGACCGTGACTCGACGAGCAATACGAGTCGTTTCAACATAAAAATTGAAAAGTGTAAAAACTCGGGTTAACTCGAAAAAAAATCATATTGAACCGAAACTCGGTGACTCAAATCGAATTTCGGTTCAACCAAAAAATTTTGCATTTTAAGAAACCAAACCCTAAATTCCCAAAAAATATAGTGATATAATTAAAAAAATAAAATTTAAAGATCCTATAATGTGTTCTTTTTAACTAAATCCATAACAAATTATTATATATATGCAAAATATATAAAGACAGTGTCTATGATACATATCTGAATGCATAATTGAATCAACACAAAAATATTTTATGTTTGATCCTAATAGTACATAATTTTTTTAATTATTATTTTGTATATATAAGAGTTTATTACATATAGATCGAAAAAATCCTTTCATAGTAATTAAAACTAATGAACTAGTAATATTTATGATTGAAAATTTTGAAAAGATAGGAATCTTTAAACATATAATTAGTTTATAAGGATTAAAAAGCTAGTAAGAAAGTGAATTAAGCTTTGATTGCATAAATTGCATGTTAATGGAGCTGCAATTAGACATTGATAAGCACCATCCAACGACAATTAATGTTGACTAATTAAGTATCACCATGTTGCAATTGGTAAAAAAGTAGCATACAAATAATTTTAGAAACACAATTAACTTTATTGGTCTTAATATTTTTACATTGATATTTATTAATTAATAAAATTTCCAATGTATTTTGACATATCATATTTTTATTTTTTATAAATAATTATATTTAATAAAAAATAAAAACTCCGAGTCAACCCGATCCAACCAATTGACTCTTGACTCAGTTGGTAGACCGGGTCAATCTCCGAGCCGCTTCTGAAAACATTGGTATAAAGTTGATACTATCCCCTAACTCACATAAATACCTAGGAAACTCTATATTTCCCAATTTATATTGAATAGTAAAGCTACTGGGATCTTTTAGCTTTGTAGGTAAATTATTTGAGATTATTGAACTACGATCATCAGTCAATTTAATAGTAGATATATCCTTCCAACTTCTCTTCTTAAAAATAAATTCTTTCAAAAACTTAGCATAGTTAGGATTTTGAGTTATTGCCTCAACAAAAGATAAATTAATATGCAAATTTTTCAATTTATTAAGAAAATTTTAAAATTGATTATCATTATCCTTTTTCTTGAGTCTTTATGGAAATGGTGGACGAGGTTGGAAAATTTTGCTTTTTAAAGCCCTCTTTGTCGTGCTCGTGCCATAAGTCGCACTTGCAGCTTTATTCGAATTTCTTATTATTGCACTCACGGGTGATGTCACACTTGCGACAAAAAGCTCTTCTACCTTCTGAACTTCTTTATCCTATAAAACCTTACTCTTGTTAGTTAAAACAAATTCATTAGCATAATTTTTACCTGACCACAATGTAATGGCCTTCAATTGCTCTGTTGAATTATCCTATGTTGTACTTGGAAGACTCCCTTGAAGTTTCGAAGGTAGTGTATTAGCAAGTTGTCCCAATTGCACCTCCAAATTATGAACGGATGAGGCTTAATTCTTTGCTATCTGATCAAACTTCGATTCGAGCCTTTATGGTTTTCATCTTGTAAATTAAGCTTCAAATTTATCCCCTTCAAAAATCTATCCATTTTAACTTCTAGTGCTTCAAATCTATCTTATGGTTGCTAAAATCCCACAACTCCTCTATTTTGGTTGTTACCCCACGAAAAATTCGGATGGTTTCTCCAATCAGGGTTGTACGTATTAGAATAAGGGTTACCATACCCTTTGCATTGCACAAATCTCACTTCCTCTTTTATACTAGTCATTTCGAAACCACAGCCATCACTCACATGAGCTTGTTAACCATATATAGTACAAGCACTTGGTAAGGCTCCTCCCATGCTTAAGTTGTCAATCTTATGAGTCAAAGCTATAACTTATGCTTGCAAAGTAACAACTGAGTCAATGGAATGAATTCCTTTAACAAGGGAAGAAGGTGATACATTTGCTCTCTCCATCAGCCACATAAAAGTATTGACAGATATTTCCTTAAGTAGGTTGAATGCAACATCCATAGTCTTTCTTATAAGAGATCCATCTGCAGTAGCATTAATAGTCCCTCTAGTAGTAGGGTCCACACCACTATAAAAAGTCTGCATAAATAATTCTCTTGGAAGGTTGTGATGTGGACAACTCCTCTATAACTCCTTAAATCTCTCTCATGCTTTATACAAAGACTCATTATCATTTTGAACAAATGTAGTAATGTCCTTAATTATCTTTACAGTTTTGGATAAGGGAAAATACTTAGATAGAAATGCTTAAGCCAATTGGTCCAATATAGTTATAAAACCTCTCGCAAGGGAATTCAACCAAGCTTTTGCCTTATCTTTTAATGTGAAAGGAAAAACCTGAAGCTTGATTGCATTCGGCCAAACCCCATTTATCTTAATGGTGTAACATATCTCTACAAAATTTGCTAAATAAGCATTTAGATCCTCATTTGTCAAACCATAAAATTGAATTCTATTTTGTACCATTTGCAATAGGGAAAGCTTAATATCAAATTGATTTGTATGTACCATTGGATGAACTACCCCTTGTTGAGCCCTACTCAATGCTAGGATAGCAAAATCCATCAATCTTGGTAGGTTTTCTTTTGCCATGGTCTTTCTCTTAATCTTCTTTTTCTTTGGCTTTTAGTTGCTCAAAAGAAAACTTTCTATCTCCGGATTCAATCATTCAAGTTCTTCGTGAGAACTCCTCGTTCTAGGCATATACTCGAATTATCTAATCCTATATAAACAAAACAAACAAATAACAAAAACTAATTAAATATGTTAATCCAAAATCTTATATCAAGAATTATAATGGCAATAAATATCAATCATATGTCCTCGATGACGGTGCCAAAAACTTATTGTGCTAAATTTGCAAGTGCACTGTTTATCGATTAATACTTAAGATATCATTTCGGTGAGAAAATAGATTGAATATTACACCCTATTACGTATCTTAATTTTGTTTACAATGCTCAATAATTTTGGTTGCATAACTAAACTACTCGTGTTAAACTAAGATATTTATTAAACCTATTTTATGTATAATTAAAGAAGACAAATAGTTAAATGATATAAGTTAACAAATATGAAACTTGAAATTATTCTTTTAGTCAAGTGCAATCTTTTAATGCAAACTATCGACATGAAATAGAAAGCCTAAAGCATGAGTAAATAATTCTAACTCTTAATTCTCATTAATCAACTAGTAAATTATAGGCACATATTTTAAGTTTACTAACTAACTTATAGCAATCATCATAACATTCTGATCTCACAAGCAATGTTATGACAATGAATCTCTATTAGCTATAAGAAAGAATATATCTCTCGACTATAATCTCACTTGCAACAATCATGCATAAAATACTAATAGAGAATTATGCAATAAAGACTAAGTATATTACTAAGAATAGAAAGATATAAAACATTATTGTTCAAGTTCTTAAAATGTCATTCAATATATATAAAGAAGAAAAAATAGATGAAAGATGATAAAAAGAAATCTTTCAACCCTTTTCAATCACTAAAAGATTCTTCTTCTTCTCTTGTCTTTTTTTCAAAAGATAAAAATGCTCTAACTTTTTGTACAGAGGAAAAATAATAATAATTGATCTCTAAAAAACTTCTCTTTCCTCTTCTCACTACCATTGCATTTATAGTCCTTCAAGTAATGTGTCCCTTGAAGTGCCTCCCTAGAGATACATGACCTTTGGTGGAAAAATCATGCCTCTTGAAGTATCTTTTCAAAATGAATTGCTCCAACAACTCTCTTTATCATGCACACGAAGGTTGTCACGCTCACGACAGGACATACTCCCTTAAATCTTGACTTTTCTTTCGCTTTGACTACCTTTTTCTCCTTGTTTCCTCGACTTTCTCCTACAAAACACAACATTCAAGAACATAAAAGATACCACATTTCACACACAAAATAACTAAAACTAAATATTTTCTCCTAAAACATAAACATAAAATACTAACTTAACATGAGCTAAACTAGACATATCATATTCTCATACCCATTTTTCACTAAGTATTCACTTAGGCGATTATACCACATACATCCTAATTGTTTTAATTTATACAAAGATCTTTGGAGTTTAATCGAGTAAATTGGTCGAGGTTTTGAATTATATGCTTCAGGCATCTTAAATCCTTTAGGGATTTTTATATTTATCTCATTATCTAATGATCCATAAATTAAGGGTTTACGGACATTCATAATCACGGGATTTATAATACACACTTCCCCTTGAATATCCATTAATATGTATTGTGCCTCATTAAAAGCCTACTAGAAAAAACCATGTGGGATAAAAATCCAATAAAAGGAAAAAGAGTACATAATATCTTAACAGAAAAATCCAGTGGGAAAAAAAGTACAATTTATATTTTTCCCTTATAATAATATCGATAAACATCTTTAAATATATGTATATAGAGTTTTGATACATAATATTATAAATTTCTTTTTTTAAAAATAAACCACACACTACAAAAAAATTACAAATTCGAGATTAAAATTAGCAATGGGTTTATTTCCATCATAAATTTTATGATGGTTTCGCGATTGTTTTCCAATTACATCGAGGAAATGTTATTTTTCATTTTTTTTACAATGAAATAGCAACAGGATAAAAAAAATTCAATTGCTAATTATTGGTGGGAAATATCTGCGCCAGGCTTTGGGACTGAATTAGCGATAGAAGCGCCGTTGCCAAAATTTTTTAAATTTTTTATTCATAAAATTAGTTCCAAAAAATGTAGCGACTATAGTTTTAGTCAGTAATTTTTGAGGGAAAATATAGCACCATTATTTATGAGGGAAAATGTTTCATGCTTCATTAATAAAGAGTAGCGACGGGTGGTGTAGTCGTTAATGACGTCGTGAAATAAATAAAAAATATTTTTTTTATTTCAATCACGTGCTGGTATAAAAGCCCAAAATATCCATCTTCCACATTTTGCCCCAAATTAAAAAAACCCTAACCTTCTAAATTCTCCCAAATAGTCGTTCGAATGTCATTGTCGTTCCTATTGTTCGCTGCTAGCCTAATCGGTGTTAGCATCTCTGATAGCTTCTTATCTAGTCAGCATTAGCATCTCCAGTGTCCAGCTGGCCGATCCTTCTTTATTTCTGGAGTTATTGTATTGGATTTCCTTCTCTGCTCTTTATCTTCTTCACTCTTCTCGCAGTTTTTCATTCCTTTCTCTATTGAGGTATGCTCTTTTCTCATTTTCAACTTTCTTTTACTGTAGATCCTTAATCTGTTATACTGCAATTCCATTTTTATTCTTGTTCTACATTTTTTTCTTGTTATGTGTTTTTTTTGCTGTGGTAACCACCATATAACATCTACGAGTTTTCAATTTTACTATTACTAAAAAAAATAAAACCCTAAAAGTTTAAAATCTCTATCATTAACCTAGCCGTTACCCACCATTTCTCCTCCCCTTCTTCTTTTTCTTCTTCCCTCTCTTTTATTTTATTATTTTATTATTTTATTTTATTTATGTTCCAGAAAATAAATGCATCTGCTGCTCTGGCTGTTGGCATTTTTTTAAAGGAAGGAGGTAAGTCCTTGTCAAATCATAAGTTTGGTACTAGCATCTTATTGGCTCTAGAGATTAATGCCATCATCATTTGAATTTGTAAACTGCCATTTCGATGGATATACCTATTTCTTATGATTTCATTTGGCTGGTCATTTGTGGTTCTAACTTAAAATTGCTTTTGGCGCTTCACTGTAGAGTTTCTATTTTTAATTGTTTAACTCTTCAAAGAAATCAAATGGGGCTTGAAGATAATTTGTTAATTTTTTTTTATTTGTATTCATTTATGTTTATTGAATTTTATGGACCATTGCTACCAATTCAGTATGTAAAAGAGCACTTGTTGAAAGAAGGCATAAAAGTCATAATCTAAATTGTCTTATCTACACAATATACTGGTAGTCATCATTTATGCCCTATTGAACTATAACTTTACCTTTAAACTTTAATATTTTTCTTAGAAAAGTAAATTATGCTGTATCTTTAAATTGTTCTTATGTTTGTTCTATAGTAACATACTTTTATAAATATTCATTTCGAATTGTAAATCTCCCCTGGATGTTGGATTATTAGCTTTCCCATCAGATCATATAGCATGTGACTAGTTGTATGTGATGCAGAAAATGTTTTTGCACTTGAAGATCTAGTATTTTTATTTTTATTAGATATAGATAAATGGATGGTCTCATACAACTTTGGCTATGTTAAATTTTATTTGTAGGGGATAATGTATGTATGTAATTGGCAATCTTAACATTGTGTGATTGTATACAAATTTATTTTCAGTTTCGAAATTGAAGAGGCTAAAACTTGACTAATTTTGAATTGAAACAAAGATGTCTACTATACAAGTCACTTATGCAACAAGAGGAATGAGTGAAAAAAGAAATAGACAAATAGACAAATAATATAAATCCACCAACAAGTTGGTTTTTATTTTTTAGAATTGAAATTTTGGTTGGATGCTTAATGATTTCTTCTTTGCAACCTCCAAATTAACCAAAAGGTAGAATATATGTTTTAATTGTTTCAGGTTCTTCCTTAGATCAAAAAAAGTGATGCAGGTCACTTTAGGCCAGTCTATTGCTGATGAACTTAGGCCAGGCATTCACAAAGTTTATAAGGTGAGCTTGTTCATTTCTGCAATCACTAATTTTTGGGCCTTTATAGAGATTTAATCTCTTTTACTCTTTGCTTCATGTTTCTTTTAGCTTTTGCGAGGAGATGCTGGACTTTTCCTTAACTTGTCAAAAGAATAAGTTGAAAGGTAACATCATATGTCTATTTTGTACTCATTTCTATATGCTTTAGCTGTTTATAAAATAAAATTGGCATATACATAAATTTAGTACAACTTAGCTTAAAGAAAAAAAATAATTCAGTAAGATTATGCCACTTGAATTTACTACCAAGGAGAAGATATATACAAAGTCTCTATATTATATTTTAGTTTCTATTTAGATGATTGTAATATTCTATTTGATTTCATGGAAGGGAAAATGAGAATTGATGCCCAACTAAGAAAAGAAAACTTTTGTAATTGAAATCTGCATGGTTTCTATAATAATAAAATTCTATTTAATGTTTACATCTTTAGCAATTGAACATATAGATTATTTTCTAAGACAGTAAACAAATGCATCTTTAGAAGGTCGAGCCTATTGTAGTTGCATGTGAAAAGGAATGAAGTTGGTAAACTTAGAATGACTTAGCCTATTATAGTTACATGAGAAAAAAAATCCAGTTGGTAAACTTTAGCACATAAACCAATTATTAGATGAGCTTTTAATCTCCTGCATTTCAATAATATTTATGAAATAGTTCGATTAATATAGTACCAATTTTGATTTTTTTAGAATATATAGTTACATCTTGATAATATTTATGAATCTCCCATGTCTAGGGTGTATATACAAGGGTTTGTTCATAGCAACATGCACCTAGTTACAAGAACAATGTTGATAAGTTCAAGGCTAAAGGAATTGATTCAATTATTTGTGTAGCTATTAATGATCCTTATGTTTTAAATGGCTAAGCAGAGAAACTTCAAGCTAATGATGTTATAAGTAATTCCCTTTACTCTTATATAAGGTTGTGTTTCACTTATTTTTCATATATTTGAATTGATGTCTAAGTGAACTTTGAATTTGAATAGATTGATATCTTTTTATTTCTTCCTTTAATTATCAAGACGGGGGTTTAGAAGCATGTGATGCTTGAGGTTATGGTAGTGTTTTAGATATGATTTTTGGCAGTTGAGCTCTACATCACCAGTTCTGTCATCCCAATATCACTGTAGATAATTATATTCTCTTTGTGATAAATAATATCCCTATGTTGAATTAGATATATCTTGACAAATATCACTTTGGTTTTTCAAAGCATAGTTTACCGCATTGTGAATGCTTGATGTGAGCATGATGTCTTTGTATGGCATGTTGCTACTTTTGCTAGCATAAAAATGCTGCTGCTTGGTGATAATTCTAGGGTTTTACTCACTAGATCCATTATTTTTGAGTTTTTGCCATTTGTTTTTCTCTTCTTAGGAATAGACACACACACACCTATTGTGCTTTACATTGGATGCATACCTATTGCTAGAATACATAATTTTAGATTTCTAAATGCATCAATTTGTCAAGTTTGTTCTATATTTAT
Source organism: Excoecaria agallocha (assembly GCA_037975025.1). NCBI lineage: Eukaryota > Viridiplantae > Streptophyta > Magnoliopsida > Malpighiales > Euphorbiaceae > Excoecaria > Excoecaria agallocha. The sequence continues at coordinate 119,998,617 of CM075806.1, read as the reverse complement.
ATTATTATGCTCTCTCAAACCCTTTGCTTACTCTTCATATTTTACTTCTTTTAGTATCTCGAATTCCTTAACTATAGGTTTCATATTCCAATTCAGAATATAAATAACTCCTTTTTAAATACTTGCAATTAAGCTTCTTTGCCACTTTTAACTACTTGGGGTCCATTTTTTCTTAACATCATATTTCAATTTATTTTATATGTTCACCATTGAAATGGTTTTTAAGGAATCAATATCATGCATTCATTTGGTGTAATGTTTTCTTCTATATATATGTTGTGTCTTATTGCTTGCAAATTCTTACTTTATGTATCTGTAAAAATAGGAAAGCATGGATAGCTCTAATGGCAGAAGTGAAGGTGAATGGATAGAGATAATCAAGTTAGAGGGAGCTGTTGGATTAAAAGAAAGGCAGTTGGAGAGCAGCCGTATATATAATTGGGCGTACCCTTAGCTATCAATATTATGTAGCACATAATTTTTTGGAAATGAATATGGGTATTGGATCTTCTGTAGTTGCAAGTCCAATAGTACATCATTTAGTTTTTTGCATTTTTTGTTAGGTTTAATTTTCTAAGTATTATGCAATTTAATATACTTGTGTGATATTATATTTTTGAATTAATATTATTGGAGAATTTTTATTAACAAAAATTAAAATATGATTTATTTATATAATAAATTAATTTAAATTATGACTATGTATACAATAAATTAATTTGTTGATTATATAGGCTGTAAATTAATAAATACAAAATAAAAAATTTAAATTATGTTATAATTTCATAACGGATTCATGACTACAAAATATGTTGCTAATATGCAATAAATAAAAAAATTGACACAATTCGCATTAGTGACGAAAATTTTTGTTGCTAATAATTAATATTATATTTGTGGTGACTGAATTTAAAATTTATTTAGCGACGATTTTGTCCCTTTCTGCGACTGATTTTTCTGTTGCCAAATTAGCGACTATTTTATGATTTCATCATAAATAATTTAGCGACTGACCTATTCGCGATTGTTCGTCGCCCAATCGCTAAAATATATTCGCGACAAAAAATGGTCAATTAGAGACGAAATTTGCCTTTGCAAGTTGGCAGTTTTTTTGTAGTGATATATCTTATGGATATACTTACTCTATATCTTTTGGATATATTATGCATGAACTAAAACGAATAACAACTAAAATTTATTTTAGAAAATCACATGTTTTACATTTACTAGTATGTACAAATTCATCTACATATCTTTCATTTCTTTAAGATGAGAAATTTTATAAAATCTAATAATATAATTATACGTCCAACAGGTATATGACCAATGTACTTTGATACCATATCATAAATAAGCTATCCATTCTCAAATGGTTTTCTTAACCATTTCTAATCTTTCTCTTAAATATCAACCATTTCTGATGGTAAAAATTAATCATACAATAGTAATAATTATCATCCCTTGAATATACCATTTTTATGGCCATAATTCTATATTGATTCATTCATTTCAAGAAATGAAACAAATGTAATAAAATAATTTTATGGCATGTATAATAAAATAATAGCTATAAATGAATGTATTGAATAACTTAATTCAAATATTTCTAAATAGTTACTTAAAAATAATAAAATTGTCCAAATAAAATATACATGATTATATAGAGAACTAAAATCTTTAAAAGAATATGTAATTTTAAGTAATAATTTGACAATTAACATATAATGCATGCATGATTACATAATGCATTAATAGCATTAATACATTATTATGAAATAAGTTGTATCTAGCAACTTTACAACAATTAGAGTACTCAATGAAATATAATTTATAAATATATAATCACATTATAAAAAAAATTTCTTTCAATCAAATAGTATTCAATATTTGAGTCGAGATAAAATTTTAGTTTATAAAATTCGTTAAAGCATTTTGAACTTTTCAAGAGTTTCAGTAATTAAAATTATAAATAAATCAAGACAATATGTAAACCATAACACTTCAAAATCATATACATAAAATTCAATGTATATATTTGTATTAGATAAAATTTTTCAGAAATATTTATATACTTCAACCATGATAAATCTTTCAGAAATTATATATAATTTTATTATCAAATAGGCAAATAATATCAATTAGTTACGTACTAATATATTACCAAATTGGCAAATGGTAAAGATTTATTGCATTTATTATAAGAAAATATATATTTTTACAATCAATGTCAATCCATTGCAATAAATATCATAAAACAGATTATATTTTATGAATTTATTATTTATTGCATGAATATCTATTATACTCATTTTGCATCATATTTTTCAATATTTTGAACTACAGATCCAAAAATTCATATTGAATGCAATTAATATTTTTATTTTTTAACAAATTTAATTTTAAGATCCCCACTGTATTGAAAATATCAACATCAATATTTTTATATAGAAATGTTATTGACGGCTGTATCTTTTTTTATTCCTTTTGATAATTAACATATTGAGATCTCTTTATTAATTTAGGTATCTGAACCACTTCTAGGATTTAAAAATTAGTTATTTCAAAGATTTCTTCTAGAGTACCCACCTCCATAATATGACTATTTATTCCTTGTCATTAATAAATTTTATTTTTATTTGGAACTGAATAATGTACCCTACAAGGCAACTTGTCTTACTGGGATATTATTCTGAATTAGAGCATTTACAGCTAATACAGATGAGATTTAATAAATCTCTACACACTAAAAAATATATTGGCATCATAATTAATTAATTTTTTAAATTTCAGATTCACAACACGAGGATCTAAATTACATCCAATGTATTTATTATTTTATTTATTTTTAGTTGCTTTCTTCCCTTAACATTAGGACAGTTATTAATCATAATGCATTTTTCAAGTAAAAATGTAATAGAGGAATTTTATGATTTTTATTGGTGTAATGCGTGTAAGTATTGCTTACACCAATATTATGTAAGTATTGCTTACATCAATATTATGTATCCATAAAAAATAATACTATTGTTCGCATAAATATGTCTAGCAATTAACTGGAGACATTTAGTAAAAATTTTTTCTAGATCTTGGAGTATGAACATGTACATAGAGCTTATAACAATCTTTTATCCATGAAATATGATCACTAGAATTATCAAAAAAAATATCTTGATTATATAATTTGGAAACTGTGCACTTAATTTGAATAATCTTACAAACTATAGGTTTTGAGTTGATAATAAACATACATGTGACCATTTTATTGATACATCTTTTAAAAATTATAAATCATTTGAATGGTTCATATGGTAGATAATGGATCCACATATATTATCTTTATTCATTGCAGAATGAAGAAAACTTAGTCCCTTTATTAGCTAGTGATACTTTAGTAACATTTTTTGAGAATAAATAGATTATGAGAATTCTTTAAGTTGAATTAAAGAAACATCTGGTTCTCTAATATATGAATTCTCAATAATTTATGAATTATAATCGATCCGAGATGGCCAAACCAGTCATGCCAAGTAATCAATTGTTAATTAGTAAACTTCAAATTTACTATTTTTATTATATCAATTGATAAACATCAAGTTTCTTAATATTAATATCAAATAGTTAATAAACGTTGGTTTTACTAATATTTGTGACAGTTAATAAACTAAATGTTAATAGTATTTGTATCAATTTTCAAGTTTACTATAATCAATAAACTTCAGGTTTACTGATATTAGTATCAATTAATCAATAAACTTCATGTTTACTAATATTTGTATATTTGTTAAATAATAAGTTATTAATTTTTGTACAATAGTTAGTAAACTTCAGGTTACTAATTAATATTTGTATTTATTAGTAAACTTCGAGTTTACTAATATTTGTATTAAAATAAAATCAAATTATCTTTAAAAATATATTGCTTTTCTTATACAATGACAATTCTCATATATAGATCTTCGTTATTTCTTTTTTAATCTCAAAATGATATTTGTTTAAGCGAATATCTCCATAAATAATAAGTTTCTTGAGGCATATAGACAAGCATCCATATATAATAAATTGTATTTGGATAATGATTTTGCAACTCTTTCGAAACCTTTGTATAATTTTCGTTACAAGAAAAATTCCCTTTAACGAAGGAAAGCAGATCGTTAAAGACCTATAACGATCAAAAAATCCTATCATCAATCGGTTGGTAGAAGGCTTGTAGTAAAGGTATAGACGACCAGATTTTTTATCTGGTCATTAATGCATATAATGACCAGATCATTTTTGGTTGTTGAATCTTAATTTTTAACAATCAGATTTTTCCCTCACTGATGGTGTTCACTTTCAACGAAGAAAATTTCGATCATTGAATATGTTTTTCAGTGATCGAATTTTTCTTTCGCTAATTGTGTTCACTTTCAACTTGAGGATTTCAGCTCGTTAAAGATTCTTTTTGACGATCGATTTTTTTCTTTGCTAATTATGTTCCACTTTCAACGAAGAGAAATCCAATCGCTAATATCAAATTTTAAAAGTAATTAAAATTAATTAGAGATCCATTCCATCATTCAATATGAACAATCTTTTTTTAATATCACCAACACGTATCGTTCATATGTATATACATCTAAAATATAATAAGTCTTTATATATTTAAAAAAGAAAATTACAAAATATCCTCACGTTTTCAAATTTATGTGTAACAGAACTAAGATAACTACATAACAAAATAAAAATATAAAACTTTTTATGTTTACATTCTGTATCAAGTGATAAAACTAAGATTCCTGCACCTCATCTAGCTTGAGAAACTTATCAATCCTTTGAAAATGCAATTCTCTCATATGCTACCCTTACCTGATAAAAGAATCATGCCTTTGTAAAAAACACATTCAATATAGATAAATAAGGCAAGTTCATGGGTATTTAATGTATAGGAGCTAGGGAGATTCATTACAAAAAATATATTCCAAAATCATAATCCAACAAAACACCAAGAGAAAAATAAAATGATCAATAGATTCATTCCATTATCTTCTAAATAATTTTGAAAAATATAATTTAAACAACTATTTGCCAATTAAATTCTCTATTCTCTTATTCCATGTAAAAAAATATAGCAAAAACCAACCAAAATATATCAAAAATTACCTCATAAATCTGATTGGGATAAGAGAACCCATTTCTTGATAAGTCATGGCACCCATGTTGGATTCTCAGACTCTCTTAAAATAACTAATTTGGTGGTTAGCACAAGCAGTAATAGCTTCAAATAGTAGAATAAATTAATTTTGTTTGTTTTGGATGCCTCCTTTAGAATGCCTCTCTTTATTCTCACTGGCTTATCAAAATTTGCAATTGATCAATAATTTTACTGTTTATAATTTTATATCTAAATAAGAAATTCAAAGAATATTCCGATGTCTATTTACATTCATGAACCCTATTCAGTCCAAGCGGTATTCCTTTCACATATTTTCACATAAACTTAAAAGTACATCCATTAGAATTTTTATGTGATGAACTAATAACCCCATAACCAATAATTTTAAACTGAGATTTTCAAAGTGGATGCCATTAATTTCTAGCAATTTCTGAATTAAATAAGTATGGTGGACTAGTGCCAGCATGTACAAGCACATCAACAAGCAAAAAAATAAACAAACACTTAAATCTGAATCCCCGTAGTATTATAGAGGCAAAAGTCTTGTTCCAGCTCCACCACCTAGTATGATCGAGGCAACAGTTTTTGTGTCTGCATCTGGTCTTGCAAACAGTGGCGATTGACAATTCTCAATTGACAATGAACAAAGTCAAATACATAAATAACATTTACGTGAAATTTGAAAGGATCCTAAGCATAAGAAAACACAACATTAGTTTAAAGAATTTTCCACTTGAATTCGTTAGCTGCTTTTCCTACTACAAAACAAAATGGAAACACAAACCCCAAGTTAAACCATGGCCAACCCCATAAAATCTACTGATATGAAACAATAGGCATAGGAAAAAGAACTTACTCAACCTAAGAAAGCTTAATAAGTTAACCAATGAACAAGAAAATACAAGATTAAAATAGAAATATGCTAAAAATAATCTATCAAGAAATAAGAAAGGGATTAAGTTATTGGTTTGACTTTGAAATAAATGTGGAGTTCTTGAGCTGCCTCGAGATGGAGCAAGGAATGGCTCTAACATGAACACCATTACCATCAAAAACTTTTATGTTTCCTAAATGAAAAACATTTAAAACGTGTTTTTCTCAAAAGTAACTATAAAAAAACAATGAAATATAGTCTAAACATTCCCTTGTTTACAAATATGTTTATGGTTTGGTTTATTATCTATAGATATTTAGCTATAATAATGAACACAGCTGATTTAGCAATTCTATTTTAATAGTTAAAAGTATCTTAACACATAAATAACCTTGAACTGCAGCTTCAAACTGAGTTTTAGGTTTTTTGTTTGATTGAGTTGGAATATAGGATATAAAACAAATTTATGTGCCAAAATTTGAGCATCTTATAACCCAAACCAAAGTTTCATAGGCCATAATCTCTGTGACATGGTTAGTACAGTTTGCTTGCCATTCAGAGATGTTGCTAGTAAGAACTAGGAGTAAGAAAAATTAATACTTACAGATTTAGAGATAAATCCAATAGATCCAGGCCTGTACAACTTGCAAACAATTATGTTATCAATTGTTCCAGCAGTGTCACCAATCTTGAACGCTTCAGCCTGAATGCCTCCAACAGTAGCAGGGTCAATAACAACCTGAAATGCCATCATTCACTAAATTTAGGAGACACAATCAAACTAGATTAAACAATTGATAAAATGTGGAAAATACATCAAGCATCTGTATTCATATTGATAAAATGAAATTTTAGAAAACCTATTCAACGAGTTAAGTGCATTTACCATTCACTAGATTCAGGATGCCCATGCAACTCTGTGCAGGCAAGGAAGAACAAAGAAAGCTATTTCCTGTAATACTGCAACAAGACAAAATACTAAAGATGAAGCAGATAAAGAAAAAAATCATGAGAAACCTCGATCATCCAAGAGCTCTTAAAATTAGATAACAACTCAGGACGATAAGCACTACCACTAAACATAAACAGGCTCAAAGTTGTCATTACAGATAAACTATAGCTAGCAGGCCACTGATTTTTGCTTTCATGAATAGTTATGAAAATTGAAAAGCATTAGATGGTGAAATCTTGAGTCAAAATATATTCTCCAGAAAGACAGCTAAGGAGTATGCTCAACAAAATTAAATAGAACACCTTAGACTGTCTCAAAATGTGAGTCCATAAAATTTTGATCAATTTCCATTCATAAAACACTAAAATTGATTTATGAAAATGTCAAAGAATGTAACTGCATGAAAATGCTAGTAATGAATCACGCATGCATAATCAACAAACAATCGTCAGAAAGTACTGATGACTATAATTATGCATAAAAGATTAGGTACAATATGAATTAATATAACAATTATGACTTCTTCCTTGATAAACTGCAGCCCGCCAAAGATCTAACCTGTAGCCTTTCACCAGGTGATAGTATAGGTATGATTTGAAGCTTTACTTTTAAATTACAGTCACTGAGTGCTAGCATTTCTTATAGTGGCCCATCAATATTATATTTTACCTAATACGTTTCTATAATAATTTTATTTCAAAATACTAGGTGATGGTATAAGTATGAAATTTGAAGTCAAGCAAGGATTAAACACTCATGTTCAATATTTGGAAAGTGCAGCACCTAATCATGTTCCCTGATAAGACCATAGTAGTATAATCACAAGACAGTATTCTAAAATTTCTAGGTAAATCACAATGACATAAATAAACACTAGATTTCACAGGAAACTATGCAATGGCCTTGTAGTTTGAATATAAAACTATGGTCTGAAATGCTAAAAAATGAAGTGGACAGAAATGCACTAGGGATATGGAATTTTATGCAGTATAAGTCACCTTCGTAAAGCTTCCATGATTGGGTGTATGAAAATTGAATTCTAATTTCAATTATAGCTGCAAATTATAATAAAGATTATCCAATGAAACTGTTTGTATGATAACCTAAATCCCAAGTATATGATTCTGAAAACCAGATTGTCATTTAATCCTGCAAGACATGTACTGTTTGTAAAAATTCCAAATTCCAAATTGCAAGTTCACTGCATTAAAAAACTTATGACATAGAAGAGCAAGAGCAAACCTTGATTGCCATTTGGCCACCAAGGCTTCCAGCAACTTGGATGCATTGCTAGGTTCCATATACAAAATAGCTGTCCTCATCTGATAGAGAAAATAAATAAAGCCATTGATACAGGTGACATATACATTTAAGGTACAGAAAGGAGTCTTAATGTTCAAACTAAGCAGCAAACCTTTTGTTGTGAAACATTTGCTTCAAGATCAAAACCATTAGTTGCAGAATCAAGGATAGAGCTGAACATTCTATCATCATTATTGCCAAGTATTCCTAATATTCTCAATTTCTCCTCCATGGAAGTTTTTATGGCATCAACTTTAAAAATGCCATATGCAAAAACCAGAAATATAAATAAATAGCATGGGGCTCAGAAACACAACTCTAGAACCTCAAAAAGTTGGACTGAAACATTGCAAGCCTGATTCTTAAGCACAAGCACGCCATTTAATATTTTACTTCTATCAGCCAAGGAAATATAGTGGACAACATACAGAATAGCACAGAACTATCCTTAACATACTGTAGGACCTAGGTAGATGCTTATTAGTACTGACATATCTCTTTTATTTAAAGCCCAAACTGATTCACATTCCCATTTCACATAAACAAGAGAGAAATTAATTGTCATTACTTCTTCAGTATATAGCCTATGCAGCAGGAACCATATCATCTCAGATATTAAGCTTATATACCTAAAAAAAGAAGAGTTTAACAACGTACCAAAGGAATGCACCAGCAAATGTAATGCGAAAGGTCTTTTCTAGGAGTTACTTGCCAAAGGATGAATGAGTCCACAGAGTTCTAGGATGAATGAGTCCACAGAGTTTTATGAGAAGTACTTAATTAAAAAAATTTCTAAATATATAATTCAAACATAAATAAGATGAGAAGAAATGTTCTTTTTTTTTTTTATGAAATAAGAAGAAATGTTTTGATTTGTATTATTATCAATAATCAGAAAAAATATAAAAAAAATGGCTTGAAATAGGCAAGTTTATACAGTCATAATATTCCTGGAATTACCTTTATCCGCCACATCTGGTTGACTCCTAGCATCGACCGCATCCACCATGACCTCATCAGACTTGATACTTATAGTTTTATCTCTCAGCCTTTTCTCATGCAAGTCAGAAACTTTTGCAATAGAAAGTAATGCATCCTCCACATTAGCACGGTCCAATGCAGTAACTGTTAAATTATCAACACACGGGTATCATAATGAATCCAGATCATGTCAAAATCAAAACCATCAGAAATGGAAATATTTATAAAAACACACAAATATTCTGGGGATTAAATAGTAGGAGAATGCTAACGAGGTAGTTATGGAGATAAACCCCAAATATAGGCATTTCATAGAAAAATCAACTGAAAGGGAAAAAAATCCAAGCAAGCAAGAATACTAAAATCAATCCTACAACAACAGAACTCTGAAAGGAAGCCGTGCCTCTATCAAACATCATTGGAGAATATGATCATATGTCATTATTTCGCATACAGTTAACAATGTGTCTAGGAGATATGAGAAATAGTTCATATGCAGAGTTGAGAAAGACAATGGTCCTTCTTCCCACCCCTTTTAAGCAAGATTTCCACCAGTCCAGCAACTTGTGAATTTAACATGTTTAGTCATGAAAGCGATTGGAAGAAACACAACATGACAAGGTTTTATATCAGATTTTTCTGTTCCCTTCTATATTCTCTTATTCTCAGTAAACAAACATGAAAAAACCAAGCAAAATATATAAGAAAGATTCCTACCAAATAGAAAAACCCAACCGGTTGCGTTAGGTTCCTGAAAAAGAAATCACGAGTACCAAACATCACAAAATTGCTTACCCATTATGCAGATTCGATTCCCAACCAGCTTTCGATTGTTAACCTTCCCGAAAAAATGCCACTTTTTTCTATGACTAGATTTTCTAAGTGTCCTCCCTGTTATATTGCCCCTCTCACTCTCTATGATCGATCTCAATGGCCAAAAGAAACCATGGCCCCTCACCCAAATCGCTGCTGTGACATCATCGCGTCCCCACCATCCCTTATTGCCTCTCTCTATCTCTCCTCATTCTTAGAACTGATATTTTCTCTCCCCGTCGCTCTTCTCTGTATTTTCTTTTGTCCGCCCTCTTCTCTATCTGCCTCTTCCCATCGCTCGATGAGAAGCTTAGAGATCTGGTTGGTTTTCGAGAATAGACATTGTGAAGAGATATGGAGCCACCAAGAAGCTTGACAGCAGCTTTTGGCTCAGTTGTTGGATCTCCCATCTATGCCTCTGCTGTCCTGGAGTATCATTATTTATCTCATTCTCATTTTCCTGAGAATAAGAAATGAATAATTTAGAGCCTGTTTATTTACAGAAAACTGTTCCAATTTTTCAGAAAAATTTTCCACAAAAAACAAAAAATAGAGATCATGTTTATTTTCGTCAGTTTTCTAAAATAAAAAACAAAAAATGAATTTTTCAGTTTTCCAAAATAAAGAAAAAATTGAAAAACTAATAAAAGATGTTTTTTAAATTTTCTAAATAATATTAATACACACACATATATACATGTACATACATACATATACATGCAAATGTAAATTTTTGTATGTGCATACATACATAAGCATATGCATATGCATGTATATGTAGTACATGCATGCATACCTACATACATATGGATATGTATATATATGTATATACATACATATACATACATATGCATATGCATATGTATACATATATATGTATATGTATATATATGTGCATATATACACATACATATGTATATACAAATATACATACATACATACATGTATGTATGTATGTACATATACATATAAATATGTATTTATACATATATATATACATATGCACATACACACACATACATATTCGTATACATGTATCTATATGTACTTGTATGTGCATACATACATACATACATACATATGTGTGTGTGTATGTATATATATATATATACACACACACACACACACACACACATACATACACATGTACATATGTATGTATTCATAAATACATGTGTATGTATGTGCATATATTCACATACATATGCATATACATATACATATACATATACATATGTATGTATGCACATACATATATAAATGTATGTATGTATGTATGTATGTATGTATGTATGCATATATATGTAATATCTGTATGTATGTATATATATACATACGTGTATGTGTGCACACACACACAAATAAACGCTTTAGTTTTTTATTTGTTGATAAATAAACGCGTTTTTTAAATTTTTTACAGAAAATAAATACTCCAATTTTCTAAGAAAATAGAAAACAGAAAACTATTTTCTGTAAATAAACGCACCTTAGGTTTGCAGCGTTTTTCACTTTGAACAAAATGGAAGCTTTCTCTCTTCAGTGTTTTTGGTGGACCATGGTAAATACGAATTTTATTTTTTATTTTTATACAATAATTGAGTGATGAATTTTGGTAGCCAAATAAGTCGGGACTTTTTTAAATTTGGGGCTGTTTAAATTTGTAATTGAAAAAATGGGGCTGTTTTTTCAGTATTTGGGAAATTGGGGTTGATCATCCCATTTTCGCAACAAATCACTGCGGAAATGGACATGTGGGGCCGGCAAGAGAATGAGAGCTGATGATGGTGGGGCCCACTTGTTCATTTCTGCAATAAGGAGCTGCGAAAATGGACTTATATTAATTACCCACTCCATGTAATAAAAGAGCACATTTACCGTAATGGTAAAAGTGCATAATAATAAACCCAAAGGTCTTTGATTCAATTCCCATGGAGAGCAATGTGTTAAATTTTTTTTTCTATTTTTTAAGATTAAAATTTACAATTAATTTTTATACATTAATTAATTAAAATCTATAATTAATTTTTTAAATTAAATAATTTTATAATCAATTTAAATAATTTTATATTATCTTTATTTTTATTCAATTTTTTAAAAAAGCAATTATATATTATTATTAATTTGTTGAGATAAAATATAAATTAACACAATCGACAATAACAAGATCCATTATAAACTCTAAATGAGTGCAAAAATTAAAAATTTACACTACAAGATTCTATGAGAATTTGCTGTAGATTATATTTATTGGTTGTGCGTCTACGTTGATGTACGATTTCTTGCTCGTGAACTCTTTAAATTTATAATTTAGTTGACATATTAGACTATTAGTTAATTGGATGCAGTCCGATTATCAACATATAATTTCTTTAAAAATATGGAAAGCACACGCTGATGAATGAATGCTGGATCCATAAATAAAACCAAATTATGCACTGTTAATTAAGTATTTTCTATTCTCAAAGACTTAAGTATTTAATTAAGTATTTTCTATTCTTAAAGACTTAATTAATAAAATTACCGGAAGAAGATGAATATCTATTATTATTATTAATTTGTTTTATTTTTTCGTATACCTCCTTTGTAGGTATCAATACAAATTATAAGAGTAATGGTATGAGGATTGAATTTTTAATTAAAATTAATTTAAAATTTTTTTCAGTGTAAATTAAAATTTATAATTATTTTTTAAAAAAATTGAAAAAAATAAAGATAATATAAAATTATTTAAATATATTATAAAATTATTTAACTTAAAAAATTAATTATAGATTTTAATTAATTAATGTATAAAAATTAATTGTAAATTTTAATCTTAAAAAATAGAAAAAAAATTAATATATTGCTCTCAATATGAATTAAATCCAAGACCTTTGGATTTATTATTGTGCACCTTTATCATTATGGTAAATGTGCTCTTTCGTTACATGGAGTGGGTAATTAATACAAGTCCATTTTCGCAGCCCCTTGTTGCGAAAATGAACAAGTGGGCCCCACCATCATCAGCTCTCATTCTCTTGCCGGCTCCACATGTCTATTTCCGCAGTGAGTTGTTGCGGAAATGAGTTGACAGACCCTATTTGTCCAAATAGTTAAAAAAATAGCCCCATTTTCCCAATTATATTTTTAAACAGCACCAAATTTAAAAAGTCCCAATAAGTCCCACTCGAATTTAGCCTGGATAGTAACGACCGGATTGGTTGTGTTTTACCCACCGGATAAAAGCCCTTCGTTAAACAATAATGACATTCCTGCTCTAGCGATCGGATTAAATTTCCTTCGCTCTTGAATATCTCTAATGACCGGAATATATCCATTCGCTAAATTTTGATCGTTAAAAGTCGATCTGCTTATAGCATTTGTATTACCCATTAAAATAATAAATTAGCACAATAGTATATATAACAAATAAAAAACCAAAATATAACTTAAAATATGTACTTCTGCAATATATAGAGAGAGACCAAAATATAATAAAAGAAAAATTAATTTGTAATTGTACAAAAGAGATGAAACAAAATTATGTCACTTGGTCACAACAACAATAAAAAAATCTAATACGGTTTTGATTTTTGTATTAGATTTTTTTATTGTTATTTTTAAATAATATATTAAAATTTTTCAAATTTTATTATATATGGATATACTATCTTGCAACCCATAATTAATCTCATTAATTCATGAGAATTACAAGAATTCAAAATTTACAAATTAAATTTACTTACCGTTTAATTTTGTAAATTATAATTCTTAATTTTTTCAAATCGGGTTGTTATAAACCACCGACTTTCAATAATTAATAGCAACTATCATACTGAAAATGTATTATAAATAAAAATAAGATCAGAACAATATATAGAGAACAATGAGAAATATGGTTTCTCTATTATATTATTATATGTCTAAAATAACAACAATGAAAGTATTTATAAATACAAAAACTTGATACATATAGGAAATAAATAAATTTAGGAAATAAAAAATCTAGAAAATAAATCAAATAATAAAGGAAATAAACAATATGAAAAATCATCCAAATACGAATATTTCACAACACATTATTTTTAATCGATTTCATAATTCAAGTTTCAATATATAACCAAATAGACTGTATTTTTTTAAAAAATAAGAGATGGTTCTTTTGAGATTATTACGTATAATTCATTTGATGCATATCAGAAAACGTATATTTTCTCCAATATATATAGAAAGATACCCAAACATATCTAAAAGAAATTGGAAATTAAAGTCAAGGATATTATTTCTTTATTTTGAATTGTTAGCGTTATTACATAGATATTACCTTATCCCCCACATTATTGCCATTAATTAACACAAAATAAAATAATAATAAAAAAGATTATGCATTAATCACTACGTGTAGCCCTACGTACATACTATATATACACACAGTTCCCCTGTAGGATTCAATTCAACCCTACAAAAATTCTTGAATCCAAAACATACATACTTTCAGCACTGCAAATGGCTTCTTTCCCTCATCTTTTTGTCCTGATTCTCATTTTCTCAGGTAATTTATATTCAATTTCTGAAATTGAACAAGCTAGAAATTATATTTTATTGATGAATATTTGGATTAGAACGGAAAAATTAAATAATAAATAAAAAAAATAATGTGGCAGCTGCAGCAATGGTGCGAGAAGGGGAAGCACAAACGCAAAGATGTGTAAAGATATTACAACGAAGTGGTTGCAATCTATCGGCATGCAGACAAGTATGCTTCGAAAAGTTCAATGGCAATGGACAATGTACTGCCAATCCTTCTGCCACCGATTATGCTTGCGTTTGTGTTTATAATAGCGACACTTGCAACTAATTAAGTTTGTTCATGGCTGGGTTTTTGCCGAGCTAGGTCTCCTTGCAAGTAATTGCTTTTCTATATAATAATAATGATAGTATTAATAACTGGCATATCAATGTAATTGTTATCCAAGTCTCTTATAATTAAATATAAAATAACTTGATTAAGAAGCAATGAAATGGTAGTTAGCTTGCATATCTGTGGGCATTTTATCACTATTTTGCTTCGTGAAAAATTATCTAAGCAAGAATTTTCATATATATATAGAGAGAGAGAGAGAGAGAGTAGGGAAAATTCAACATAAAAGTAATTTTAAAAGTGAGTAATCTTTTAACATCCTATACTCGTCCGATGAGAGAATTAGATAAAAATGTTACAACTATCCTATAATCCATAAATATTAAAATGATAAAATTTCTTTCTAAAATAGAAATACTCCAAATTGTTACTATATATTCTTATAAAATTTCAGCAGAGTTTTTTTGTAGTATTGCCTATTCTCCTATAAATAAAAATTCTTTACAATTCTAAAATTATATAATCCCATAATTTTAAAAAAAACTCCAATACAAATTTTCTCATCTTCTATTATATATCAAATCAAACATTTTCAAGCAGCTCGCATATCTATTGGCATCAAACTCCTGTATGATCTTTACCGCTTGAGAACCTCAATCTCGCCTATCCCTACCCCTCTTTGAACAAACTTGCTTGCTATCCCATTGTGTCGACTTATCACCTGGAGCTTAGCAGTGCAGATCATGTCGACACAAAATGATCGAAAAATGTACAATAAGCTTTCAATTTAAGAGAGAGAAAAAAGATTGAGTTGGAGGGAGGCTAGAAATGAAGGTGCGAGGCATGGATGGCAGAGGAGAGAGATGGAGATGTACGGCAGCTGCTGGATCGCCAATGGTGGAAGAGATAACCAGTGTTGGTGATCGATAGTCTCTCATTAGAGAAAGGATATCCTTGCATTTTCTTCCTCTATTTTCCTCCCCATTTTCCTATTTTCCACTTTTTATTATTTCTTTTTTTTTATTATTATTATTATAACTAAGGGTATACACAATGCGGTACAATCCGGATATTTACAAATCTCTGTATTATTGTCTTAAAAATTCGGAACAATTTGGTATAGCTCGTATAAAATTTTGGTACAGTTTGGTTCGGTACTTTGGTTCTTTAAATACTAAACAATATAATATAATATAATTCAATATTTTGGACAATTCATTATTTTTAATAATTTGTAAAATTAATTCACACAATAATAAATACAAATACAATAAAAATATCTAAATAAGTACAATTAAAATTTAAGTCAAAGTACAAAATTTAAAAATTAACATTTGATAGTCTTTATCTACATTATTTTAGCACTGATTTAAAAATTTTGAGCAATATCTAAAAAAACAAAGATTTTAAATAATTAGACCACAAAAAATCTAACTATTAAATACACAATTTAAAAATTTACGTGAATATAGTAGTTACCCAGTTCAAACATTTAAAATTTTTCAATTGATGCCTCTGAAACTAAAAATGTAACTAGTCTCAACAGGTTTTTGCAACAAATGAAAATTTTGACTGTAATCGGATGACAATGGTGAAAGGCAAACCTAATTTGCTAGCTCAAATTTAGCGATGACAAATGAAGAAAATGCACCAGTCACTAAAGAGAGCAAAAGAAGGGAGATAGAGAGAGACTGATGGCAATGGCCAAAAGCAAAGCGCAATGGTGAGAGATAGAGCAAGGTGATGAAAGGCAGAAAGGCAAGTGAGAGGCAAAAGGGGGCAGAATCGAAAACAAAAAACAAAAAAAAGAAAGGGAAAGTTAAAATGGTTGACCTAAACCTAATATTCTTTTTTATTTTTTATCTCAAATAACTTAATTTTTAATATTTTAAAAAAATATTAATTACTTAAATTCAATTTTAAATTCTCTACAAAAACTCAAAACAAAAAATATTAAATGATAAAATTTCATTATAGATAATAAATATATATAATTATGTACATTATTATTTTACATACTTATACAAATATTGTGCTAAAAATATATGAGTACTAGTTAAGTGATACTAAAAGTAAATGAAATTAATCCATAAAATGATTTTATACTCATATAATTATATGAATTGGTAAATTTCATTATTTGTATTAATTATATATAATTACATTATTTATTTACATACTCAATTAATCATATAAATATTGTACCAAATATAAATGAATACTAGTTAATTGATGCTAAAAGTAAATGAAATTAATTGATAAGGTGATTATATACTATATATAATTACATTATTATATATAATAACTATATATAATTATATTATTAATTTATATACTTATATAGTTATTGTGCTAAAAATAGATGAATATTAATTAAGTGATATTAAGAGTAAATAAAATTAATTGATAATATGCATGATTATTTACTAATATAACAATATGAATTGTAAATTTCATTATATATAATAACTGTATATAATTATATTATTAATTTCCATACTTGATTACTCATATACTAATTCTATATAATTATATTATTAATTTACATGTTTAATTACTCATATAGCTATCATGTCAAAAATAGTAATGTAATAATTTACATACATTTGGAGTTGTTGATCGGTATTGCTTTTTATCTCTTCTAGAGTATTACTTTAAAAATTTTAATTTTATTTTCTTTTAAAAATTGATACCTTTCCTATTAAAAGATCTACCATGCCTCTGATGGATTTGTCCTCCATAGATTATAATTATTTGCCTTTTTCATTTGATAAGTCATGCTATTAATCTTAAAGGGTTATGGACATTCATAATTATAGGATTTATAGTACATACTTTTCCTTGAAGGTTCATTAATACGTATTGTACCTCATTAAAACCCTAATAGGAAAAATTATATGAAGAGTACATAATATCTTTAATATACATTATAAGCTATCTTATTAAAAACCTTAATAGAAAAATCCAGTGGAAAAAAATCCTAGTTAAGGAAAAAAGAGTACAACGTGTATTTTTCTTTTCCTTTTAATAATATTGGTACACAACTTTAAATTTATGCATGTAAAGTTTCGATACATAATATTATAAAATTACTTTTCTAAAAATGAACCACATATCTTTTGGATATATTTACCATATATTTTTTTGGATATATGAACTAAAAGATAACTGCTAAAACTTATTTTATAAAATTACATGTTGTACATTTACAAGCATGTACAAATTTATCTACTCATCTTTCATATCTTTAAAATGAGAAATTTTATAAAATCTAATAATATAGTCTTATGTACAATAGGTACACGACCAATGTACTTAATTTTATACCATATCATAAATAAAATATCCATTCTCAAATGGTTTTTTAACTATTTCTATTCTTTCTCCTAATTATCAATTACTTTTATTGGTAAAAATTAATCATACAATAGTAATAATTATTATTTCTTGAACATACCATTTTATGGCTATAATTTTATATTGATTCATTCATTTCAAGGAATGGAACAAATGTAATAAAATAATTTCATGATATGTATACAACATAATCATATAATAGCTATAACAAATGAATGCATTGAATAACTTAATTCAAATATTTCTAAAGAATTACTTAAAGATAATAAAATTATCCAAATAAAATATATATGATTATATAGAAAACTAAAATCATTAAAAGAATATGTAATTTTAAGCAACAATTTGACAATTGCCATGTAATGCATAATTGCATAATGTATCAATAGCAATAATATATGATCATGAAATATATTGTGTCTAGTAACTTTACAATCATTGGAATACTCAAATGGAATATAATTTATAAACATACAATCATATTATAAATAATTTTTCTTTCAGTCAAATAGTACTCAATATTTAAGTGGAGACAAAATTTAGTTTACAAGATTCGTTAAATCATTTTGAACTCTTCAAGAGTTTCAGTAATTAAAATCATACATAAATCATGACAATAGAAAAACTATAACACTTCAAAATTATAAACATAAAATTCAATGCATATATTTGTATTAAATAAAATTTTTCGAAAAAAATTATATGTTTTAGGCATAATAAATCTTTCAATGATTATATGTAATTTTATTATCAAATAGTATCAATTAGTTACATGCTAATAAATTATCAAATTGGCAAATAGTTGTTACATTCATTATAAAAAAAAATATGTATTTTTACAATCAATGTCGTAACACCCTCAGTTCATTCATGATTTTCATATACTGATTACTATTACTAATGGCATCACCTAATTACTGTTCACTCAGTACAAATTTTGACAGCATGACGGCTTGTGAATTGTGCTACCAAAACATGCAAATAGCAAATTGACACTCCCAAAAGGCAGCCTCCGCCTTCAAAACACCAATAGCAAACATACCACGTCTAAAACTTTTCATCTCATCATCATGACACAATCATAAAATTTTATACACACATGTTTAAAATACATATATATATGAGTAGATTCATTACTAGTTTGTAACCTTAACAATGTAATACATTCACAATCACAAATCTAAACCTATTATATAATTCATCTAATCTTCATGTCCCAACACGCGATATATGTATATGTCATTTTGTTTCTTCTTCATTGCATCCTCAATACCTATCCCTGTGTGCAGTCAAACAACCACGCGCTAAGCAACTTGTTGTCTAGTGGTGGATACAACTACACAAAATTTCATTTAGATGCATTTATTAATATTTTTATAGTTGTCATTATTTTTATTTGTCTATTTTTGTACTTGTGTGTGTATTTAAATTACCTTTTTGTCTTTATGACTTTTTATTTTTATATTTTCACCCCTTTTTGCTATCTGATCTTGTTACCTATATTTCCAATGTTAATTTATTCTTTTGCCCCTATATTTAATTAATGTCCTACTAGTTTTGTCTTACACTTACTTTAACTATTTTTACTTATTTTACTTTATTTGAATATTATTTTGATCTCGTCATAGTTTATAAATTCAACCCTACTGAGCATACTGTTATGTAAATCAATTTCAATATTATTGTGAATCTCTTTCCTTGTTGACTGAATACTAATATTTTAATGTACTTAAATTCCTAATTGCTTTTAGACTTTTCATACTTGTAATATTTTCATTAAAATCCTTACTTCCATCAAAATAATATTCAAATTTATTTAGTTTCCTCCTTATGACATCTAGGCTTTGTATTTTACAAAATTAATAGTATATTATTCTTTTTGACTTAATTGACTCTTTTGATGCTCTTTTCCCGTAAATACTATTTAACATTTTATTCTTCCTTTTTAACAGTTTTTATCATAAAATTTTATTTCCTTTTATTTTTGCCCTTATTTCTTTTGCATTGATTGCCTAATAATTGGAGGCTGTCCACTCCTATTTGATGTTATAACATCTTGCTTTTTTATCATAGCAAAGCTTACTTTTGAATTTGTATCTGAAATTTTATTGTCATCTTCTTTTCACAGGGAGTAGCATGTGTTATTAGTTCCATTAGATCATATGCAACAAAATCAAGAGAGAGCATAATTGTTACAAGGTTAAAAATATAATAAATTCTCTATTTATGAGTTTGGTTGAGGTTCTCCCCTACCCTGCTTTCCTTTTTTTCAGCCATTCTAATTGGCCATGAACATGTAGTGCTTGCCTTTTTGCTTTATACTTTACACCAATCACATTGGAGGATTTAATGAGATGAAATTTAGGTTGTATATGATCATAAGGTAAATGAGGATAATATTATGTACATTAATACGATATTATTATTATTTTGTTATTTTAAGATGGATTGTTTGAGGATAATATTATGTACGTTTTCAATTACTTTTTTTATATATGTGTATTTTGGAACATATTCTAATTTGAAATATATATTTGTGTGTATGTGTGAGATCATTGTTATGTATAGGATGAAAATAAATAAATAGCGATCATTGTATATAGGATTAAAATTTTAAAATACAGCAAAATAAAAAATTCAATTATGCAATAATTTAGCGACGGATTTGTGACAGCAATTCTGTTGCTAATGTGTAAAAGATAGAATTAAAGAAATAATTAGCGACTAATATTTCATTGCTAACTTTTCCAGTAATTTTATAATTAGCAACGAAATTAGCGACGAAAAATGTAGTCATTAAAAATTATTATTATAATATTGGACTAAATATGAACATAAAATAGCAACGACACAAATAAATTAGCGATGAAATTTTCTGTCGCTAAATTAGCGACTGATTTTGGATTTCGTCGCTAATATATTCGCGACTAGGCTATTAGCGACTGTTCGTCGCGCAGTCACTAATATATTTCAGCAATGGAATTTTGATAATTAGCGACGGAAATTGCCATCGTTAATTGGCAGTTTTTTTGTAGTGTATGTCAATATATGCATATCTTGAAAAATCAAGATATATGTAGTTAAATTTTTTATGGGACCCTTTTTTTTAAACAAACACTTGAAAAAGTTAGAAATGTTGGAATAATTTTATTTTCTTTCCATTCCAACCTTTACAAGGTTAACAAATGCTACATTAGAAAAATAAACAGAAAAATTATTTTCGAATTTATTTTTCTTTATAGAAAGGAAAATTCAAAAGGGTAATGATACTAAACCCACCCTGATAATATTGTTTTATCTCTAAATGGTGTAATAGAAAAACATAAAAATGACAAACAATTTAATAATGACGATTTTACTTTCATGAATCATGCCTATGTGGAGCAAACTAATAAAAACTTACATTAAAAACATGTGCAACAAACCAATTAAAAACTTTATTGAAACGGTAATTACTTACATAGAACTAGAAAAGTCAAACTTATAAACTCTTTCACGCTACTTTAACTGTATGAGTATCAACTACAAAATAGGAAAGAAAAGAAGAGCCTATGAGCTCTTTCATGAAAAGTTCATAATCGACCAAAAAAACTAACAAAAACTTGGTGTTTGAACACCAATTATTTCCATACAAAGCGAGGTCGCTTAATGATGCTTGCAGCAGACCTGGTAAAGTTCATGCGCTCTTTGAAAATCTTTGACAAAAGTACATATCCTAATTGGCATAATACCAACAGGTGAAGTAAACCATCAATGGCTTACTAAAGTGAGTCGCCATGACCCACACCGCGGCTATACATTTAATATCTCTATGGCCAGCCATCTATATCCTGTACTAGATTTAACCACCAGATTGCTTATAAGGGCAATTCAATTGATCACTTAATACATAGTACAATATTAGCATTCCAATCATTTAATAGTAATTTAAACTTTCAAACAGTTTCTATACATTCGATCAATTATCCATTCATTCTATGTAACACCTTATATACAATTCCTGAGTCCGTACTATATTATTACCATTTCCAACACCATTAATTTAATATTCAATTAAATAAAATTTCGGCAGTATGACAACTTATAATTCATGCTACCCAAACCTGCAAATTCTCAAATTTACCCTCCCAATATAATTCCTCTAACTCCAAAACTCTAATCAACAACATAGCACTTCTATAATTTCATCGCAATACAATCAACAACCAATCAAACACAGTTCATATAAAGCTCATTTACCCTACTTTTTGAATCCATATAATATTTAGATAACATGCCCATTTACAAATAAATTCTCATAATCCATCACATGATTAATACATATATTTACATAACAAAAAGCAAAAAGATTTTCTTTCATGTTCATGCCACATCTTGTTCCCCTTGTGTTGGTCTTGTTATACATGTCCCTGTGTACAATCACAATAAACCACACGCTAAGCAACATAGTCTTTTAGTGTTGGACGTATTTACATAAAATTTCACTCATTTGTTTTATTTATTTAAACTAGTTAAAATTTTTATTAATACGAGTAATTTTTTATGAATGGTTAAAATCCAAATTTATTCCCTTTACATTTAAATTTTCTATTAATTATCACAAAAATTATTATTTTTGCTTAATTTCAATAATTTCCTAATTTGAATGAAAAATTATAATTAGACCCTTAAAGTTTGACTTTTACTAATTTTGACCAATTTAACCTCAATCTTAATCGATTTGACTTCCTTTTACTTTTATTTTAATTTATTTTTTTAAATTACATTTTAATCCTTAAAAATTTTCTTTAGGATGGCAAATTACAGTTTGGTCCCTGAATTTTATTTTAATTATGATTTTACTTTTTTTGGTCAAATTGACTATTTTACCCCTTTTAGCTATATCATCAATATTAAATGACCATTTTATCTTCAATTAATTGCATAATTATATTTTTATCCTTTTTGTTCACTTAAATCTTATTTTTTTCATCTTTTTTTATTCACCTTTATAATGTTTTACTACTATAATTATCCTTTTTACTTAGTTCACATAAAATTTTATGATTCTACCCCAGTTGACAACAGTGAAAAATTATGAACTGGATAAATAAAATAATAAATTCAGTATACTAGAGGGACCATACCGCTGGAGTACAATATCATTCTCAAGTACAATCATATAATAAGCTGGCCAAATAATATTTTCAGTACAATAACAGTTAGAATACAGTAATACCGCGGGGTAAATGTCTCTATGGCTAGCCATACTATCCTAAAGTCCTGGGTCACCCACTGAACACTAAGAGCAATATAAGTTTTCTCTATATCATTATATTTTACACTGTTAAATATTTTTATCACAACATATTACTTACATTAAATCATACATCGTTCTCATATGAGCTTAATGTTCAATAATTCTACACATATATGTATTTATTGCTATAATATGTAATTAAATCATACCATTTACTAAGTATATACCATTCGGCCATAAGGAAAATATTCACTTCAAAATTCTTTCTTCTTCCAAGTGATGCCTTACATGCTTTTATATTCATTTCATGACATAACATAATAAATTACATCAAATTCACATGAAAATCTTTAAGTTACCGTACTTTCCATCATTATGTAACTATTACATATTTGATATAAATTTTCATATTTCATCTTAATCAACATAATTTAATCCCCTATACATTAATATATCTATTTATTGCTAATTAACTAATTTAAGGCCAATTTTCACTAAGGTACCCTATTCGGCCACCTTGATTCCTCTCTCATTCAAATTATTTTCTTTCCTCATTTAAGTTTCTAATGGTTCAATTTAACATTATATCATGTCATATTAAGTTAATTAATAATTTCATGCAATTTAGCATAGTTACATAATAGAAAAATTAGGAAAATTTAACCCAAATTAGTGAAATTTAATGTAATACACATCCACTAACCTCAATTGAGCTTGAAATACACCTATTTTTCCTTCTCCTTTCCCTTTCCTTCCTTGTTCTTTTCTTCTTCTTATATCCCCTCTTTTGGCCGAATTGAAGAGAGAGAAAATTATAAGATTAAATTATAATTTAAGCAAATTAAATCTACTACTATTATTTTTAGCCCTTTCCTACATATTCATGCAATTTCCCCTTCAATTTCCACCTAGAACTCACGAAACTAGTAAATTACACCAAATTGTTCTTACCTTAAATTGTCAAATTCTTGACTTCCCTTTGATGGAAATCCTTTTCCAAGTTAAGGATGATGGAATTCTAAGTATTGGGTTGAAATTTCAGCTTAATATTTAAAGAGAGGAAGCTTGAATGAATTAAAAACGTAGGAGATGTGAGAACGAGCTAGTTTCGGGTTTGAGGGGAGAAGAGGGACCAAACGGTGAAAGATGAAGGTAATTTTTAGAATTTATACCCCTTTTATACTTGTCTTTTGGTGGTTAAAAAGAGTGATCGAAATTCAATCTTCTACTATTAAATCTAATGGCCTAAAATTAAGCCACATGTCACTAAATTACCCACTTACACACACCCTACCATTATAATCTTTCTTGTAGCTAATCATAATTTCATTTTATTGACCTCTATGTCCCCATATGTCAAAATTCCTAGATTTGATCCTCTAATTGACCCGATCTCGATTTTGCACCCTAAAATATGAATTTTTGTTTCCTATGTCAGAATGCCCTAAAATTTTGTCTCAAGTGTCTTAACATATTCAAGAATATATGATAAACATTTCAGCTCATTTAGACATCGTTTAGGTATACTTCTAACTTCGGCTGTCTGTGTAGCCGATCCGAAACCAAAAATTTTAAAACTGTTGTAACACTTATTTTTCACTTCTAACAAACCATATAGGTTATTAATAACATAATTATTAAATTGGAATAATTTTAGGATATCAATACACTACTTTAGAGTCCGATCAAACTTTTGGTCAACCCTTTTATGGTACCAAGTAAAAACTTCCTTGTCCCATTTAAGGATCAATCTAAGCTCATTTTGGATTTCAATTGTACCATTGAGCTTCATTTAATATCAATTTTCATAAACTACTATTAGGATAAACAGCCCATTGGATCACCCATCCTCGGATTATCTTGGTTCGAGCACGTTTAACCTTTACACTTTGTCCCACTTTCCTATCCTATTAAACTCCAATTCCTCTAAAATTTATCCTAGGATAATTATTTCTACTCTACATTATATCATACATGACAGATGCAAATTTGGGGGTGTTATATTCTATAACACTTATTTTCTTTTAGTTTTATTTATATCCAATACACTTAACATTTTATTTATCAATCATTATCATTATTATTATTATTTTATATTTTATCATCATTATTATTATTATTATTCTAAATATTAATCTTATTACTATTTAGTCATTTACTCTTCAACTCCTAAAAATTACTTTAATAACTTATATAAATATTTTTAATTACAATTTTAATCCTTAAATTAAATACATTAATATCTTTTTACACATTAGTCCCTAAATTTTTATTTATTTACAATTTCATCCTTCACCTCTATTTAACTTACATAAAGTCAACATTTAACTACTTTTTTTACATTTATTACATTATTTATCTTTCAAAATACTTTTTAATCCCTTGAGTCAGTCAAATTACCGTTTAGTCCTTATTTTTTCAATAAATAACTAAAATGCCCTTTACATTTTATTTACAATTTTGCCACTAGTTATACATTTTAAACTATAAATTCACTATTTATTTGTAAAATTTCTGTTTAAACCCTAAACTTCATTCATGCTTAAATCTCATTCCATACTCATTTAAATATCTGTTTTGCCTAATAATCTTAACTTTGTTTAAAATTGCCATTTTAACCTTTTGCTTCCATATTTTTATAAAATTACCATTTTGCCCTTCTACTTTCAAATTCTTTCATTTAAATCACCTATTTTTCCTTAACATTTGGCAAAATTACCAATTGGCCCTTAAACTTTTATTTTCTTTCATTTAAGTCCATTTTCACTCTAACTATGTCATTTTCCATCCTTCTCATTATTACAACTTTATATTATGAAAATTAATGTTCATATGCTTTTAGTATTCATTAACATTCAACATAAACCTTGGTATTATTTTTATTTTTATTTTTATTTCTTTTAATTAAATCCATTTTGCTCTATTTCTTTAATTACCTTATTTTTAATATTTTTTATTTTATTCTTAGCATTTTTTATTCCAATTAACTAATTAGTTAATATTATTTTCATTTATGCAATAAACTCAAATTATTTCATTAAAATCCAATATTTTCACTACAAACATAATATAAAATTCCACTTTAAAATATTTTACTAAATTTCAAAAATTTCAATTAAATTAATATAGCCCCAAAGCTACACCTACATACAATTGATGACCTCACATTCAAAATTTAACCAAAATATACCATGTTATATCTAGCATACCATTCAGCTTCACTTAGGATCTTCACACCAATTTAATTCTTTTTATTCAAATCACTTTATTTTTTATTTTTCTTTTAGCACCATTAACATATCTATAAGCTTAAACTTTAATTACACACACATTTATCACAAACATCTTTTACATACATAATATTAAATCAAACCAACTTAGGTGGAAATTAAGGGATTAGGTATTCACTTACCTTAATTCTTGTTCTTCATGCCTTATTCTCCACTGTCTCCATCTTTCTCTTTGAAAACTTTTCTTTCTTTCTTGCTTCCTTAATTCAATGCAACCACATAAATATCATCGACATATTCTAATTTACCTATTAAAACTTTTGAACTAAATTAAAAATCTCAATTTTACATACATTGATTTTAAGACATAAACTTTTCTTTTTGATTTTTCTTACTTCTTTCACCTTAATTGATCTTATAGGACCATCACCAATGAAAAGAGAGGCTGAAAATTACTTGAAAAGGTTTAGTTTGGTGGGATTATGGAGGAAAATTGAAGAAAATTCTATGAAAATGGAATAAAGGACTTTCGGACATGAAGAAGAAAGGAGAGAACGTCACAACTATGGTGAGAATTCCAAAGAATTAAAGATTTTTGAGGTATTTACAGGTGCTGGTTTGGGCTGGACCTGGTCCAACCAAGGTGGTTAGACCTAATTCAAGTCCAAATTGATTTTTAAGCCCATTTTGCATCTAAAAATTATTTCTCTCATTTTCAAAACTTAAATTCACTCAAAATCAATTTCATAATTCCTAAAATATGTAATATAGCCTCCATAAAAATTTTTAGCCCAATCGGAGTATATTTTTTATCTGGTTCACTAAAATTGGTCAAATTAGGCAATTTATGGTGTTACTCTGAAATTAATTTTTTACTATCAAATAATTCTAAATATTAATTAGAGCCCAGCTGGAACTTCCTACAATTTTTGAAGATCATTTGCTAGTTTTAAAGTCTCAGTCAAATCCATGGTCAATCATTTACTATTTAAACATAAATCATCATTTTTTCTTATTTTTTGTGTTCAAACCTCCCTAAAAATACGTCCAAAATTCTCCAAATATATTCATTAGGCTTTATGAATATTTTAGGATCAATCGAAGACTATTTTTCGCTTCTATCTGCTTTTACTAGTCCAATAGCCCATTTTTTCGTATCGTTGGAAAATTAATTTTTCTATACCATATGATTATGCATCTTATTTAATATAGATCTGGAAATTCTGGTGATTTTTAGAAGTCATTTGCTATTTTTAAAGTTTTGGTCTAACCTTAGTCAACCCAAGCACTAATTGAATTGAAACTGTGATTTTTTCCTTATTTTTGACTTTTGATGATCCATTTAATCCCATTTTCATTTCAAATTACATTATTTGACTTTTGCTATCCTCCTATTTCCAGTGATCCAATAAAATACTTTTCGACTTTGGTAGATACTATTCACCCTCGATGTCACTATTCACCATCGAAAAATATTATTTCCAACCAATCCGGTATTTGAGCCATTACAATTCTTTCCCACTAATAAAATTTCATGCTCGAAATTTACCTATGCATTATAATCACCATGCAATCACTTTGTACGGTATCCAATTCAATAACTCACAAATTCATTTTTCGTTAACTTTTATATCTTATGATCCTTGCGATCCAATGAACTTAAGAGATCCTTATATCCTCTCATATACTTATAATCACTCTTACCAATAATACCTATTCATGGCATGTATACATATCATTCTATCCTTAATACGTTGCTCCGATCTTAGGATTGACTAAACCTTTGTTCTGATACCAATAAAATTATAATCCCCTTATACCACTATACTGTACGTATAGTGACCGGATGTCTATAAACTATGATGGCTACAATTGCTATTACAAATAGTCTGGTATTTTTATTCTTTTATAAAACATCAATTAATATCATATCAGTAGCATTTAGTTGACAGTAACAATAATATTTATAGATACTCTGTATAGAATAATACCAATACTTAAACATAAAACACATAACTATCTATACTTAAGTCAGTTGCTTCGCTTGAACATATACATGCCATGTCTATATTGTCATTCTTGCTTTGCATCACTGTTCTTGATCAACTCTACCTTACAGCCACTTTAACTTCCTACTTTCATAATCTGCATGAAGGAGCAACACTACATGCTGAGTATTAAAAATGCCCAGTGGTAGATACAAATCCCAAACTTTCTATTAATAGAGTTATTCATGCACACACAAGCACACACATTATTATTTTTTATTTATTTTGTAACCTTATTCATTCAATATTTTAGCTCACCTCTTTCTTTAACCTTCGGTATTACTAATTCTTTATTTAACAATTGCTTACCTTTATCTTTGTATTTTTGGTAAGTTAATTACATTGGTGGTCACTAAATTAAGTATTGCAGTTGTAATAATGTGGTCACTTAACTTCAATTTATAACGAAAAAATCACTTAGGTATTATTTTGTAACATAAAAGTCAATTTGATCGAAATTATCAAAATCAGACCATCGAAGCTTGTAATACACGCGTGAAATAAGAACAAATCAACAAATGTTGACACATCAGCATCTAAGCCAGCATAACTTTAAAAAAATATACTCAGCAAATCAACCTGCCCCTTTCTTTCTCCTCTCCCTCTCTTACTACTGGCCCATCGCGATCTACCATCCTGTGGTCTTT
The DNA here is from genome assembly GCA_037975025.1 of Excoecaria agallocha. Taxonomy (NCBI): domain Eukaryota; kingdom Viridiplantae; phylum Streptophyta; class Magnoliopsida; order Malpighiales; family Euphorbiaceae; genus Excoecaria; species Excoecaria agallocha. The sequence goes on along the minus strand of CM075806.1, from coordinate 119,969,182 downwards.
GGTGATCTCTAGTTGCACCTTCTCTCTCGTTGCCCTATCTCTTTCATTTCCCCATCGCCCTATCTGTCTCTTAGCCTCCTCACCCCCTCACTAGCCTATAGTCGATCTAGAATCACGTAGCCCCCAATCCAAGATCTCTAGCTTTAGGTGCCTATCTCCTTGCTGTGTCTCGATCTCTATCCCCAAACCGTGTCTCAAAACTCCTAAAGTTGTAGATCTCTCCCTATCTCTCTATCCCTAATCTATCATTTTCAGTGAAAAGTCCATGTATCTTCACCCTGTTTCTTAGATCTAATTATCTTGGATCTTATTTGGTATGTCTTTCTCTGTCTCATTTTTATATTGCATTTGAAATGATAAAAATATAGAGTTGGGAGTTGGAGGGAGAATTTCCCGCTTATTGCTTTAACTTGTGTGAACAGAACCCCAAAAGAGAAAAAACATTAACTTTATGGGAACAAAAGTATTACTTTAAAGGATTAAAAGCACCATGCTAGAGTGAGGGCGATGAGAGATATGGAGCAATGGAGTGACGATAGAAAGGATCCGATTGGAGATCGACAAAAGGCTTAGAGATTGTAGAGGGAGATGGGGCCAAGAGAGAGAGGGGGAGAGGAGAAAGATCGGGATGATTTAAAAAAAATTAGTTGTGTTTTAGGTTTTTTTATTTCAACGTGGCAGTGATTCAGATGTTGATGTGTCAACATTTGCTGATGTGTTCTTATTTCACGCGTTTAATACACACTTCGATTGTTTAATTTCAATAATTCCGATCAAATTCACTTTTATGTTACAAAATAATATCTAAATGATTTTTTCGTTACAAATCGAAGTTAAGTGACCACATCGTTATAACTACAATACTTTAGTGACCAACAGTGTAATTTTTGGTCTATCATTACATATATTGGCTTTTATCTTTCTTTACATTTCATTTGGTTTTCAGAATATTTTCAGTAACTATCGCTTTTCTTATTAATTCAGTTTGTGGTTATACTTGGATTATTTTTCATTAATTTCAACATACTCTACTTTTTCTCCTTTTTAGTTACACATAATACGTTACTTCAGTTATGTTAACCATAACAGTAACTTTTGTTAACAGTACTTTTGTTACAGTTGTCATCATTAATTATGGTGTCATTTATTTTGATTAAATTCTATTCTTTTAATTAATTAAACTTTTTATCCTAAATTACCTTCATTTTCTTTATATTCCTTTCGGTATTAATCTTTCTTCGGCTTATTAAGCATTTTACAGTTTGCATGCATTTGTTCTTCTCTTATCCTATAGTACCTAAACCATTTACATTTTTTCTACCCATTTCTTGGTTTACAGTCATATACCATTTTCGTTATCAGTTCCTTCATTACTTATACTTTAAAAATTAACCTATTTCTATACAGTTACATTATTTAGTGTTCCTTATTCCGATCTTTGTTTGTACTGTACTCATTATTTAATTTTCTCTATATCTTATTCTCTTAATTAATGCCATATTATTATCAATTTCATAATTACAATTATCATCTACCTACACTGCTATACTATTTAATATTATCGATATCCATTATACTTACTTTCTTACTTTTATTTTACTCTACATTTCAGTCCCTTAATTAAAGTCAATTTTTGATTTAATCCTTGAAGTTTCATTAAATTACATTTTGATTCAATCACACTAGTACAGTCTATACAATTCAGTTCCTATATTAAATCTGTGCCTGAGAGTATTAATAATATTGTAATTAAATCCTTGTACCAATATTATGTATACATTTTCGTTAGTCGGTACTTTTTCCATTCATTTTATGTCCCTAGCCTCTTATTATGTTAGTATTTAATTCTTTTCAATTTAATTCATTATTTTGTAGGCACCATTTTCGATCGATTATCCATCATTCATTTTACTATCACACTATTGTCCTTGTACTATTACTTTGTTAATTAGTTATTCAATAATTTATCAGATAATCCAATATAACATTTATACTTTATGATTTTTCATTCCTTTATAAATAATTCACCTCAATTTTCTTTCTTTGGGTTGTCCCTAGTATCAATCCAGTAAGAATCTTTGAACCGAATACACGGGATCAATACATTCAGATTGATTCCAAAGAACTGCCAATACATTTAGATTTAACATTTTCACATTTCATTCATTCAGTAGACCTTCGATTGCCTACTAAAGCGAGTCGCCATAACCTGCACCGTGACTATATATTTAATATCTCTATGGCCAACCAACTATATCCTGTACTAGATTTAACTACCAGATTACTACTAAGGGCAATTCAGCTGTTCACTTAATACATAGTACAATATTATCATTCCAATCATTCAATACTAATTTAAGCTTTCAAATAATTTCTATACATTCGATCAATTTTCCATTCATTGTATAACACTTATTTCCTTTTAGTTTTATTTTTATTAAATACAATTAACATTTTATTTATCAATCATTATCATTATTGTTATTAATTTATAGTTTATCAATATTTAACTACTTTTTTTACACTAATTAAATTATTTACCTTTTAAATTACTTTTTAGTCCCTTGAGTCAGTCAAATTACCGTTTAGTCCTATTTGTTAATAAATTACTAAAAAGTCCTTTTCATTTTATTTACAATTTTGCCACTAGTTATACATTTTAAACTATAAATTCAATATTTATTTGTAAAATTTTTGTTTAGTCCTTAAACTTCATTTCATGCTTAAATCTCATTCCATACTCATTTAATTATCCGTTTTACCCAGTAATTTTATGAAATTACCATTTTTTCCTTTTACTTTCAAATTCTTTCATTTAAGTCCCCATTTTTTTCCTCAACACTTGGAAAATTTACCAATTGGCCCCTAAACTTTTGGAACCATTATCAATGAAAAGGGAGGCTAGAAATTACTTAAAAAGGTTTAATTTGGTGGGATTAAGGAAGAAAATTGAAGAAAATTCCATGAAAATGGAAGAAAGGCCATTCAGCCATAAAAGAAGAGAAGAGAGAATGTGAGAATTGTGATGAGAATTCTAGGAATTGCTAATTTTTAAGGTATTTATATGGGTTGGTTAGGGCTGGGCTTGGTTCAACCAAGGTGGTTGGGCCTAATTCGCCCAAATTGATTTTTAAGCCCATTTTGCATCCTAAAATTATTTCTCTCACTTTCAAAATTAAAATTCAATTCCATAATTCTTAAAAGATATAATATGGCCTCAATAAAATTTTTTAGCTCAATCAAAATCTATTTTTGATTTGGTTCACTAAAATTGGTTCGATTAGGCAATTTCTAATGTTATCATAAAATTAATTTTTCACAATTAAATAATTTTAAATACTAATTAGAGCCTAACTGGAACTTTCTACAATTTTTTCAAGATCATTTGCTATTTTTAAAGTCTTGGTCAAATTCACGATCAACCGGTTATTATTTAAACTGAAATCATCATTTTTCTCTTATTTCTGTGTTCAAACATCCCTAAAAATACTTTCAAAATTCTCAAAATATATTCATTAAGCTGTATGAATATTTTCGAATCAATTGGAGACTATTTTTCAATTGGTCCGCTTTTACTAATCTGATAGCCCATTTTTTCGTATTGCTGGAAAATTATTTTTTCTTTACCATATGATTCTACATCTCATTTAATGTAGATCTCAAAATTTTGGTAATTTTTAGAGATCATTTGTAATTTTTAAAGTTCCAGTCAAACCTTAGTCAATCGGAGCACTAATTGAACCGAAATTGTGACTTTTTTCTTATTTTTGACTTTTGATAACCCATTTGATCTCATTTTTAGTTCAAATTACATTCTTAAACTCCTGTTAACCTCCTTTTTCTAGTGGTCCAATAAAATATTTTTCGATTTTGGGAGATACTATTCACCTTGGTGTCACTTTTCACCTTCAAAAAATTACTATGTCCAACTAATTCGATATTTGGGCCATTACACAAGCACTATCCAAAATTGGATAGATTATACCAGCATTAAGAAGCTTAATAACATCTTTCTTAACAATCTCCTTCATGTTTGAGTTAAGTCTCCTATGCCTATCAGCCTTAGGTTGATATCCATCTTTCATATAGATCCTATGCATAACTACATTGGGACTAATTCCCCTCAAATAATACATTTGCCAACCTATGCTCTTAATTCTCTTTCTAACAACTTCTAACAACAAAGTCTCGTGCATTCTAGTAAGCTTATTAGAAATAATAATAGGTAAAGTGCTATTAGCACCAAGAAATGCATACCTCAAATGGCTTGAAAGTTCTTTCAATTCAACATTGGGTGGACTTATAATGGATGGTGGTATTGGCTCCTTACTTTTTGCAAGCTCAGGCTTATGAGCCTCACGCTTCATGTCCTCTTGAGCTTCCTTTTCAATGCTAGCTTCCTCTTGATCTTTAGCATCTAAAACTTTCAATACACATGCATCAACAAGGTCAACTTTTATACATACATTCTCATCCATAGGGTATTTTAATGCCTTATCCATATGATACTCAACACTATCTTCCCCTACTCTTAAAATTAACTTCCTTTCATAAACATATACTAATGCTTTACCAGTATGCATGAATGGTCTACCCAAAATTAATTGATAATTAGCATCATATGCAAAATCAAGAATCACAAAATTCGTAGGAAAAATAAACTTATCCATTTTGACAAGTGCATCCTCAATTATGCCATAAAGTTTCTTAATAGATTGGTCAGCCGATTGTAAAATCATAGATGTAGGTCTAACATCTTCCAAACCTAACTTTTTAAATATAGAAAATGGTATAAAGCATGGTTATTAAACTTGGGTTGACTTGGGCGGTCGGACCGGTAGGATCGTGACTCTACAAGCAATACGAGTCGTTTCAACATAAAAATCGAAAAGTATAAAAACTCGGGTTAACTCGAAAAAAATCATATTGAATCGAAACTCGGTGACTCAAATCGAATTTCGGTTCAACCAAAAAATTTTGCATTTTAAGAAACCAAACCCTAAATTCCCAAAAAATATAGTGATATAATTAAAAAAATAAAATTTAAAGATCCTATAATGTGTTCTTTTAACTAAATCCATAACAAATTATTATATATATGAAAAATATATAAAGACAGTGTCTATGATACATATCTGAATGCATAATTGAATCAACACAAAAATATTTTATGTTTGATCCTAATAGTAAATAATTTTTTTAATTATTATTTTGTATATATAAGAGTTTATTACATATAGATAGAAAAAATCCTTTCATAGTAATTACAACTAATGAACTGGTAATATTTATGATTGAAAATTTTGAAACAATAGGAATCTTTAAACATATAATTAGTTTATAAGGATTAAAAAGCTAGTAAGAAAGTGGATTAAGCTTTGATTGTATAAATTGCATGTTAATGGAGCTGCAATTAGACATTGATAAGCACCATCCAACGACAATTAATGTTGACTAATTAAGTATCACCATGTTATAATTGGTAAAAAAGTAGCATACAAATAATTTTAGAAACACAATTAACTTTATTGGTCTTAATATTTTTACATTGATATTTATTAATTAATAAAATTTTCAATGTATTTTGACATATTATATTTTTATTTTTTTTATAAATAATTATATTTAATAAAAAATAAAAACTCCGAGTCAACCCGATCCAACTAATTGACTCTTGACTCAGTTGGTAGACCGGGTCAATCTCCAAGCCGCTTCTGAAAACATTGGTATAAAGTTGATACTATCCCCTAACTCACATAAACACCTAGGAAACTCTATATTCCCCAATTTATATTGAATAGTAAAGCTATTGGGATCTTTTAGCTTTGTAGGTAAATTATTTGAGATTATTGAACTACGATCATCAGTCAATTTAATAGTAGATATATCCTTCCAACTTCTCTTCTTAAAAATCAATTCTTTCAAAAACTTAGCATAGTTAGGATTTTGAGTTATTGCCTCAACAAAAGATAAATTAATATGCAAATTTTTCAATTTATTAACAAAATTTTAAAATTGATTATCATTATCCTTTTTCTTGAGTCTTTATGGAAATGGTGGACGAGGTTGGAAAATTTTGCTTTTTAAAGCCCTCTTTGTCGCGCTCATGCCATAAGTCGCACTTGCAGCTTTATCCGAATTTCTTACTATTGCGCTCACGGGTGATGTCACACTTGCGACAAAAAGCTCTTCTACCTTCTGAACTTCTTTATCCTATAAAACCTTACTCTTGTTAGTTAAAACAAATTCATTAGCATAATTTTTACCTGACCGCAATGTAATGGCCTTCAATTGCTCTGTTGAATTATCCTATGTAGTACTTGGAAGACTCCCTTGAAGTTTTGAAGGTAGTGTATTAGCAAGTTGTCCCAATTGCACCTCCAAATTATGAACGGATGAGGCTTAATTCTTTGCTATCTGATCAAACTTCGATTCGAGCCTTTATGGTTTTCATCTTGTAAATTAAGCTTCAAATTTATCTCCTTCAAAAATCTATCCATTTTAACTTCTAGTGCTTCAAATCTATCTTATGGTTGCTAAAATCCCACAACTCCTCTATTTTGGTTGTTACCCCATGAAAAATTCGGATGGTTTCTCCAACTAGGGTTGTACGTATTAGAATAAGGGTTACCATACCCTTTGCATTGCACAAATCTCACTTCCTCTTTTATACTAGTCATTTCGAAACCACAACCATCACTCACATGAGCTTGTTAACCATATATAGTACAAGCACTTGGTAAGGCTCCTCCCATGCTTAAGTTGTCAATCTTGTGAGTCAAAGCTATAACTTATACTTGCAAAGTAACAACTGAGTCAATGGAATGAATTCCTTTAACAAGGGAAGAAGGTGATACATTTGCTCTCTCCATCAGCCACATAAAAGTATTGACAGATATTTCCTTAAGTAGGTTGAATGCAACATCCATAGTCTTTCTTATAAGAGATCCATCTGCAGCAGCATTAATAGTCCCTCTAGTAGTAGGGTCCACACCACTATAAAAAGTCTGCATAAGTAATTCTCTTGGAAGGTTGTGATGTGGACAACTCCTCTATAACTCCTTAAATCTCTCTCATGCTTTATACAAAGACTCATTATCATTTTGAACAAATGTAGTAATGTCCTTAATTATCTTTACAGTTTTGGATAAGGGAAAATACTTAGATAGAAATGCTTAAGCCAATTGGTCCAATATAGTTATAAAACCTCTCGCAAGGGAATTCAACCAAGCTTTTGCCTTATCTTTTAATGTGAAAGGAAAAACCTGAAGCTTGATTGCATCCGACCAAACCCCATTTATCTTAATGGTGTAACATATCTCTACAAAATTTGCTAAATAAGCATTTAGATCCTCATTTGGCAAACCATAAAATTGAATTCTATTTTGTACCATTTGCAATAGGGAAAGCTTAATATCAAATTGATTTGTATGTACCATTGGATGAACTACCCCTTGTTGAGCCCTACTCAATGCTAGGATAGCAAAATCCATCAATCTTGGTAGGTTTTCTTTTGCCATGGTCTTTCTCTTAATCTTCTTTTTCTTTGGCTTTCAGTTGCTCAAAAGAAATCTTCTATCTCCGGATTCAATCATTCAAGTTCTTCATGAGAACTCCTCATTCTAGGCATATACTCGAACTATCTAATCCTATATAAACAAAACAAACAAATAACAAAAACTAATTAAATATGTTAATCCAAAATCTTATATCAAGAATTATAATGGCAATAAATATCAATCATATGTCCTCGATGACGGTGCCAAAAACTTATTGTGCTAAATTTGCAAGTGCACTGTTTGTCGATTAATACTTTAGATATCATTTCCGCGAGAAAATAGATTGAATATTACACCCTATTACGTATCTTAATTTTGTTTACAATGCTCAATAATTTTGGTTGCATAACTAAACTACTCGTGCTAAACTAAGATATTTATTAAACCTATTTTATGTATAATTAAAGAAGACAAATAGTTAAATGATATAAGTTAACAAATATGAAACTTGAAATTATTCTTTTAGTCAAGTGCAATCTTTTAATGCAAACTATCGACATGAAATAGAAAGCCTAAAGCATGCGTAAATAATTCTAACTCTTAATTCTCATTAATCAATTAGTAAATTATAGGCACATATTTTAAGTTTACTAACTAACTTATAGCAATCATCATAACATTCTGATCTCACAAGCAATGTTATGACAATAAATCTCTATTAGCTATAAGAAAGAATATATCTCTCGACTATAATCTCACTTACAACAATCATACATAAAATACTAATAGAGAATTATGCAATAAAGACTCAATATATTACTAAGAATAGAACGATATAAAACATTATTGTTCAAGTTCTTAAAATGTCATTCAATATATATAAAGAAGAAAAAATAGATGAAAGATGATAAAAAAAATCTTTCAACCCTTTTCAATCACTAAAAGATTCTTCTTCTTCTCTTGTCTTCTTTTCAAAAGATAAAAATGCTCTAACTTTTTGTACAGAGGAAAAATAATAATAATTGTTCTCTAAAAAACTTCTCTTTCCTTTTCTCACTACCATTGCATTTATAGTCCTTCAAGTAATGTGTCCCTTGAAGTGCCTCCCTAGAGATACATGACCTTTGGTGGAAAAATCATGCCTCTTGAAGTATCTTTTCAAAATGAATTGCTCCAACAACTCTCTTTATCATGCACACGAAGGTTGTCACGCTCAAGACAGGACATACTCCCTTAAATCTTGACTTTTCTTTCGCTTTGACTACCTTTTTCTCCTTGTTTCCTCGACTTTCTCCTACAAAACACAACATTCAAGAACATAAAAGATACCACATTTCACACACAAAATAACTAAAACTAAATATTTTCTCCTAAAACATAAACATAAAATACTAACTTAACATGAGCTAAACTAGACACATCATATTCTCATACCCATTTTTCACTAAGTATTCACTTAGGCGATTATACCACATACATCCTAATTGTTTTAATTTATACAAAGATCTTTGGAGTTTAATCGAGTACATTGGTCGAGGTTTTGAATTATATGCTTCAGGCATCTTAAATCCTTTAGGGATTTTTATATTTATCTCATTATCTAATGATCCATAAATTAAGGGTTTACGGACATTCATAATCATGGGATTTATAATATACACTTCCCCTTGAATATCCATTAATATGTATTGTGCCTCATTAAAAGCCTATTAGAAAAAACCATGTGGGATAAAAATCCAATAAAAGGAAAAAGAGTACATAATATCTTAACAGAAAAATCTAGTGGGAAAAAAAGTACAATTTGTATTTTTCCCTTATAATAATATCGATACACATCTTTAAATATATGTATATAGAGTTTTGATACATAATATTATAAATTTCTTTTTTCAAAAATAAACCACACACTACAAAAAAAATTACAAATTCGAGATTAAAATTAGCAATGGGTTTATTTCCATCATAAATTTTATGATGGTTTTGCGATTGTTTTCCAATTACATCGAGGAAATGTTATTTTTCATTTTTTACAATGAAATAGCAACAGGATAAAAAAAAATTCAATTGCTAATTATTGGTGGGAAATATCTGCGCCAGGCTTTGGGACTGAATTAGTGATAGAAGCGACGTTGCCAAAATTTTTTAAATTTTTTATTCATAAAATTAGTTCCAAAAAATGTAGCGACTATAGTTTTAGTCAGTAATTTTTGAGGAAAAATATAGCACCATTATTTATGAGGGAAAATGTTTTATGCTTCATTAATAAAGAGTAGCGACGGGTGGTGTAGTCGTAATGACGTCGTGAAATAAATTAAAAATATTTTTTTTATTTCAATCACGTGCTGGTATAAAATCCCAAAATATCCATCTTCCACATTTTGCCCCAAATTAAAAAACCCTAACCTTCTAAATTCTCCCAAATAGTCGTTCGAATGTCATTGTCGTTCCTATTGTTCGCTGCTAGCCTAATCGGTGTTAGCATCTCTGATAGCTTCTTATCTAGTCAGCATTAGCATCTCCAGTGTCCAACTGGCCGATCCTTCTTTATTTCTGGAGTTATTGTATTGGATTTCCTTCTCTGCTCTTTATCTTCTTCACTCTTCTCGCAGTTTTTCATTCCTTTCTCTATTGAGGTATGCTCTTTTCTCATTTTCAACTTTCTTTTACTGTAGATCCTTAATCTTTTATACTGCAATTCCATTTTTATTCTTGTTCCACTTTTTTTTCTTGTTATGTGTTTTTGTTGCTGTGGTAACCACTATATAACATCTACGAGTTTTCAATTTTACTATTACTAAAAAAACTAAAACCCTAAAAATTTAAAATCTCTATCATTAACCTAGACGTTACCCACTATTTCTCCTCCCCTTCTTCTTTTTCTTCTTCCCTCTCTTTTATTTTATTTATTTTATTATTTTATTTTATTTATGTTCCAGAAAATAAATGCATTTGCTGCTCTGGCTGTTGGCATTTTTTTAAAGGAAGGAGGTAAGTCCTTGTCAAATCATAAGTTTGGTACTAGCATCTTATTGGCTCTAGAGATTAATGCCATCATCATTTGAATTTTTAAACTGCCATTTCGATGGATATACCTATTTCTTATGATTTCATTTGGCTGGTCATTTGTGGTTCTAACTTAAAATTGCTATTGGCGATTCACTGTAGAGTTTCTATTTTTAATTGTTTAACTCTTCAAAGAAATCAAATGGGGCTTGAAGATAATTTGTTAATTTTTTTATTTGTATTCATTTATGTTTATTGAATTTTATGGACCATAGCTACCAATTCAGTATGTAAAAGAGCACTTGTTGAAAGAAGGCATAAAAGTCATAATCTAAATTGTCTTATCTACACAATATACTGGTAGTCATCATTTATGCCCTATTGAACTATAACTTTACCTTTAAACTTTAATATTTTTCTTAGAAAAGTAAATTATGCTGTATCTTTGAATTGTTCTTATGTTTGTTCTATAGTAACATGCTTTTATAAATATTCACTTTGAATTGTAAATCTCCCCTGGATGTTGGATTATTAGCTTTCCCATCAGATCATATAGCATGTGACTAGTTGTATGTGATGCAGAAAATGTTTTTGCACTTGAAGATCTAGTATTTTTATTTTTATTAGATATAGATAAATGGATGGTCTCATACAACTTTGGCTATGTTAAATTTTATTTGTAGGGGATAATGTATGTATGTAATTGGCAATCTTGACATTGTGTGATTGTATACAAATTTATTTTCAGTTCCGAAATTGAAGAGGCTAAAACTTGACTAATTTTGAATTGAAACAAAGATGTCTACTATACAAGTCACTTATGCAACAAGAGGATTGAGTGAAAAAAGAAATAGACAAATAGACAAATAATATAAATCCACCAACAAGTTGGTTTTTATTTTTTAGAATTGAAATTTTGGTTGGATGCTTAATGATTTCTTCTTTGCAACCTCCAAATTAACCAAAAGGTAGAATATATGTTTTAATTGTTTCAGGTTCTTCCTTAGATCAAAAAAAGTGATGCAGGTCACTTTAGGCCAGTCTATTGCTGATGAACTTAGGCCAGGCATTCACAAAGTTTATAAGGTGAGCTTGTTCATTTCTGCAATCACTAATTTTTGGGCCTTTATAGAGATTTAATCTCTTTTACTCTTTGCTTCATGTTTCTTTTAGCTTTTGCGAGGAGATGCTGGACTTTTCCTTACTAACTTATCAAAAGAATAAGTTGAAAGGTAACATCATATGCCTATTTTGTACTCATTTCTATATGCTTTAGTTGTTTATAAAATAAAATTGGCATATACATAAATTTAGTACAACTTAGCTTAAAGAAAAAAATAATTCAGTAAGATTATGCCACTTGAATTTACTACCAAGGAGAAGATATATACAAAGTCTCTATATTATATTTTAGTTTCTATTTAGATGATTGTAATATTCTATTTGATTTCATGGAAGGGAAAATGAGAATTGATGCCCAACTAAGAAAAGAAAACTTTTGTAATTGAAATCTGCATGGTTTCTGTAATAATAAAATTCTATTTAATGTTTACATCTTTAGCAATTGAACATATAGATTATTTTCTAAGACAGTCAACAAATGCATCTTTAGAAGGTCGAGCCTATTGTAGTTGCATGTGAAAAGGAATGAAGTTGGTAAACTTAGAATGACTTAGCCTATTGTAGTTACATGAGAAAAAAAAATCCAGTTGGTAAACTTTAGCACATAAACCAATTGTTAGATGAGCTTTTAATCTCCTGCATTTCAATAATATTTATGAAATAGTTCGATTAATATAGTGCCAATTTTGATTTTTTTAGAATATATAGTTACATCTTGATAATATTTATGAATCTCCCATGTCTAGGGTGCATATACAAGGGTTTGTTCATAGCAACATGCACCTAGTTACAAGAACAATGTTGATAAGTTCAAGGCTAAAGGAATTGATTCAATTATTTGTGTAGCTGTTAATGATCCTTATGTTTTAAATGGCTAAGCAGAGAAACTTCAAGCTAATGATGCTATAAGTAATTCCCTTTACTCTTACATAAGGTTGTGTTTCACTTATTTATCATATATTTGAATTGATGTCTAAGTGAACTTTGAATTTGAATAGATTGATATCTTTTTATTTCTTCCTTTAATTATCAAGACTGGGGTTTAGAAACATGTGATGCTTGAGGTTATGGTAGTGTTTTAGATATGATTTTTGGCAGTTGAGCTCTACATCACCAGTTCTGTCATCCCAATATCACTGTAGATAATTATATTCTCTTTGTGATAAATAATATCCCTATGTTGAATTAGATATATCTTGACAAATATCACTTTGGTTTTTCAAAGCATAGTTTACCGCATTGTGAATGCTTGATGTGAGCATGATGTCTTTGTATGGCATGTTGCTACTTCTGCTAGCATAAAAATGCTGCTGCTTGGTGATAATTCTGGGGTTTTACTCCCTAGATCTGTTATTTTTGAGTTTTTGCTATTTGTTTTTCTCTTCTTAGGAATAGACACACACACACCTATTGTGCTTTACATTGGATGCATACCTATTGCTAGAATACATAATTTTAGATTTCTAAATGCATCAATTTGTCAAGTTTGTTCTATATTTATATTATTATGCTCTCTCAAACCCTTTGCTTACTCTTTATATTTTACTTCTTTTAGTATCTCGAATTCCTTAACTATAGGTTTCATATTCCAATTTAGAATATATATAACTCCTTTTTAAATACTTGCAATTAAGCTTCTTTGCCACTTTTAGCTACTTGGGGTCCATTTTTTCTTAACATCATATTTCAATTTATTTTATATGTTCACCATTGAAATGGTTTTTAAGGAATCAATATCATGCATTCATTTGGTGTAATGTTTTCTTCTATATATATGTTGTGTCTTATTGCTTGCAAATTCTTACTTTATGTATCTGTAAAAACAGGAAAGCATGGATAGCTCTAATGGCAGAAGTGAAGGTGAATGGATAGAGATAATCAAGTTAGATGGAGCTGTTGGATTAAAAGAAAGGCAGTTGGAGAGCAGCAGTATATATAATTGGGCGTACCCTTAGCTATCAATACTGTGTAGCACATAATTTTTTGGAAATGAATATGGGTATTGGATCTTCTGTCGTTGCAAGTCCAATAGTACATCATTTAGTTTTTTGCATTTTTTTGTTAGGTTTAATTTTCTAAGTATTATGAAATTTAATGTACTTGTGTGATTATATTTTTGACTTAATATTATTGGAGAATCTTTATTAACAAAAATTAAAATATGATTTATTTATATAATAAATTAATTTAAATTATGACTATGTATACAATAAATTAATTTGTTGATTATATAGGCTGTAAATTAATAAATACAAAATAAAAAATTTAAATTATGTTATAATTTCATAACGGATTCATGACTACAAAATATGTTGCTAATATGCAATAAATTAAAAATTGACACAATTCGCATTAGCGACGAAAATTTTTGTTACTATTAATTAATATTATATTTGTGGTGACTGAATTTAAAATTTATTTAGCGACGATTTTGTCCCTTTCTGTGACTGATTTTTCTGTCGCCAAATTAGCGACTATTTTATGATTTCGTCATAAATAATTTAGCGACTGACCTATTTGCGATTGTTCGTCGCCCAATCGCTAAAATATATTCGCGACAAAAAATGGTCAATTAGAAACGAAATTTGCCTTTGCAAGTTGGCAGTTTTTTTGTAGTGATATATCTTATGGATATACTTACGCTATATCTTTTGGATATATTATACATGAACTAAAACGAATAACAACTAAAATTTATTTTAGAAAATCACATGTTTTACATTTACTAGTATGTACAAATTCATCTACATATCTTTCATTTCTTTAAGATGAGAAATTTTATAAAATCTAATAATATAATCATACGTCCAACAGGTATATGACCAATGTACTTTGATACCATATCATAAATAAGCTATCCATTCTCAAATGGTTTTCTTAACCATTTCTAATCTTTCTCTTAAATATCAACCACTTCTGATGGTGAAAATTAATCATACAATAATAATAATTATCATTCCTTGAATATACCATTTTTATGGCCATAATTCTATATTGATTCATTCATTTCAAGGAATGAAACAAATGTAATAAAATAATTTCATGGCATGTATACAACATAATAAAATAATAGCTATAAATGAATGTATTGAATAACTCAATTCAAATATTTCTAAATAGTTACTTAAAAATAATAAAATTGTCCAAATAAAATATATATGATTATATAGAGAACTAAAATCTTTAAAAGAATATGTAATTTTAAGTAACAATTTGACAATTAACATATAATGCATGCATGATTACATAATGCATCAATAGCAATAATATATTATTATGAAATAAGTTGTATCTAGCAACTTTACAACCATTAGAGTACTCAATGAAATATAATTTATAAATATATAATCACATTATAAAAAAAAATTTCTTTCAATCAAATAGTATTCAATATTTGAGTCGAGATAAAATTTTAGTTTATAAAATTCGTTAAAACATTTTGAACTTTTCAAGAGTTTCAGTAATTAAAATTATAAATAAATCAAGACAATATATAAACCATAACATTTAAAAATCATATACATAAAATTCAATGTATATATTTGTATTAGATAAAATTTTTCAGAAATATTTATATACTTCAACCATGATAAATCTTTCAGAAATTATATGTAATTTTATTATCAAATAGGCAAATAATATCAATTAGTTACGTACTAATATATTACCAAATTGGCAAATGGTAAAGATTTATTGCATTTATTATAAGAAAATATATATTTTTACAATCAATGTCAATCCATTACAATAAATATCATAAAACAGATTATATTTTATGAATTTATTATTTATTGCATGAATATCTATTATACTCATTTTGCATCATATTTTTCAATATTTTGAACTACAGATCCAAAAATTCATATTGAATGCAATTAATATTTGTATTTTTTAACAAATTTAATTTTAAGATCCCCACTGTATTGAAAATATCAACATCAATATTTTTATATAGAAATGTTATTGGCGGCTGTATCTTTTTCGATTCCTATTGATAATTAATATATTGAGATCTCTTAATTAATTTAGGCATCTGAACCACTTCTAGGATTTAAAAATTAGTTATTTCAAAGATTTCTTCTAGAGTACCCACCTCCATAATATAACTATTTATTCCTTGTCATTAATAAATTTTATTTTTATTTGGAACCGAATAATGTACCCTACAAGGCAACTTGTCTTACTGGGATATTATTCTGAATTAGAGCATTTACGGCTAATACAGATGAGATTTAATAAATCTCTACACACTAACAAATATATTGGCATCATAATTAATTAATTTTTTAAATTTCAGATTCACAACATGAGGATCTAAATTACATCCAATGTATTTATTATTTTATTTATTTTTAGTTGCTTTCTTCCCTTAACATTAGGACAGTTATTAATCACAATGCATTTTCAAGTAAAAATGTAATAGAGAAATTTTATGATTTTTATTGGTGTAATGCATGTAAGTATTGCTTACATCAATATTATGTATCCATAAAAAATAATACTATTGTTCGCATAAATATGCCTAGCAATTAACCGGAGACATTTAGTAAAAATTTTTCCTAGATCTTGGAGTATGAACATGTACATAGAGCTTATAATAATCTTTTACCCATGAAATATGATCACTAGAATTATCAAAAAAAAATATCTTGATTATATAATTTGAAAACAGTGCACTTAATTTGAATAATCTTACAAACTATAGGTTTTGAGTTGATAATAACCATACATGTGACCATTTTATTGATACATCTTTTAAAAATTATAAATCATTTGAATGGTTCATATGGTAGATAATGGATCCACATATATTATCTTTATTCATTGCAGAATGAAGAAAACTTAGTCCCTTTATTAGCTAGTGATACTTTAGTAACATTTTTTGAGAATAAATAGATTATGAGAATTCTTTAAGTTGAATTAAAGAAACATTTGGTTCTCTAATATATGAATTCTCAATAATTTATGAATTATAATCGATCCGAGATGGTCAAACCAGTCATGCCAAGTAATCAATTGTTAATTAGTAAACTTCAAATTTACTATTTTTATTATATCAATTGATAAACATCAAGTTTCTTAATATTAATATCAAATAGTTAATAAACTTTGGTTTTACTAATATTTGTGATAGTTAATAAACTAAATGTTAATAGTATTTGTATCAATTTTCAAGTTTACTATAATCAATAAACTTCAGGTTTACTGATATTAGTATCAATTAATCAATAAACTTCATGTTTACTAATATTTGTATATTTGTTAAATAATAAGTTATTAATTTTTGTACAACAGTTAGTAAACTTCAGATTACTAATTAATATTTGTATTTATTAGTAAACTTCGAGTTTACTAATATTTTATTAAAATAAAATCAAATTATCTTTAAAAATATATTGCTTATCTTATACAATGACAATTCTCATATATGGATCTTCGTTATTTCTTTTTTAATCTCAAAATGATATTTGTTTAAGCGAATATCTCCATAAATAATAAGTTTCTTGAGGCATATAGACAAGCATCCATATATAATAAATTGTATTTGGATAATGATTTTGCAGCTCTTTCGAAACCTTTGTATAATTTTCGTT
Organism: Excoecaria agallocha; assembly: GCA_037975025.1. Taxonomy (NCBI): domain Eukaryota; kingdom Viridiplantae; phylum Streptophyta; class Magnoliopsida; order Malpighiales; family Euphorbiaceae; genus Excoecaria; species Excoecaria agallocha. The sequence continues at coordinate 119,951,964 of CM075806.1, read as the reverse complement.
ACAAGAAAAATTCCCTTTCACGAAGGAAATCAGATCGTTAAAGACCTATAACGATCAAAAAATCCTATCATCAATCGGTTGGTAGAAGGCTCGTAGTAAAGGTATAGACGACCAGATTTTTTATCTGGTCATTAATGCATATAATGACTAGATCATTTTTGGTTGTTGAATCTTAATTTTTAACGATCAGATTTTTCCCTCACTGATGGTGTTCACTTTCAACGAAGAAAATTTCGATCATTGAATATGTTTTTCAGCGATCGAATTTTTCCTTCGCTAATTGTGTTCACTTTCAACCCAAGGATTTCAGCTCGTTAAAGATTCTTTTTGACGATCGATTTTTTTCTTTGCTAATTATGTTCCACTTTCAACGAAGAGAAATCCAATCGCTAATATCAAATTTTAAAAGTAATTAAAATTAATTAGAGATCCATTCCATCATTCAATATGAACAATCTTATTTTAATATCACCAACACGTATCGTTCATATGTATATACATCTAAAATATAATAAGTCTTTATATATTTAAAAAAGAAAAATTACAAAATATCCTCACGTTTTCAAATTTATGTGTAACAGATCTAAGATAACTACATAACAAAATAAAAATATAAAACTTTTTATATTTACATTCTGTATCAAGTGATAAAACTAAGATTCCTGCACCTCATCTAGCTTGAGAAACTTATCAATCCTTTGAAAATGCAATTCTCTCATATGCTACCCTTACCTGATAAAAGAATCATGCCTTTGTAAAAAACACATTCAATATAGATAAATAAGGCAAGTTCATGGGTATTTAATGTATAGGAGCTAGGGAGATTCATTACAAAAAATATATTCCAAAATCATAATCCAACAAAACACCAAGAGAAAAATAAAATGATCAATAGATTCATTCCATTATCTTCTAAATAATTTTGAAAAATATAATTTAAACAACTATTTGCCAATTAAATTCTCTATTCTCTTATTCCATGTAAAAAAAAATATAGCAAAAACCAACCAAAATATATCAAAAATTACCTCATAAATCTGATTGGGATAAGAGAACCCATTTCTTGATAAGTCATGGCACCCATGTTGGATTCTCAGACTCTCTTAAAATAACTAATTTGGTGGTTAGCACAAGCAGTAATAGCTTCAAATAGTAGAATAAATTAATTTTGTTTGTTTTGGATGCCTCCTTTGGAATGCCTCTCTTTATTCTCACTGGCTTATCAAAATTTGCAATTGATCAATAATTTTACTGTTTATAATTTTATATCTAAATAAGAAATTCAAAGAATATTCCGACGTCTATTTACCTTCATGAACCCTATTCAGTCCAAGCGGTATTCCTTTCACATATTTTCACATAAACTTAAAAGTACATCCATTAAAATTTTTATGTGATGAACTAATAACCCCATAACCAATAATTTTAAACTGAGATTTTCAAAGTGGATGCCATTAACTTCTGGCAATTTCTGAATTAAATAAGTATGGTGGACTAGTGCCAGCATGTACAAGCACATCAACAAGCAAAAAAATAAACAAACAATTAAATCTGAATCACCGTAGTATTATAGAGGCAAAAGTCTTATTCCAGCTCCACCGCCTAGTATGATAGAGGCAACAGTTTTTGTGTCTATATTTGGTCTTGCAAGCAGTGGCGACTGACAATTCTAAATTGACAATGCACAAAGTCAAATACATAAACAACATTTACTAAAAATTTGAAAGGATCCTAAGCACAAGAAAACACAACATTAGTTCAAAGAATTTTCCACTTGAATTCGTTAGCTGCTTTTGCTACTGCAAAACAAAATGGAAACACAAACCCTAAGTTAAACCATGGCTAACCCCATAAAATCTACTGATATGAAACAATAGGCATAGGAAAAAGAACTTACTCAGCCTAAGAAAGTTTAATAAGTTAACCAATGAACAAGAAAACACAAGATTAAAACAAAAATATGCTAAAAATAATCTATCAAGAAATAAGAAAAGGGATTAAGTTATTGGTTTGACATTGAAATAAATGTGGAGTTCTTGAGCTGCCTCGAGATGGAGCAAGGAATGGCTCCAACATAAACACCATTATCATCAAAAACTTTTCTGTCTCCTAAATGAAAAATATTTAAAATGCGTTTTTCTCAAAAGTAACTATAAAAAAACAATCAAATATAGTCTAAACATTCCCCTGTTTACAAATCAATTTATGGTTTGGTTTATTATTTATAGATATTTAGCTATAATAAAGAACTCAGCTGATTTAGCAATTCTATTTTAATGGTTAAAAGTATCTTAACACATAAATAACCTTGAACTGCAGCTTCAAGTTGAGTTTTAGGTTTTTTGTTTGATTGAGTTGGAATATAGGATATAAAACAAATTTATGTGCCAAAAATTTGAACATCTTATAACACAAACCAAAGTTTCATAGGCCATAATCTCTGTGACATGGTTAGTACAGTTTGTTTCCCATTCAGAGATGTTGCCAGTAAGAACTAGCAGTAAGAAAAATTAATACTTATAGATTTGGAGATAAATCCAACAGATCCAGGCCTGTACAGCTTGCAAGCAATTATGTTATCAATTGTTCCAGCAGTGTCACCAATCTTGAACGCTTCAGCCTGAATGCCTCCAACAGTAGCAGGGTCAATAACAACCTGAAATGCCATCATTCACTAAATTTAGGAGACACAATCAAACTAGATGAAACAATTGATAAAATGTGGAAAATACATCAAGCATCTGTATTCACATTGATAAAATGAAATTTTAGAAAACCTATTCAACGAGTTAAGTGCATTTACCATTCACTAGATTCAGGATGCCTATGCAACTCTGTGCAGGCAAGGAAGAACAAAGAAAGCTATTTCCTGTAATACTGCAACAAGACAAAATACTAAAGATGAAGCACATAAAGAAAAAAATCATGAGAAACCTCGATCATCCAAGAGCTCTTAAAATTAGATAACAACTCAGGATGATAAGCACTACCGCTAAACATAAACAGGCTCAAAGTTGTCATTACAGATAAACTATAGCTAGCAGGCCACTGATTTTTGCTTTCATGAATAGTTATGAAAATTGAAAAGCATTAGATGGTGAAATCTTGAGTCAAAATATATTCTCCAGAAAGACAGCTAAGGAGTATGCTAAACAAAATTAAATAGAACACCTTAGACTGTCTCAAAATGTAAGTCCATAAAATTTTGATCAATTTCCATTCATAAAACACTAAAATTGATTTAAGAAAATGTCAAAGAATGTAATTGCATGAAAATGCTAGTAATGAATCATGCATGCATAATCAACAAACAATCGTCAGAAAGTACTGATGACTATAATTATGCATAAAAGATTAGGTACGATATGAATTAATATAACAATTATGACTTCTTCCTTGATAAACTGCAGCCACCAAAGATCTAACCTGTAGCCTTTCACCAGGTGATGGTATAGGTATGATTTGAAGCTTTACTTTTAAATTGCAGTCACTGAGTGCTAGCATTTCTTATAGTGGCCCATCAATATTATATTTTACCTAATACGTTTCTATAATAATTTTATTTCAAAATACTAAGTGATGGTATAAGTATGAAATTTGAAGTCAGGCAAGGATTAAACACTCATGTTCAATATTTGGAAAGTGCAGCACCTAATCATGTTCCCTGATAAGACCATAGTAGTATAATCACAAGACAGTATTCTAAAATTTCTAGGTAAATCACAATGACATAAATAAACACTAGATTTCACAGGAAACTATGCAATGGCCTTGTAGTTTGAATATAAAACTATGGTCTGAAATGCTAAAAAATGCAGTGGACAGAAATGCACTAGGGATATGGAATTTTATGCAGTATAAGTCACCTTCGTAAAGCTTCCATGATTGGGTGTATGAAAATTGAATTCTAATTTCAATTATAGCTGCATATTATAATGAAGATTATCTAATGAAACTGTTTGTATGATAACCTAAATCCCAAGTATATGATTCTGAATACCAGATTGTCATTTAATCCTGTAAGACATGTACTGTTTGTAAAAATTCCAAATTACAAATTGCAAGTTCACTGCATTAAAAAACTTATGACATAGAAGAGCAAGAGCAAACCTTGATTGCCATTTGGCCACCAAGGCTTCCAGCAACTTGGATGCATTGCTAGGTTCCATATACAAAATAGCTGTCCTCATCTGATAGAGAAAATAAATAAAGCCATTGATACAGGTGAACATATACATTTAAGGTACAGAAAGGAATCTTAATGTTCAAACTAAGCAGCAAACCTTTTGTTGTGAAACATTTGCTTCAAGATCAAAACCATTAGTTGCAGAATCAAGGATAAAGCTGAACATTCTATCATCATTATTGCCAAGTATTCCTAATATTCTCAATTTCTCCTCCATGGAAGTTTTTATGGCATCAACTTTAAAAATGCCATATGCAAAAACCAGAAATATAAATAAATAGCATGGAGCTCAGAAACACAACTCTAGAACCTCAATAAGTTGAACTGAAACATTGCAAGCCTGATTCTTAATCACAAGCACGCCATTTAATATTTTACTTCTATCAGCCAAGGAAATATAGTGGACAACATACAGAATAGCACAGAACTATCCTTAACATACTATAGGACCTAGATAGATGCTTATTAGTACTGACATATCTCTTTTATTTAAAGCCCAAACTGATTCACATTCCCATTTCACATAAACAAGAGAGAAATTAATTGTCATTACTTCTTCAGTATATAGCCTATGCAGCAGGAACCATATCATCTCAGATATTAAGCATATATACCTAAAAAAAGAAGAGTTAAACAACGTACCAAAGGAATGCATCAGCAAATGTAATGCGAAAGGTCTTTTCTGGGAGTTACTTGCCAAAGGATGAATGAGTCCACAGAGTTTTATGAGAAGTACTTAATTAAAAAAATTTCTAAATATATAATTCAAACATAAATCAGATGAGAAGAAATGTTCTTTTTTTTTAAGAAATAAGAAGAAATGTTTTGATTTGTATTATTATCAATAATCAGAAAAAATATAAAAAAAATGGCTTGAAATAGGCAAGTTTATACATAGTCATAATATTCCTGGAATTACCTTTATCCGCCACATCTGGTTGACTCCTAGCATCGACCGCATCCACCATGACCTCATCAGACTTGATACTTATAGTTTTATCTCTCAGCCTTTTCTCTTGCAAGTCAGAAACTTTTGCAATAGAAAGTAATGCATCCTCCACATTAGCACGGTCCAATGCAGTAACTGTTGAATTATCAACACACGGGTATCATAATGAATCCAGATCATGTCAAAATCAAAACCATCAGAAATGGAAATAGTTAAAAAAACACACAAATATTCTAGGGATTAAATAGTAGGAGAATGCTAACGAGATAGTTATGGAGATAAACCCCAAATATAGGCATTTCATAGATAAATCAACTGAAAGGGAAAAAAATCCAAGCAAGCAAGAATACTAAAATCAATCCTACAACAACAGAACTCTGAAAGGAAGCCGTGCCTCTACCAAACATCATTGGAGAATATGATCATATGTCATTATTTCGCATACAGTTAACAATGTGTGTAGGAGATATGGGAAATAGTTCATATACAGAATTGAGAAAGACAATGGTCCTTCTTCCCACCCCTTTTAAGCAAGATTTCCACCAGTCCAGCAACTTGTGAATTTAACATGTTTAGTCATGAAATCGATTGGAAGAAACACAACATGACAAGGTTTTATATCAGATTTTTCTGTTCCCTTCTATATTCTCTTATTCTCAGTAAACAAACATGAAAAAACCAAGCAAAATATATAAGAAAGATTCCTACCAAATAGAAAAACCCAACCGGTTGCGTTAGGTTCCTGAAAAAGAAATCACGAGTACTAGACATCACAAAATTGCTTACCCATTATGCAGATTCGATTCCCAGCCAGCTTTCGATTGGTAACCTTCCCGAAAAAATGCCACTTTTTTCTATGACTAGATTTTCTAAGTGTCCTCCCTGTTATATTGCCCCTCTCATTCTCTATGCTCGATCTCAATGGCCAAAAGAAACCATGGCCCCTCACCCAAATCGCTGCTGCCTAACATCATCGCGTCCCCACCATCCCTTATTGCCTCTCTCTATCTCTCCTCATTCTTAGAACTGATATTTTCTATCCCCGTCGCTCGTCTCTGTATTTTCTTTTGTCCGCCCTCTTCTCTATCTGTCTCTTCCCATCGCTCGATGAGAAGCTTAGAGATCTGGTTGGTTTTGGAGAATAGACATTGTGAAGAGATTTGGAGCCACCAAGAAGCTTGACAGCAGCTTTTGGCTCAGTTGTTGGATCTCCCATCTATGCCTCAGCTGTCCTGGAGTATCATTATTTTTCTCATTCTCATTTTCCTGAGAATAAGAAATGGATAATTTATGTTTGCAGCGTTTTTCACTTTGAACAAAATAGAAGCTTTCTCTCTTCAGTGTTTTTGGTGGACCATGGTGAATACCAATTTTATTTTTTTATTTTTATATAATAATTGAGTGATGAATTTTGGTAGCCAAATAAGTCCCGCTCAAATTTAGTTTGGACAGTAAAGACCGGATTGGTTGTGTTTTACACACCGAATAAAAGCCCTTCGTTAAACAATAATGACATTTCAGCTCTAGCGACCGGATAAATTTTCTTCGCTCTTGAATATCTCTAATGACCGGAATATATACCTTCACTAAATTTTGATCGTTAAAAGTCGATCTTCTTATAGTATTTGTATTACCTATTAAAATAATAAATTAGCACAATGATATATATAGCAAATAAAAAACCAAAATATAACTTAAAATATGCACTTCTGCTATATATATATATACCAAAATATAATAAAAGAAGAATTAATTTGTAATTGTACAAAAGAGCTGAAACAAAATTATGTCACTTGGTCACAACAACAATAAAAAAATCTAATACGATTTTGATTTTTTTTGTTATTTTTAAATAATATATTAAAATTTTTCAAATTTTATTATATATGAATATACTATCTTGCAACCCATAATTAATCTCTTTAATTCATGAGAATTACTAGAATTCAAAATTTACAAATTAAATTTACTTACCGTTTAATTTTATAAATTATAATTCTTAATTTTTTCGAATCGGGTTGTTATAAATCACCGCCTTTCAATAATTAATAGCAACTATCATGCTGAAAATATATTATAAATAAAAATAAGATCAGAACAAAATATAGAGAACAATGAGAAATATGATTTCTCTATTATATTATTATATGTCTAAAATAACAACAATGAAAGTATTTATAAACACAAAAACTTGATACATATAGGAAACAAATAAATTTAGGAAATAAATGAATCTAGAAAATAAATCAAGTAATAAAGGAAATAAATAATATGAAAAATCATCCAAATACGAATATTTCACAACACATTATTTTTAATCGATTTCATAATTCAAGTTTCAATATATAACCAAATAGACTGTATTAGGGATGATCACCGGGGCGGGGATTCCCCGGCCTCGGCGGGGACCCGCCCTGTTCGGGGCTGGGAATCCCTGAATTTCCCCCCCGCGAGGACGGAAACGGGGGAGAAAAAATTTCCGTCCTAGAATCGGGGACGGGGACGGGGAACGGGGTATCCGCCCCGCGGAGATCCCCGTCCCGAAAAAATATATATTTTTAATTTTAAAATATAATATTTTATAAATAATTAAAATTAAAATTAAAATATATCTTAATTTTATAATTATTAAGTTTTAAATTATATTTAATTTTAAATTTTATGAATGGTTAAAATTTATATTAATTTAAATTATTATTAATTTTAAATTTTTTATTTATTAAATATTATATTTTAATTTTAATTATTTATAAAATATTATATTTTAAAATAAAAAAAAATTCGGGGGACGGAGATCTCCGCGGGGGACGGGGATCCCCGCAGGGCGGGGGACGGGGGGGATTTCCTCCCCGTTACGGAGACGGGGACGGGGAATCCCCGAAATGCATGGGGCGGGGAGTGGGGACTCCTTTCCCGCCCCCGCCCCGTCCCGTCCCGTGAGCATCCCTAGACTGTATTTTTAAAAAAAGTAAGAGATGGTTTTTTTGAGAATATTACGTATAATTCATTTGATGCATATCAGAAAACGTATATTTTCTTCAATATATATAGAAAGATACCCAAACATATCTAAAATTGGAAATTAAAGTCAAGGATATTATTTCTTTATTTTGAATTGTTAACGTTATTACATAGATATTACCTTATCCCCCACATTATTACCATTAATTAACACAAAATAAAAAATAATAATAAAAAAGATTATGCATTAATTACTATGTGTAGCCCTACGTACATACTATATATACACACACAGTTCCCCTGTAGGATTCAATTCAACCCCACAAAAATTCTCGAATCCAAAACATACATACTTTCAGCACTGCAAATGGCTTCTTTCCCTCATCTTTTTCTCCTGATTCTCATTTTCTCAGGTAATTTATATTCAATTTCTGAAATTGAACAAGCTAGAAATTATATTGTAATTGATGAATATTTGGATTAGAACAGAAAAATTAAATAATAAATAAAAAAATAATGTGGCAGCTGCAGCAATGGTGCGAGAAGGGGAAGCACAAACGCAAAGATGTGTAAAGATATTACAACGAAGTGGTTGCAATCTATCGGCATGCAGACAAGTATGCTTCGAAAAGTTCAATGGCAATGGACAATGCATTGCCAATCCTTCTGCCACCGATTTTGCTTGCGTTTGTGTTTATAATAGAGACACCTGCAACTAAATTTGTTCATGGCTGGGTTTTTGCCGAGCCAGGTCTACTTGCAAGTAATTGCTTTTCTATATAATAATAATGATAATATTAATAACTGGCATATCAATGTAATTGTTATCCAAGTCTCTTATAATTAAATATAAAATAACTTGATTAAGAAGCAATGAAATGGTAGTTAGCTTGCATATCTGTGGGCATAGTTATTAAAATTGGACCGATCAGTTGAACCGGTTAGCTAGCTGGTTGATTCAACTACTGAAAATCGAATTGAAAAAAAACTGAATTGAACAAAAAAATCGGGTTGAACCGAAGAACCGGATAAAACCGAATTTTTTGCTAAAAAGTGTAAAAAATCATTTTTTTGTATATTTTTACACACACACACACATATATATATATATATATATTTGAAAAAATTAGTATTTTAAATTTTAAGTATATCACTTAATGATTTAATATAGTTATTATATTTTTTATTCATTGTAATCATATATATATATATATATATATATATATATATATATATATATATATATATATATATATATATATATATATATATATATATATATATATATATATATATATATAATTTTCATTATTTATTTATTTAAAAAATTAGTATTTTAAATTTTAAATATGTCACTTAATAATTTAATATACTTATTATCTATTTGGATCATTATAATAGTATATTAAATTATTAAGTAATATTTTTAGAATTTAAATTACTAATTTTTTCCAAATAAATAAATAATGAAAATTTAAAATATATATATATATATATTAAATTTTTATTATTTATTTATTTAAAAAATTAAAATTTTAAATTCTAAAAATGTCACTTAATAATTTAATATACTTATTATCTATTTAAATTTATTATAATTAAATATAATTATACTCATATATGCAAGGTTAATATTTTTTGTGTTTACTTCATTAATATTTCATCTAAACATGAAATTATTTTCATAATATGATTGTATTTTTATGTTTCTAACATATGATATTCAAAAATTCATAATTAATCACTTGTAATAATAAAATTGAAACTATATTTTGTAACTTATTATTAAAATATTTGTAATATATATTTAATGTTTGATGAATATTTTTTAATTTTTATACAATAGTATTTAAAAAATTATAATAATTATAATATTTTAAAAATAAAAAAATTCGGTTGAACCGATCGAACCAAGAACCCCACCGTTATTTGTTCTTTATTATGTCTGGTTTTAATAACATTGTCTGTGGGCATTTTATCACTATTTTGCTTCGTAATTTTCACATATATATAGACAGAGAGAGAGGAGGGAAAATTCAACATAAAAGTAATTTTAAAAGTGAGTAATCTTGTAACATCCTATACATTCGTCCGATGAGCGAGTCAGATAAAAATGTTACAACTATCCTATAATCCATAAATATTCAAATGATAAAATTTCTTTTTAAAATAGAAATACTCCAAATTGTTACTATATATTCTTATAAAATTTCAGCAGAATTTCTTCGTAGTATTGCTTATTCTCCTATAAAGAAAAATTCTTCACGATTCTAAAATTATATAATCCCATAATTTAAAAAAAAACTCCAATACAAGTTTTCTCATCTTCTATTATATATCAAATCAAACATTTTCAAGCAGCTCGCACATCTATTAGCATCAAACTCCTGTATGATGTTTACCGCTTGAGAACCTCAATCTCGCCTATCCCTGCCCCCCTTTGAACAAACTTGCTTGCTATCCCATCGTGTCTATCTGTGGTCACTGCCGTTATAATATTGATTTTACAATTTAATTGGGTTAATTAACTATGCAATCAAATTTAGAAATTCTTAATTTGATTATTCTAATTTCATTTTGTCAATATACTTAAGAATTCCTAATTTCTCTGATCCTACTATGCATTATAATCTTGATAAATAGGGGAAAAAATAAATTTAATGGAGGACTTGCAGATCTTGAAGCCATTCCCATCTATTTTTGACTTAATTTTACCAGAATTATTATGTGTGTGCCGGTCAGTGGAGTCCGTCGGAGAAGTGTCATCGTTGTCGATATGAAACTCAGACTGTCATAACTCAATTAGAGGCGGTCACGTGCCCTGAAGTGGCATAGTTTGACCGCAATCCATGTCGGAATGTATAGGTATACCCACTTTCAATCTACTAGTTTTCGCTGAGTGAGGGTTGAAGAAGAGTGTTTTTAGGAGGTTTTTGCTGTAGCATAGAGCCATGGTGATCATTCAAGCATTGATTGCAAGCTCTGTTTTAACCAAGGCAGAATAAAGCTCCCTCGTTGCCTTTCTGACAACGTTGCTCGCATCTATCTCGATGGTTGTTTTCTTCATTATGATAATTACAGCTTCTTTCAAGAATCTACAAACCCAAAAATGGATTTATATAAATATATTATATGGCATTCAATATGTTGGAAAAATGGACTTTGGTTCTGTTTTGTTTCACGTTAGAAATGTTGGTTTAGTTAATATATGAACTGCTACCCACAAGCTTTTTTTTAAAAGTCCTCGTAGAATTTATACTTGTGTAATTACAACGGTCCTTATTTTATTTAACATTCAAATTTGTGGTAGGTGCTTTTATCAATTTAGAGTTATGGTGGTGCTTTTATCAAGTTTGTGGTGGGGCGTCTTGCTGGACTGCTGCTACTATTACTTGCTTTGGGTTTTCTATTTTGGGTTGGATTGCAGAGGTAATATATGTATTAGGCAGGGAGTTGTTATTGTGTTTAAGTGTTTGCCTTTGATGTCTTTTTATGGTTATTGGTTGTATTGTAAGGTCCTTTATGTATTATGCCTTTATTAAGCACTTAGCATTTATAAAATAATAATTTATATAAATTAAATTTTGGATGTAATAATAATAATAATAATAATAATAATAATAATAATAATAATAATAAATCAAATATATTTTAATGATGAAATAGCAACAGATATCTGTCCTAATATATTTTTATATTTATAGTGACTAATTTTGGGGGTTAGTTAGTGATGAAATTTGCCCTATTAGCAACGGAAATTGCCATTGCTAATTCGCCGGGAAGAAGAAGGTGGTTATGTGGCAGCCTAATTGACATACGGGGCTTACTTAATTAGTTGAGCCAGCAAGTTCCGTTAACATTTAACGAAATTATTGACGAAGTTCCTTAATTGAAAAGGAACTTTAAGTCAGGGGTTGATATTGTAAGATTTTAAAAATCAGGCCTGACACTAAAAAATATCCTATAGTTGAGATCTTATTTTATAATTAAATTGAGTTTTCTTTTTCAATTATTAAGTTCAAAATTCTTAAAAAAATAGTAAGCATTTTTTCTCATATATTAGTATATAATTTTATTGAGTTTTTGAATTTTCATTAAGTTTCTAAGAAGTTATTTTAGCACGCATTAAACTTGAATTGTTCTAACATACAACAAATTTTGAGCTTATTTTCTGCTAAAATAATTATTTAAAGATTCTAAAAAAATAAGGTTTTATAGAAAATACTCTAACAAAACATAAATATAAATTCAAGAACTCAAGATCTAAGTAAAAACATTAATCAAAAAATGGTTATAGATGAGAAAATGTTTTATTGTGTTCTAAATAATTTGAAACTTAAAATGTGATAAAATAATTTTTAAATGCTCAAAAAAATATGAGAAGAATTAAAAATAGTTGGAAAAATCTAAACTAAACACACAATTAAATTTAAAGGCTTCAATCTAGTTTTATATATGTTTCTGGTGTCTTCTATATCATATGTAGATAAATCAACAGTTTTCGTTGGAAAGATAAAATTTCGAATTCTTTTAAATCGAAATTCATGTTTAATTTTTGTTTGTGGCATATATAGCATACTACTCTTTATAATGATAGATCCGACAATACTTTACTCAAAATTAATTAGTCTCCTTGGTTTAAAGAAGGTAGACTGAGCACTACTAATTATATATATATATATATTAATAAAATGAAAATGGTTATTATGTTCTAAATTATTTGAAACTTTTTATGGATAATATTCTTTTAATCTTGAAACTTTTTAAAATATATAGATTTGACCCCTAAATTTTATTAGTAATTTTATGATCCTAAACTTTTGCAATAGTGAGGAAATGCATTTGTTGGTCCTAAGCATTGGAGTGGTAGTTAGCATGTTCATGCAATCGGCTCTCCTCATGTAGCAAGTGCTACAGTATCCACCAACCCAAATACATCAGGAACATCACAATCTGTAAATATAACTCCCACACCAGACCTTGAATCTATACCAACATATGCTGAGGATGATGGAGAAGGCCTCCAACCTAGTGTGAAGTGAGTTAATGAAAAAATTTACATTAAAATTATTAATGATATGTGAGTTAAATTATAAAAAATGATAACTATATAAGTTTATACTAATGGTATGGATACATAATTTGACACTGATATGAATTTCTTGATATTAATAGGCTGATTCCATCAGGACACTACTTAAAAAAAGCAAATTAGCAACTACTTTTATGATGTTACAACCATCATTTTAAAACAAAAGTCGTTGTAGCAGAATTTAATTACAACAATAAGTCGTCGCCAAATTTTAGCGAGAACTAAGGATTGTCACTAAATATTTGTCGCCATTTCGCTACAACAACATCGTCGCTAAATATTGCAACGATAATATTTCGTTGCCAATTAGCTACGACAATGTTCACGCAAAATATTACGACGATAATATTTTTATCGTAATATTGCTACGACATTGATCATGCTAATTTTTGTAACAACGGTTCAATCGTCGCAAAATTGCTACGACAATCTTCTTACTAAATTTTGCGACGACAATATATCTTCGCTAAATAGCTACTGTTCATATATTCTAATCCCTCGTTAAATTGAAATTATTTTTTAATTTATTAAATTAATATAGAGATTTAATCATTTAAACAATAAACTAAAAATAACAAATTTATATATATAGATTACTCAACATTCAATATATATATATATATATATATATATATTATTGAAAAAATTTTATTTACAAGTGCATATCTAAATTAATTGTATATCCAAAATAATACATGCATATATTGTAGTAACAAATGATATACAAAATGTCCTAAACTCAGCATGAATATGAACTTGAAGCTTAGTCCTCATAGCATCTTCACAAAATTTACGGAGAGCCAAGGCACAAGCATCTGATAACCGAGGCTCTGAAATCCCAGCAGCAAGAAACAATCTAAAAGTGGCAAGTCAACCCAAAACAAAAACTTGAGCATAAGTCACAATGGTAAAACATGATGCATATAGACTAGATAGCAATGTAAAAAATAGCACCAGAGAAAAATGACAGGCGATACTGAAAATGACAAGACAGGCAAAGATTTCACGTTTAAGTGGTCACATTAACACACACCATAAAGCACTAATAAAGGAGCATCCTTATAGTATGGGACTGGCAAATATTTAGGAAGAAATAGGCAATTCTTTTAGAACTTATTAATGAAGCCTAAAGTGTCCTCAACAGCCAAATATAAAAACCATCAGTTCCAAACATTTTCCTAGCCACATTAAATATGACGTACTTATTTTTGTAAGCTAATTAAAAGCATAATTTTAATTCATTTTCAAGTACCAATAAATTACAATTTACTATAAATTATACTTTGCAGAATGTTATATCCTGCATATAAGATCCTGTAATTCACCATTATTAGAATTCAACTCACATCAAACTCTAACTTTAGTTATAAAAGTCCACATAATTTTATGCTTTATTAGCGTGTTAATTTAAATGAGATTCAAACTCTGGGATATTATAGCATTCAAAAAATATGACCAGCACCTTTATGATAGTATTTACTCATATTTATTACGGGTTAAAATAGAATTATTAAATAGAAAAATGACACTCCAACCAACGATAAGTTTTTTATAGGAAAATGGAAGTTGAAATCTTACGTTGCCTGACCAAGAAAATCATCAGGGGAGAAAGTGTCCTTGTCCATGATTTTGAGAATGAGCTTATAGTCTCCACCTTGACCTGGATGTTCTACTCTGAATGTTAGCTTCTGATACAAGACACCCACCTTCACCTGCACCATTTCCCATTCCACATCCTATAATCAGGGCCAGATGTAGAATGAAGGAAAGAAATAAACCAAAACATAATACATGGAATCAAAGAAGCCAAATCATAAAAAAATTAAAGGACTTTTAATAAAAAAAATTATATATCCCATTTAAATAAAATATATATTTTACACTTGCATAATAATAATAATTTTATTTGTTATCATTTTTCATTTGTTAAGAATTTCACTATAAACTATTAGTTTCTAGCCTCAACATGATAATTTTATCTTATTATAATAATAATAATGATAATTTACCTCTGGCTACATTGCTTTGGCGCTCTTGGCTTTTGTATTGTGCTAGATAGAACTGAATGGCAAAGAACTTTGGCAATCAGGTTATGAATAATATAGGATTTATGTTTTCAGTCGTACGCACAAGTTATATCAACCCATAACTTAACAAAATATATGGACTTAATAATTCTAAATAGCGTCATAATTCACGTCAAAGCTTGCTTTGAGGTTAAGAATAGATTAAGCTTATGAAAACATTTGAAAATTGCCCAAGTTGAGGAGAGTCTAATCTTCGCTGAAAGATCCACTCAAGTTCTATCCAGTATATAATAAAAATCAAATTATAAATTCAGAAATGTACAAAATCCACAAGCCAAAGAAGAACTAGATGCAGGAATTGTTGTTCCTTCTTTCCACATAGTACAATTATATCAAATGCTCAATAATTTAGCAAGAAAAGAATCATGAAAGCATAAGAATTACTGTTCTTAACCTCAAAGCCAAATAAGAAAAGAATGAGGAATTGTTGTTCCTTATCGAAACAAACCAAATGAAGAATATATTTCAAAAAACAAAAATGGAAACCGAAGCAAAGACTCCAAGTAGCCGCAAAATCACCTAAACCCCAAAACCAACAAAAGCAACACAACTGTAGGATATAACCATCATATTAAAACCATTCTCAACTTTAACCCAGATTATAATAAAACCAAAATGGTACCTGTGAGTTCCTTCGATGCCATAAATATAATCAAATTTGCAAATAAGGCGCTAAGTACTGAATTTACTGTATAAATAAAAAAGTTGAACAAGGTACTCAGGTACAAAGCATCAATAAAAGCAGTTCAATTGACAATAAACTTGAAATTATCAGTCACATCTATCCTTTTGAATGCAAAAGAGAGAATCATAAGATCCAAAAGAAGAATAAAATAAATAAATAAATAAATAAAGCCAACACTTTGAAATTCCCAGGGAAAAGCAAAAGCTACACCAGACAAAACAGATTCAAAAAGATTCAAGAAAGCTAGAAATCAGAGAAATAACCCAAATTTACGTAATATAGTCATAAATAATTTTATCTTACAACTATGAAGAGAGAAAAAACTATATATTAAAAGAAATTAATCCCAAATATGAAATCCAATCTACATCAGCAAATCACAATTTGTGTTTAAAGTTAGAAATCAACAGGGTATTTGAGAAGTGAACCACTCCATAACATGAATAGGGGCCTTGATTAACTCCAATGCCAGCTCTACTAGTACAAGAGACATAAAAATGAAGTTCCAAGCTTACCTGGCTGATAAGCTTAATGACTTCAATGTTTTCAAGATTTGCCAAAGTACCATGAGGACCGAGCAAACATGAAGTCCCCAGCCAGTACTGCCACCCTTATTCCGAATAGTTGATGAACAGTTTCTTTCCCTTCAAATTAGTAGCAGTGCATTCAAAGACGGGGAAAAATAATGGGATGATATAAAGAAACAAGAAAAAACAATACGAGAAAGCAAATCATGCCACAAATGTGAGTCTGGAGGCAGTCTAAATGAGTTGAAGCATTTTAGTAATCTGTATACTCTAAGCATTGCCACTTAAAAGTAGGGAAAAAGAACTGCCCCAAATCTAAAAAACTGAATGGTGCTTTCACTTATTCCTCTCCTCTCACAATAGGAAGTTGGAAACATCAAAAGGTGCCTGACAAATTTTTGGCCACAACTTGCCACATGAAAGGCAAAAACTGTAGTGCATGCAAAAGCAGTAGAAACTCATCAAGTTTACTACAATGAGAATTTTTAAGTCACTTCTATGTGAGAGCATACTACCTCTTCGCATGTCACTTTCATCTAATACATCATCATGTATTAAGCTGGCTGTATGGATTATCTCAATGATCCAGGACAGACAACTTTTCATTTATTTTGTCTGTGTTTTTAGTTTCAACTTAAAATTCCAACTACAACTCAAGATATTAATTTTATATTTATTAATTATTTGTTTCTGTTAGTTCTTATTTGTTAAAATATGATAAAAGTTTAAAACTAGCAAACTATATAACATCTTACCTAAGTTGTCAAAATAAATCATGTCTTGTAAAGCTTACTAATTATGATATTTCAAATTAAAATTCACATTGAGAAATTTTAGTGTCCTTGCAGTATAGAATTAGAAAGTTTCAATTATTGTTATTATAATTCAAAATTTTTTATTCATTAATGTTATTATAATTTACCATAAGGTTATCTTCAAATTAAAATAAGCATTGAAAAGGGAGAAAGAGATAGGGACAGAGGGAGTAGTGCCTGCACTCTGTTAAAAAGATATAGGACTTCACTGAAAAAAAGTATCGAGCTGTTTATTTTGTAAAAGGTAACATTTTAGGTTTATGGTGTCGTCATCCCCTCTAAAAGTATTTTCATTGATTATCAACAATTAATTCAAAAGCTAAAAAGACAAATTAGGTTAGAATTTACCCATGAAACCGAAGGCAGTCCCTCTGCAATGAATGACCACAGGGAGCCACACGATTAGCAGTTGCGTGGTTAGAAAAGGTAAGCTCCAAAAACTTTCCAAAAGAAAGTCCCCAAGCAGCATCTGACATAATCACTCTTCGAGTTGCTGGTGGGACGCCATCTATTTGAGCACACCTTAGGCACCTGTGCCACATCCATATCTTGCCATCTCTTTCACCAGGTAGCTTTATGGAGGAAAGGGATCTAACATTGATTGTAAGATTTCCCTGCTGGTGAGTGTAACAAAGTATATGTGCTTCAGCTGCTGTCCTTTCTGGTATAGCAATCGAGGTTTAATTGTCATTTTGGGAAGACTTGCACCCTCGTTAGCAAGGAAGAAAGTCTCAAGGGACAAATGATAGGCTGCAAAAACCACATATTAAACCACATGCTTGACCTTCTTCAGTTGTTCACAGCATGTTCCTCTTAGTAGGACCTACAAAGAGGCCAGAACAACTTCATCAGATCTAGAAAAAAGTTCTACACTTGGCTATTCACTAAAAAATAAGGCAATGCAAAATCATGACGATAAAAACTTTCAATAATGAGTGGTAGCTTCCAGCTCTCCACAAAATAAGCACTGCAACAATATCATCCCTAAATAAATGGAAGCATTATTACACTGTTCAAGACTAAAATCAATCAGGATCCACATAACCTTGCTCCATCTAGGATAGCAAAGACACGTGTATGCCACAATATGAACATCAGTTGACAAGGTAAATGCCCATATACTTTAAGAATTCATTGAGGAGAACCAAGTATAGTTTAGAATAGAACACGAACCGTATATTCAAATTTTAGAACTTTCCAATCAAATTACCTTCTATAGATAAATTGAGACCTTGAAATGGCCATCAAAAACACAAATTATAAATCTATGAAAAAGCAATCAATGAATTCAAGCTATCCATTCCTTCATTCTAATCTTCTCTCAGATATCTAAGTGAAAAAACGAACAGATAATTCCAATAAATATAAGAATGCAACAGAATTACATGAGAAAAGGAAAAAAGAAGCCCTGACCTTACTAATTAGGGAATATCTCTGCAAGCAACTTCTTGTAACGCTTGATTGGCTGCCTTGAAGAGGATAACGGAGCTCTAATGGCTGATTATTAAACCACCACTATTACCGCCATCTCTATTGCACTGGTGCTTTCACGGCCACCAGCAAGACAGCAGATCGGTATTCTGATGCCAAATTGATGCACCGACAAGAAGCAACCTCAACGATCTCCATGCATACAAGCCCTATTTTGAAGTAAAATGGGAGAGAGGAAGGGGGATAAGAAGGCAGCAGCACATAAGGGTAAGGCTTTAGGGATTCAGAAAAAATGAAACCCGCCAACATTTATTTTATTTCGCTCAAAAATTCATGAATTTAGCTGCAACATTGCTGTAGCAAAATTGACTGCAGCATGGCTGTAGCAAAATTGACTATAATATTTTTTCAAGCTAAAAATTTTATGAGTGTTATATTCTCTTAATTTAATTATTTTATTATATTTTATAATAATTGATCATAATTAACATTATTGAATATAAATATAATAATTATTTTAATTTAATTAGTTAAATTTATTAAAATAAATGGTTTAATTAAATATAAATAAAATTTAATTATTAAAAATCAAAATTACATAAAAATAGTTAAACATAAAATTTGAAATGCATGCTCAATTAGACGGCCAAATAGCATACCAACAATTTCAAATTTAGAAAATAAAATCAAAGGAGATAAAGTGTAATTTTACCTCTCAACTATGAAGAGAATAGTATTTTACAAAATTGTATTGTCGTCAATTAGTTACAACATGTTGTTAATTTAGCTACAACATTATTTTCGCCAATAGAGGAATATGAAGAGAATAACATTTTGCAAAATATTGTCACCAAGTAGCTACAACAGTGTTGTCACTTATTTAGTTACAATATTGTTATCGCCAATAGATAGATATGAAGATAATAGCATTTTGCAAAATTCACGACAACAATATTAGCTACAACTATGTTGTCGCTAATTTAACTAAAACATTATTGTCGCCAATAGAGGGATCTAAAAAGAATAGTATTTTGCAAAATTGGCGATAATATTGTTGTAGCTAATTAGCTACAATGATGTTGTCGTTAATTTAACTACAACGATGTTGTCGCCAATAGAGTGATATTAAAAGAATAGTATTTTACAAAATTGACGACAACATTGTGGTCGGCAATTAGCTACAACGGTGTTGTTGCTAATTTAGTTATAACACTGTTATCGCCAATAAAAGGATATGAAGAGAATAGTATTTTGCAAAATTGGCGATAACATTGTTGTCGTCAATTAGGTACAACACTGTTGTCGCTAATTTAGCTATAACATTATTGTCGCCAATAGAGGGATATGAAAATAATAGTATTTTGCAAAATTGGCAACAACATTGTTGTAGCCAATTTAGCTACAACGATGTTGTCGCTAATTTAGCTACAATATTGTTGTTACCAATAGAGGGATATGAAGAGAATAGTATTTTGCAAAATAATGTTGTCGCCAATTAGCTAAAACACTATTGTCGCCAACAAAGTAATATAAAGATAATAGTATTTTGCAAAATTGGCGACAACAATTAACTACAACGTTGTTGTCTCTAATTTAGCTACAAAGATGTTGTCGCTAATTTAGTTACAACATTATTATCGCCAATAGAGGGACAACATTGTTGTTGCCAATTAGTTACAACGGTGTTGTCGCCAATTTAGTTAAAATATTATTGTCACCAATAAAGAAATATGAAAAGAATAGTATTTTGCAAACCAATTAGCTACAACGATGTTGTTGCTAATTTAGCTATAATGGTATTGTCGCTAATTAGCTACGACATTGTTGTCGCCAAAAGTATTTTGTTAAATTGACGACAACACAATTAGTTACAACGGTATTGTCGCTAATTAGCTACAACACTGTTGTTGTCAAATCTGCTTTTGTCATCGCAATTATTTGCGCCAAAATTTTGGCGTCTGATATTAGCAACAAGAATAATTTATTGTCGCTAATTTGTCACAATATTTGTTTCATACCAAATCTTTCAATATTTGTGACGAAAGTCATTTTTTGTCTCCATATTGTGCATTTAGCAACAAATTTTATTGTTGTTGCAAATTTTCGTCGCTATTCTACATTTTTTGTAGTGGGAATCTGCTCAAGAAATATCTCATCCGATTTCAAAGAGATAATATAAATTGATGGTTATGTATGGAAGAATATCTCTCGAATCACAAAAGATTTTTATTATCTGGAGTTTGAGGTAAAAAAATAAATTACATTATTTGTTTTAAAATGGTTGATTTCATACATTAATGAGATTTATATTATACTTTACAAGTACTTATATTATGTATTTTTTTATCAAAAAGAATTTTTTTGCCATTCAAAACTTGATGATGTAATTTATGAAGTTTGGAAAAGGTGTGCCGGTGCACGATATAGAGAATTTGTTGCTAATTTAAGCAGGAGTGGTGTATGACCTTCTTATTTTTTTGAAGAAATACAGGATTGTTGGTAGCGATACTGGACATCAATCGAAGCAATCTCCATTTTAGAGAGGAATTCTACAAATAGACGAGAAGGCCCGGATGGAAAGAGTCTACCCCTGCACATTGGAGGATCTATGAGCCATCAGGAGCATGTAGAGAAACTGGTGAGTATAGGAATTTTACTCTTAATTATAGTTTTATTTATGTATTAACTAAACCCAATTACACTTTAATTTAATCTAATGTATGAATTTAGAATAAAAATGTATGGTTATTATGGAAAATGATAGTTTCATAAATATCTGTTTTCATGTATGACTGTGTTGAGAGAAATTTTTTGTTTCACACGGGGAGGGGGGGGGGTAAATATTACAAAAATAGAGGAAATTCTATTGAAATTTTTGTAAAATTGAGTTTATTTGTAACTTCTCATGTTATGCTGGAAAAGTCCATGAGTAGGAAGCATATATACCTTCAAGTCCTTTTGCACATCCACACAAAAAAAAAAACATAATGGTTAGACATTCATCAACATCCATTGTAGATAACTCAATGTATGTAACATTTATATATTAATATTAATTTAATATAATTATTTTATGAAATTATAGCTAATTAATTGTAACTATTATAATGATAGGAGCAAATACAAGAGATCCTCATTCGACAGTAGCAGAACTTTGAAAATATCGATGAGAGTCGGATATATTTTCAAGCAATTGGTGGCAAGGACAGTCGTGGAAGGATTTTTGGCTTAGGTTATATTGCTTCCACATTCCATTCGCATTCCACCACATCATCCACAGCTACTTCTAGTAGGCGGTCCCAAGCCATTGAAAGAGTCATTCAGCTAGAGAACACAATTGGCATATTACTGGAATGCAAGCTACAGAATGAGATGGAAGAGTTGAAAACCAGGGGCAACACTCCTTCACCCACTCCATAGTTTATGTTTGTAATATTTAGGTACTAAAACTAGTTTTATGTTTTGTTTTGATACTCATGTTATGTTTTTCATATTACAATTTCTATTGTCATACATTACAATTTTCATATTATACTACCAATCAGGATATTTGCTTAAATTGCATTACAAATCTGAATTATATTTATTTATAAACAATAAATTTTGATTGAAACTAAAAATTATGCGAAGCTACAAAATTATTACCCAGCTAAAATTTATCAACGAAATTCATAAATCTGTTGCTAATTTAAATGACGGAAATAATTTTTCGTCTTTAAATTTAGCTGTAGAACTTGTTATTTCCATCGTTAAATTTTGGTAATTTAACCATTTCAAGACATTTTATATTGGTGGATTTTACGACTGATTTTAAATTCTGTTGTTAAAATTACCAATGGTATTGATTTCCAATTTACCAACGCTCATATCTACAACAATCCTTTCTGTCATTAATTTTCATCGTTAATTTTGATTAGCGACGGAAATTATTGATTTTCTGTTGGTAATTTCTGTCATTAAATGAGCATTTTCTTGTAGTGCAGTAGATGGTAGGAATCTTGTTTACAAAATGAGATTAGTGTTACTTTTGTGTGGAAGCCTTCCGTTTCTTGAAATTAATTTCAATTATTATCATTTTTTTTTCAATATATAAATTGACTTAACCACAATCCTAAATAAGAAAGAAAAATAGGAAATAAGAACCAGTTTAACAGTTATCTGTCGATAATTTTTATATTTCATGGATTCTGAAGATGGGTACAAAAGTGCCTTGAAAGGCCAGAAACGCACTTTTGAGGCACTTTTGTATATATGGATCATAAACATATCAAATATATATTCATAAACAACCAGACTGAGATACATAATATTGAAGTAATCTTACTTCCAGATATGCCTTGGTCGTTGAACAATGCAAGAACAAGAACCCGATTGAGCAGAGTTCTTGCCTTCTTTGAAACTCTCCAAGGAAATGATATCCCAATTACCATCATACCAGTAGGTGAAGTAGACCTCCGGCACGTTCTCAACCTTCTTATAGTCTCCCCCTTCTCCTCCATTGGGATGTAGAGCCATGATCAGCTCTAAAGGCATATTGAAAAACTCCAACACTTTTAGCTCCGTCAAGTGTTCGATGCCCAATGGCACCCTCTGCAGTGATCTACAGCTCTGCACTATCAGGTTTTCGAGATAAGGCATTGATCCTTGCTCGATGGTTATTGTGTTCAGTCTGTCTAGTTTGTTTATACCCAAGAATTTCAGCCTCTGAAACCCCTTTGCTTGAAAGCACAAAGATTCTGCATCATATACTTGTACAAATTCAAGATGTGCAAGATTTGGCAGATGCTGAAGTAATAACAATGGATCATGAGTTAATCCACTCCATTTTAGTACCACCTTGGTTAAACTATCAAGTGAAGATATCCATTCTGGTAACTTCTCGAGATGTCCTATTAAGTATAGCCGTTGAAGGAACCTTGGAGGAGATGATAAGTTCTCAAGGTCGATCTCATTTTCTTGTAATGAAGAAACAGACAGTGCACGAAGGTTTCTCATCCTTTCAATGGAGGAGCACAACGCCTTTCCATCTTCTCTCTTTAACTTTATAACGCCAAGCCTCCTCAGCCTATTCAATTTCCCAAGCTCTGGTATAAGATTGTTGCCTTGATTTGCCTCCACAAAGCAAAGCTTTTGCACAGACTGTAGACTTCCTATTTGAGCTGGTACCTTGAAACCATATTTGGTTTGTATCTGATAATCAGATTCAATTTCGTAACGATAGACTAGCAAGTGGCAAAGCTTGTGAAGCTTTACAATCTCAGCAGGCAATTCTGTCACATAGGTATGCTTCAAGTCCAAGGTTTCTAGGTTCTTAAGCTTGCCAATAGAGCTTGGAATAGAATTCACCTTAGTGTTCCTCAAACTAAGATATTTCAGTAGGTACAAGTTAACAACTTCATTTGGAAACTTCTTTAATGGTGTGCCTTCCAGATCTAAGACATTTAGTAGCCTTAAACGGCGAGAAGACAAGTTCAGTGAGGATTCAGCTAAAGGATCTAAGCCCCAAAAAAAGAGCAGTGAACGTGGCCTAGAGGCAATGACTGCTTGCTGTATGTTAGGCATGACATTATGTACCGATAAGCGGCGAACTTTTTCAGGCCATATCAGTTTTTGTTCAGTAGCTATTGCAGCAAAATCTTGATATTTTGACATCAAAATTATCATTTGTAGAAGAATGTCATGGACACGGCATGTTTTGACCCGTCCATCGCTAGTTTCTTCTACCACTTGGACTAAGCTTCTTTTTATGAGTTCATCCAGGTAACCTTCTGCAACTTCCTCCAATGTCATTCCTTCTTTTTCTATCACAAATCCTTCGGCTATCCATAACCGAACAAGTCTCATGTGCTGGATTGGACTGCCAGCAGGAAAGATACTAAAATACAGCAAACAATATTTGAGATAGTAAGGCAAATCATTGTAACTCAGAGACAATATGCTTTTCAATCTGTCATCATTTTCCAATGCAGCACCGAGAGTACGGTAAAGCAATTCCCATTCATCAATTCTATTTCTGTCCTTCGTTGCAAGAACACCAGCAATAGCCACAATTGCAAGTGGATTTCCCTGGCATCTGACCAGGATTGTTTCCAAGACATCCTTCAAATGTGAAGGACAAGGGTTGTTTTGAAATATTTTTCTGGAAAACAAAATCCAAGCCTCTTCTTGAGATAATGGATTCATATTGTAGACTTTTTCCAGGGATGCGGCAAAGGTAACATCATGATTCCTTCTTGTGATCAAAATTCGGCTTCCACATCTATTCTTCGGCAATGCTCGCTCAAAATCATCCCAAGCTCTGGCATCATCCCAAGCTCTGGCATTAGACACATTATCCAGGACAATAAGATACCTCCTCTCCTGAAGGAACTCATTGATCACTGTTCTGAGTTTAACATTGTCCATGCGGTCCACTCCTTGATGATCTGACATGCGAAGCACATGGAAGAGTTGCAGAGAAATATCTTTCAGGAGGTCTTCTGTTGTAAAAGATTGAGAGAGATTGATCCAAGCACGAAACTCGAACCGTTTCTTCACTTCTTTATTGTTATATACTTTAGACACCAAGGTGGTCTTGCCCATACCACCCATTCCAACCACTGAAACAACTTCACGTTCAGCTTTGTCTTCAAAGAGCCACTCAATAAGCTTCTTTTTGGGGCGTTCAATGCCCACTGGATTAGCTTCTTCAAGTTTAAAGGCCTCCCTCAATCTCGGCGGTCTTTCACGGGTAGATCTCGAACCTTGTTCCATGATATTGTTTTTTATCAAGTATCTTCTATGTGTCTCTGAGATTGTTATCACTCTGGTCTTGATGCGCTGCATCTTTAGAGCAATCTGATGCCGAGCTTTTAAACTCTTGACGAAGTGAAAGATCTTTTGAAGAGAAGCATGGAATCCATTCCCATTATCATAAGTGAGATGCAACTTGAAATCATCAAGAGCGTCTTCAAGGTCATACACAAGATACCTCACTTTCTTCATAAACACTTTGAGCTGAGAGTCAGTGTCCTCCATCGCCTCTG
Organism: Excoecaria agallocha; assembly: GCA_037975025.1. Classification (NCBI taxonomy): domain Eukaryota; kingdom Viridiplantae; phylum Streptophyta; class Magnoliopsida; order Malpighiales; family Euphorbiaceae; genus Excoecaria; species Excoecaria agallocha. The sequence goes on along the minus strand of CM075806.1, from coordinate 119,926,206 downwards.
CAACTCTTAAAAAGGCCTTCATGAACTCAAGTTCATCATTGATGTACTCAGCTTCATCTCGAACACCCGACAATAGGTTCCCCTCATTTTGGAGAACTTCAGTAAGCTTAGTAATCAGAAATATCACTGAACCTTCGGCCATGCCTTGGACAGGTCAGAGATTTGCGGTCTATATATGTAGAGATTTAATTGGCAGAAATGTAATAGGTGGATGGAGCTTGCTATCAGGAAGGAGAAAGATGTTTGTTTTTTGGGTGTTTTTCAAAGAATAGAAGAGATTGCTCGAAGAGGAGGTTATGTTGTGAAGCTCCAAGTTTTGACAGCCTGCACCATTGTTTTATAGCTTGTTGCAGAGTTAGGTCAATTAGCCAAGGTAGCAAGAAACATAGAATTTCCCTGCCAAGTTCCATCTCCATAGTCTATATAGCATATTATCTTATCCCTTGGCTAATAGATCACGCTACACGGTCTTGTGAAGCTACCTCGAAACCTGTTGAATTCAACTGCCAATAGTCTTGTTGGCTTCTGTGCACACAATTTCCAGATTCTTGAATCTGAGTAATGTCACCAAAAGTCAAATACCGTTTTTAATCTATTTTCTCATGAAATATGAAAGGAAAAGAAATAATCTGATAACTATTACGAAGCTAACACTCAATAAAAAGTAAAAAGTGTAAGAGTCTCTAATTTGATTCTTAGTAGCGATATTTTTGTAATTAAACATTATGTATCTCTTGAAAAAAAAAATTCATTGGATACGTAAAACCTTTGCTCTACTCACGAAATTCAGATAGTTGAAACTTTCTAAAGCCATCACTTTCATATATTTTACTTGGCAACTAGTAGATTCAATCCCTTCATTGGGAAGAAAGGCAATGTGGGTAAGATGGTCTGAGACGCTAACGAGGAATTGTTCCTGGAAACTTACTTTATTATTTCCAATCGAATGAGTGTAATGAAAGAAATTTATAACATATTATTTAATGAAAGACACAACTTGAGCCCAGTTTGCATAATTATATAATACTCTATTAGAGTCTCTATCCATTTTACTTATATTTTTATTCTATTTGACAATTTTCAAATTTCAAAAATTAATTACGCATTTTTTTATCCTTACATATGCATAAAAAATAATTAATACGACTAAAAAGAATTAGTAAAATGACATTTTGGTAAGTTGTAACAACTATTTTATAAAATTTATATTAATTAATAATTTTTTAATCTGTATAAAAAGTTGAAAATTATGGCATAGAGTGAAATCGAAAGATTGTTATTTTTCAAGCGGATAACTTTTTATGTACATAATAAAGAAGCATCAAAGTCGAAGCATTGTTGAGTAATGAATCAGATAAAAAGAGCCATTGCACTCTTCGGATATAGATTTTGAATTTGAGTACTTGACACATAAAAGAAAAACTGATTAAGATACTTGTCAGAATAAATCAGAAAAGCTGGTTTGATTGCCAAGAAAATGATAGGAGATATTGATCAATTCTGTGATGCGTGTCTTCATTAAATAATGTTTTTTCTTGGTCAAGATTCCCAAGTTTGGCAACAGAAAGTCTAAACAAACAAGACGAGACAAAGCTAAAATAAAAAAAGCTTGGGTTATATATATATATATATATATATATATATATATATATATATATATATATATATATATATATATATATATATATATATATATATATATATATATATATATATATATATATATATATCAAGTGTGATAAATAAATAATTACAAACCTATTATAAATTGATTTGGTTATAAAGGAGTTAGATCGATTACTTATCGATTCATAAATGACCCAAATAGATCGAATCAAGTGACCCCTTTATTTTTTACAGATTTTTGCGAAATAAATATTAGTATACTTGTGTACTAGCAACTAGAATTCTTTCATTTTCTCCAATTCAATCAATTTCTTTTGTTTCCATTATATATATATATATATATATTAATGCAGTTCCATAAATTAGTTGGTGGATAGATTTTTTAGTACCATTTATTCATTTAACATTAACATTGGCATTATTTTTCCTAGTTCAGTACCTGACTTTCGGGACTTAATCATGAACATCAAATGTGAATATTATTTCATCTCTGTAATCACTTTTTGTCTTTTTCATACAAATTAAAATAATGACTAAAAATTTTCTTTACTTTAAAAAATACTTAAAATTGTTCTTAATTAAAATAGTAAAAAGTAACAAAAGAAATATATATTAGTGCATTCAAAATATTAAAATAAAGGTAAAGCAGTTTTTTTTAAATGTAAAAACTGAAAACTAAAAGAAAAAAGAAAAGAAAAGAAAAGAAATCCAAGGTTGTTTGAAAATTATTTAGAAAAATAGAGTTGAATCAACTACCTGTCCATTAAAAGCAAATTTTGTATTGATATTGCTAGTAGGACCAACAATTTCAATAAATGGGACCCATGTAGATGTTGCATAAAACATCGAAGCCGCCATTGTAAGTAATGGTTTCAATGTAGTCTAAACTGGAATCAGTTCGAAGAACTCTGATTTTCCTGAGCTTTTTTCCTAATAAAAATTATTTGTTTTTAAATTTTTCTTTTCTCTCATCATTATTCTCTTCATTAAACTTCCAATCTGGGATCCTGATATTAATTATACAGGATCTATGAGTCTAGTTTGGGCTTCATAGGACAGTCCACCGGTAGCATGTGAAGCCTTTATTTTAGATGGTCATAGTTGGTTCAAGCTAGATTCATAGTCCCCTGCCTTATTGGTATTAGAGCCTTCCAATTGCTGTTTAATGTTGAAGTAATGGTAAGAGAACCTCACTCATCATGTCTGTAACCAGAACTCCATCTTCACTTTCTCTTGTTCTCAAATCTAAAACTACCTAGAAAGTAGATTACATATATGAACTTTCATTTTTACCAGACTCTCAAAAAATCTAGGATTCAAAACTTTCCTTCTTTAACCCTTATGATGCTTTTGTCAAACAAAAGACAAATCACTTTTCCAGCATCAAAACCCATATTCGACAACCCTCTTCCCAAGTTAAAGAATATGTTCAAGCCTTCACTTTTAACCAATGTCCTATAAAAGCTACTGGCCAAGAACAATTCATCGGTCTCGAAGTTTCGGCGAAATTTCCTTGTGCTTGGATTTCGACAAGGCTTTACACATATCCATTTTGGTGCTATTCGGATAGCAGTAACTTATAATGGTAGAAAAGGACTTCCTATCTTTGCCCATATAGTTCCTTTTGATTCACAATATTTGGAGTACAAATAAGCTGTAGTTGGTATTGTCCTAACTTTTTTAAATGTTCACACTGTCATGTTCACTTTCTACCCAAATTTCAATATGAGGCTACTAGATCCCCATGTTCTCAACAACTTGAAGATTCAAACTTAAATCATTGGTGTTAATCAGGTCCAGACCACTGATATTGCCACACTCCACTACCAGATGATCTATCGAGTCCAGAATCATGCTCTGGATCTCACTCTTCTCGCCTCTTCTAACGCTCTCAAGATTACTGTTGATTCAACTCAAGTTCCTACTGATGTTCATATTCCCAAATAACTTACTAAAGAATAATTGTTTACTTACTAAAGAATAATTGCTTGAGTTCTTTCCTTGATCATGGCTCACAAGCTATGAACAGATTTATCAATAGAAATAAGCAGTGCAATCTACTAAGCATATCTTTATTAAGAAAAAAGATGGTCTACTTGAAACTCGATTCTGCTCTCCAAAAGATGATTCTCCAAAGTTATCCACTACCTTGATCTTCTTTACTCAATTTATGCTTCAGTCTCTTTCCTCTTTCCAGCAGGAAATAATCTCGATTGAAGCCTTTAGAGAAGATGGACACGGTTTAAAAGAGATGACCATTGTTTATGCTTTTAAAAGAGATAGCCATTATTTTTTGGGTGAATATGACTATGATGACTGTTATGAAGCCTCTCTTGAAGTTTAACTTGATAATAATGATGTTTGTAGGAGACGACAAAAAGCAAAGAAAAAAGTTTCCTCTGAAGTAAGATTTCAAGATCACCTCGATGAGGATGATGATCCTTCTATTGGCATATTAAGTGAACCCTCTGGCAAGTATGATTATGTTGTTCAATACACACCGCCACCTCATTATAATTCCTCACCACCACCTCCATCTCCGCTATTAACCCATGTACACCTTCCCCTAAATTGTCTAAACCTAAACCATAATCTTGTGCTGAATAGTCTCTTATCTGGCAGCCAAAGCCTAATCAACCATCTTTACCTTCCCCTATTATTATCATGTATCAACCTACTGCAGCATATACCGATGAGTTTCCTTCTCTCCAAGAAACCACAAACCTAAACACTAAAATTTGCACAATTCCTTTTGTAAGTCTTCGGGTGTTTCCACTGAAGGAGTTCTTCACTTTATCTAGCCTGCCAAAGCAATTTTGAATTGGAAAATAGAGAATGCTTTAGTTCAAAAAAAATACTTCATAGGATTGAGACAAAGGTTAACCATGTCTCTTCCCGTGTTGATACTTTAGACTCCAAGATCTCTTCTTAAAACTCCGTTGCCTGTCAATGACTACAGCCCTTCAAAGTCAAGTTATGAAACCGTATCATCAGCTTACCACTTTTATCACTCAGAAGGTTTATAATTCTACTTTCACCTAGAAAGGTTCTCCTGTTACTAAACTTGAAGTAGAGATTGCAACAATAAAATGAGATCTTCAAAAATCTACAACATTTGCTCCTATAACAATGTCATTCCCTTTTTATAGTCCTTCACTTGCTCCGTACACCCATCAACCTCTTATTCAAATTTCACTATACTTTGAGCCTTCTCAGGCTAATCTTGACAGTTTAGTCTACTCCTATGAACTTTTCATGCAACAACTTTGTAAATTGCCTAAAATGTCACCCACTACCATACCATCTACCACTCCCATTTCACCATCTACCTAATCTCCCCAAACCACACCTCACTCCACATCTATAATTAACCTAAAAGACAAACAGAAAGGAGTTCTTATTGAAGGACCTCTATCCTCCCATATTATCTAACCTTCTAATACCTTTGTGGATGTTTTAAAACAAAAAGCTTTACAATCCAGTCTACTATCTCATCTGCCACATTTCCTTTTAAGTCTTCTTCCACTTTCTTTGAATCTGATTATTCCAAAGAAGATCCAGATCTAAAACATTTCTCCATTTTTATGGTAGATCCTCAAGCAGAAAGTACTACTACTGATTTGGCACAACCAACCCAACCTTTTTACACTGAAGAGCCTTTTGAAGAACTCCTAATAATGATGAAAAAGTTGATGGTAGATCATTGCCTTTAAAACCACTTTCTTCAAAACCATGGTTGACTTTTGAAGATATTCCTTCTCGTAAATGGAGAGACAGGATACAAGAATTTTATGCTTGAATTGAACTTCATATGCATTGACCCAATGCTCAGTTCTAACAAGTTCTTATTGAATTCTCTTCTCATTTTGTAGGATGCTTACGAGAATGATTCGTTCTTTTGGATGAATATTCAAAATTATAGTTTATCACTTGTGATTCTATTGCTTATGTTCTCCAAAAGAAATAAATTGAGTTTGTTAAAAACTAGCCAGTTTGATGAAGCAGCTACGAATGATTGTTTCAAGATGAAATGTTGTTTTTTGCTCAGATGAGATCTTTACAAGCTTTACAAAAGGATTTCTAAGCTTTTTTTACCTCCTTAATGGTGCAAATGATCCTAATCTAAAGCAAGGTTTCTTATCCTCTATTCCTAATGAATTGTCCAACCATACCATGTTTTTGATTTAAGAACAAGGAATTTAGCTCAATTCTCTTTCTCTTGGAGAAATCTACCAAAAGATTCTTCTCGGACTTAATTTACCAAAAGATTTTTCTCGCACTTGATCACCTTTGTACCCAACAGAATTTGGTAAAATACCTTCTAAAGAGAGAAAAAGATCCACACCTTAAAGTTGCTTGTGGATTCCCCGATTTGCATATCAAATGTCCTCCTAAAAAGAACTACCATTGTGAGCCTCGTAAGTGATTCTCCTTCTATAAGAAGTATTAATGGTGTGTATATCCCTTCAATAAGGGTAAGAAGATTAAGTTCTTCCAATGAAAGAAAACTCATCAAAAAGGAGATCGATGTTATGTTTGTGAGAAAAAAGGCCATTTTACAAAAAAAAATCTCAATAAACCAAAACGGTCACTGAATATTATTCAGCAAACTCAACAGACATCTTTCATAAATTTCCATAATGCTGATGTTGAATCCATTTTCCCCATCAATGATGATGCAGATCTATACACCCTTTTTGTAATCCAATATTCTGGCTCTAAATCAGAAGATGACTTGCTATTAGATGATTGCTTGTTAGACATTGTTGCCATTAATGTCCAACAAAATCTAAGACATTATTCTTCCCCACATTTGAAACTGATGATGATAGAACACATACTTTTCTCACACTACCTATCATAACCAGAAAACACACTTGATTTTTCACCTCATCATCGAGTTTTTCAAAACTTAGAACCCAATCCCATCTTTTCATCACACCCCATACCTTTAGTATATGTTCTCATCTATCCTAACAAGCATGCTAAGCCCATCCAAGTTATTGCTTTCATTGATACTAGTACCTATAATAGAATCCTCAATCCAGTCATTCTTCCACCAAAATATTAAAAACCCCATATCCAACATTTTCAAGCTACTAATTAGGGCATTCTTATAGTCAGACTTAAGACCAAACAACCTATAAAGATACAATTATTTCCCAGTTGTTATGCATGGATTCATGCTCTTGGTTCAGCCCTTTCTGGTAAAGATTTGGTCCTTGATTTTGACATATATTGCTAGTTATCCAAACATTATGTCCAGCCCACTAGACTTTATTTTAGAAACCTCTCTCAATCTTACACTGCTTAGCCCATACTGTTCACTATTCAATACCCAAATCCTTTTGCTGATCTCCAAGCCTAACTAGAGAACGAATGTTGTGTTTCATCCCATTCTAAATTTCTCACTAAAACACCCATCACCTTTGTGGACCCATTCCGAATTTCATATTACTTTTTCTTTTAAAAAATCATAAGACATAAACCCAACAAAAATAACTCACCCCCTGAAGATTACAATCTGGTTAAAAAAGAATGTACTCGATTGTTAGCCCAAGATTTAATTGAGTCCACAAAGTCAAATTGGGCCTTTCAAGCCTGTTTTGTAAACAAATGTTCTGAATATATCCATGGACATAAAATATTTCTAAAAGACAATAAATACCCTTTACTAAAAATTTTCTCCCTTTTTCCTTTCCACCACAAAGCCCGTATCTTTTTCAGATTTGACCTCAAAGTTGGTTTTTGGCAACTTGGTATTAACCCTCTTAATTGACCCAAAACAATCTTTTGCATTCCTGACTTCCATTATCAATGGACCGTTATGCCATTTGATTTTAAAGTTGCGCTTTCCCTTTTTCAGCAATCTAAGATCCGTATCTATAAACCTCTACTCCATCATGCATTGGTTTATATTAATGATATTCTCTTTTTTATCCTAATATTCAATTCCATCAGGAATATCTCCACCAATTCATCAATATTACCAAAGACCATAAAATCATAATTTTCTCCTTAAAAATGATCATTGCCAAAGATGAAATTCATTTTCTCAATATGCATTTTTATAATGGATCATACAAACCTCAACCCCACCTAGCCTCTAAACTTTTCAACTTTTCAGATGCATATCTATCAGTCAAATAAGTCTAACAATTTCTTAGCATTGCCAATTATATTTTCCAATTCATTTCCCATTTTAATTTTTTGGCCAAACCTTTAAATTAACTTTTGAAAAAGAATCATCCACCTTAGTTTGTCACTCACACTCAGTTTGTTAAAAAGATCAAGAAAGTCACTCAGAATTTGCCACCTCTTCATATACCATCCAATGGCAAATAAATTTTTCAGATAGATGTCAGTGATAAATGTTGGGGTGCAGTCCTTCTCGAAGAAAAAGATAATAAAAAATATATTTGTAGATATGCAAGTGGATAATTCAAAGACTCTGAATGTCATTATCACTCTACTTTCAAAGAAATTTTAGCTGTAAAGTATGGCATAAAGATATTTGAATTTCACTTGATTGGAAATCACTTTACAGTTGTCATGGGCTACTCATCTTTCCCAAAAATGCTTTCTTTCAAGGGCAAAAGTATTCCATATCAACAACTTCTTTAACGGGTAAAATGGTTCAGTAAATATAACTTTACTATCAAGCATATAAAGGGACACAAAAATTTCATCCCAAACTATCCATCTAGACTACCAAAATCACCAAAACTTATCACAACAATCTCCTCTCTTCTTTTTATTGTTTGCCATGGATCATTTAAAACCTAACCCCAATCCTAAACACAATGTTAATCCCATCCAATATCTTTCAGCCATCAAAAAATACTCTTCTCTTCCCACCTATATCCTCAATAATCCTATGCCCATTAAACTCTTTGCCAAACGACATTGCTTTCACTTCATACATATTTTCACTAAGAGAAAAAATGTCCCTGACGATGCTAATTTTTTTCATATAGATCAACCTTGGTCTATCCTCTTCAAATTCTCACAACACTTTACTCTTTATAAGGAAGAAATTTGGTTTTTATAGTGCCTCTCTACTCTATACACTCATGCCATCCTTTTCCCACTGATCAAAAGTTATGAGATTTTGAATACTATTGAGAATCAATCTTCTTTGCATTGGTAATTTATTGAATGGTATGCCTTCATCTCTTGGTAGAGTTAAGAATTTCCTAAGCACATTCAAGACCTCCAACTCTAGAAGAAACCTGAAGTTGTAACAAGGAATTACACTGTTATTTACTTCTTCTTCTCTCAACCATATGTTTGGAACCTTCCCAAGAGGTTTTATGGACTCATAATCAAGCTTTCTATTGATGCACTTTTGACACAAAAGACTATTGCCAATCCTCCAATTCAACATTCCCTCCACCATGCCCTATGTGACTTTAATAATATTGATTCACATGCCTTACATCCATCTGTCCTTGATACTGTTAAATCATCTTCTCAACCTAATATGCTTCAAGACTTACTATTCAAAGATTTTCTGGACCTATGACTATTTTCAAATCTCTTTGACAATGATTTCACTGAACCATTCGACTCCACCACTCAAGATTATTTATCTGCTTTTGAAAAAGAATTTTATCAAAATCCTCAAAAAGATAAAGAAAAAATGAAAGTAGAACTTGATTTGACTCCAGATCTTAGTGAATCCGACACAAACCCCGAAGATTTGAAGATGTCACCATCTAATGAGCCTATTAAAGTTAAAGGGTGAAACTTATCATTATGACATCTTATCCTACTTTATTAAAGTTGCAATCTTTCTTACTTTTGTTAGTGTTGTCAGAAATCTTATCCCACTTTGTAAAAGTAAAGCTTATCCTGCTTTGTGTTTGCTTATGTCATTAGTGATGTAATTTTCCACTATGTAGATCTATATAAGCTGGTTGTACCAGTCCAAAAAAAATCAAATTTTCTTGAGCTTTCTTCCTTTTAATAAATATCATGTGTTTCTAAATTTCTTTTCTCTTATCTTTATTCTCTTCATTAAACTTCCAATCATGGATCCTGATAGTAATTATACAAGATCTATAAGTTTGGTTTGGCCTTAAGAGTGTAGCCTACTAGTGGCATGTGAAGCCTTTATTTTGGATAGTCATAGTTGGTTCAAGCTAGATTCATAATCCCCTGCTTTATAAGGGATCTAACGTTTAAAGCTTGAAATATTTTTAAAGAGTATGAAAATGTCAGTAGCTTTAAGAGGGGGACAAGTATGAGTTCGATCGGATCAATAAGCTAAATATGAATCTCCAGTACTTAAAAGCATAAAAAAAAAAAAAACCCAGTCATCCAACGTTACTAAAACATTATGAGCCGCGGTATAATGTATGATAAGTGAGAAAATATACATATAAAAAAAAGAAAGAAATGTTACTAGAATATTGAAAATTTTAATAATTAAATAACATTATGAATCGGAGTATAATAAATGATAAAAGAGAAAATGTTAAAAAAAAAAAAAAGCTTACCCTATATTAGTCTATTTATAGGCTTTGGCGATAACCTTAATTGCCATAGATGAACTTTGGTAAAGGATAACAAAATTTATACCACGGTCAAGTTTAACTTGGCCTTTGGTAATTAAAGCTAATTGGGCCTTTTTAGCTCTTTTAAACCATGATAAAAGGAAAATAAAAATGCAGCCTTATCATTTGTTCCTCCAAAAGAGTTTATCGCAAAAAATAATTAGATGTGCATACGATTAGACGATACATATATATGTATACCACATGTATTCTCGTACTGCATCATAACCCCTATAATTAGATAAATAAAGAATTTAATATTTGTGCAAAGCATAATACAGTTCTAAAAATATAATAGGCTAGACATTTATCATTTTATCAACCCATATTTCTTTTAGACAAAATTGCAATTACTGGTTTTTTGAGGTCTCAAAGCTATGTTTAAAGAAGATCATATATTCAATTTGGCAATTTTTCCCATGTTAAACTGTTTTTAATTTTGTTATTGCATATATGGATGAGTTTTATTTTCTTAAATTTATGAAAATATATATATGTTATAGAGAGACAAATGGAACCCATTGGTTGTTCGATAAAAAATTCAGGTAATAAGGAAAATTTTAAAACTGTTAGTAGTTGATATTTTACGAGCCAATTTGTACGTAGTAAAATTAGAGGTGCTGAACTTTCTCATAATAAGGAAAATTTTAAAAATGGTACCAGTTGATATTTTATGAGCCAATTTGTAGGTAATAAAATTAGAGATTTTTATATAAATGCATAAAAAATAAAATCAACTTTTAATATTACGTAGCTATCATTTCATCTTTCACATCTATTATTTACTAAAATTCTTATTTCAAAAATATCATGCTTATAGATCATATCATTTCATCTTTCACATCTATTATTTACTAAAATTTTTATTTCAAAAATATCATGCTTATAGATCAATTTTCTCGCAAATTCTTATTGTCTTCTGCGATTTTTATTTTCCATCCATTCTTTCGATTTCTTTCTCCATATCAGTATCTCTCTTCTATTCTATTGCTATCGAACTTCTCTTTCTGAGTGTGAAAAGAAACACTAGAAAATAATCACTATGCGAGCACTCTCTCTCTCCTTGAACTCTGCCATTTTATCTCTGTAAAATGCTATGTTAATTTGCCTGAAAATCTTGTTGTTGATCTTATATGGAAGAAGAATCTCGCAATTGGTAAGTATCGCTTCAAGTGCATTGGCAAAAAAAATAGAGAAGATGAAGCCATGGCTAAGAAAAGAGAGAGAGAGAGAGGAACAACTTTAATTTTTGAAGGAATTGTATAAAATCAAAATTTAATTAATCTGATTGTCTTATTCTAGAAATCGTATATTATTCTCCATATATAATATACAATACATTCTTACAGAAGGAAACAAATTCATTACTCGAGCAATAATGACTTCATTTGTCAATCCTTCAATCTTAGAAGCAATTAAATATTTTGAAAAAATAAAAAAATAAACAGCCATTTAAATCTAATCCATAGTATAATTAAGCAACTTAAAGCCAATTGGGATAAAAATAAAAAATAAAAAAAGAAGAAAATATATTGATTATGTTTGTGCGATTACCGTAAGAAAGTAAGAATTGTGGATGGAGAAGCCAGCAAGAAAGGGAACTGAGTGTTAGAGTAAATAATATCTTTATTTAGCTGTTTATTTATCCTTCTGTTACAATATAAATCCAGCAGCTGTCATACTTATCATCACAGCTCTGGACTCATACTCTATGTATATATGTACTCTGTACACTTACTGCAAAACAGGGCTTTTGATACAAAATCATCAATATTCCTCTAAATCTCATGATTATCATGGTATCAGAGCTTGACTCCAAAACAATGACTGCTTCTTCAACTTCCTCTCCCGCACCCACCATCTCATCTACACACACATTTACCATTAGCTGAAACCCACAAATTTCCTTGCCTGGAAAACTCAATTTATTCCTATTCTAAATTATCAAAACCTGCATGGATTCATTGATGAAACACTCCCTGCACCTCCAAAAACAACTGCTTCAGAGTCTGACCCTTCCCAGCAGATTTCGAACCCAGATTATCATGAGTGGTTTAAGAAGGATCAGCTTCTCCACTCCTAGCTGCTCTTTTCTCTCTCTGAAGATGTCTTCTCCTATGTTATTGGCCTGGAATCCTCTTTTCAGGTGTGGCAAGCACTGTCCAATGCCTTTTGTGCTATTTCACAAAACAGACAACTCTAGTTACACATTGAACTTCAAGAACTCAAAAAACATGATCTCTCAATTACTCAATTTTTTCAAAAGGCTAAGTCTCTTGCTGATGAATTAGGTGCTGCTGGATGCCCCATATCCACAGCGGAATTTAATGCAATATTTATCGTAAGTAGGCACTGAATTTCATCCAGTAATCACAGCACTAAATTTGTGTCCAGAACCTGTCTCTTTCTTTGAACTTCATGGACAACTTGTTGCTCATAAAGTCCTTCTCAAAAATATCCATGAGTCCGTTGCAAATATTTCTCTCAAAACCAATCCACCTCTACTACCTACTCTACCCTTCACACATCAATTTCGCCCTCGACCTTCCAGCTCAAACTCCCGGCCTTTTCAACCCAATCACCACACTTCACGTAGCAGTAATGTAATGTGTCAGATTTGTGGTAAACCCAACCATAATGCCTCTATGTGCCATCGGCGTTATCACCGTGAGAATACCATCCCATGACAGTCACATTTTTCTTCTTCTTCCACTCGTCCTTTCTCTTCAACAGTAGCCAACTATACCACCACCATAGCTCATGTTCCTCAACCTGTTTCTTGGTTTCCAGATACAGCTGCTAATTACCATATAACCCCTGACCTTCAGAGTCTGGCCTCCATTAATGAGTATCGTGGACATGACCAACTTTATGTTGGTAATGGTCAAGGACTTCAAATCACTCACACTAGTAATGGTACTCTTCACTCTTCTAATGGAAATTTACACTTGAATAATATTCTTTGTGTTCTAAGCATTAAATCTCACCTTTTATCTGTTCAAAAATTCACAGCTAACAACTCCTGTTTCTTTGAATTTTGGCCTTCTTTTTTTGTCATCAAGGACCAACGCACCAAGTAGATTCTGATGCAGGTTCCAAATGAGAATGGGATCTATCAACTTAAACCAACCAAGAAGGCTATGGTCGCCACCAAGTATACTCTTGATGACTGGCATCAGTGTCTCGGTCATCCTAATATTTCAAAGCTTTCTTCTTTACTTCGCAATAAACATATTTCTAGTTCCAATAAAGTCTTGAGTCCATGTTCTAGTTGTCAGTTAGGCAAGTTATCTAGAGTTCATTTAGCTTCGGTACTCCACTCTAGTTCTGCTCATTTTGATATTATTTTTTCTGATGTTTGGGGTCCAGCCCCTATTTAATCAAAATTAGGACATCGTTATTTTGTTATTTTTATAGATGATTTCACTCGCTTTACATGGGTTTATTTTCTCAAAAAAAAGTGATGTATACTCTACATTTATGAACTTTGAACAAATGATTGCACGCCAGTTTAATCAAAAAATTCGTGCTTTCCATTCTGATTGGGGTGGCGAATTCCAACGCCTCCATACTTATTTTAACAAAACTAGCATTCTTTACCGCATTGCTTGTCCCTATACCCATAAACAAAATGGGACAGCTAAATGTAAAATTCACCATCTTGTCGATACTAGCTTAACCCTGTTAGCTCATGCAAAACTTCCCTTAAAATTTTGGAATTTTGCTATTAAACAAAGTGCAATGTTGATTAATGTTCTTCCATCCAATATGCTTAAAAATGTCTCTCCATATCAATTATTGTTTCACAAAGTGCCAAATTATTTGTCCTTTAAGTCGTTTGGCTGTGCGATTTACCCTCTCTTGCGTCCTTATAATTAACATAAGTTTAGTTTTCGTTCTTCTCAATGTGTCTACTTAGGCAACAGTCCACTTCATTCTGCCTTTAGGTGTCTCGATCTTGGTACTGGTTGTATCTATTTGGCCCGTCATGTTCAGTTCCATGATCAAATATTTCCCTTCACTTCCCTGTCCTCATCCGCCACCTTGTCCCACACCAAAATTCCTTGGTTGCAAGTGACAACTGGTTCCCATTCTTCACAGGACTCTGTATCGGCAACCACCTTGGGTAAGACTCCTACTATACCGTTATCTCATTCTCCCTTATCTTTATCTAATATTCAATTACCTACCTTATCTCCTCATCCGGATACAACCTACCCACACTCAACCTCATCCCCACCCACCTTATCCACTACCAATCCCATTATTCCACTTTGTTATGGATCTTACAAAATTCTCTACACCTACCACCACTTCCCAAAACCCCTCACTTGTTCACCACATGAGGTTGAGGCCCTCCACTATAACACATAAACATGCACATACAGCTGTATTATCTTCCACACCCACCTCTACCTCCCCACCACCTATTGAACCTAAGAATATTACTTAAGCAAAATGCTATAGTGAGTGGCGTGATGCTATATAGTGTGAACTAAATGCTTTGAATCAAAATAAAACTTAGACTCTTGTTCCACGGCATCCTGATAAGAATATTATTGGAAATAAATGGATTTTTAAAATCAAGCGACACTCTGATGGGTCTATTGAGCGCTACAAAGCGAGTCTTGTTGCCAAAGGTTACTCTCAACAATCAGGTTTGGACTATAAGGAAACCTTCTCTCCTATTGTTAAGTTATCTACCATTTGTATTATTTTGTTCATTGCCACCATAAACTCATGGCCTCTTAGGCAATTGGACATCTCTAATGCCTTCCTACATGGAGTCCTTGATCTTGATCTGTATATGAAACAGCCAAGTGGTTTTCAAGACCCATCTAAGCCTGATTTTGTGTGTAAGCTTCACAAGTCTTTATATGGACTCAAACAGGCTCCGCGTGCTTGGTTTCAACATCTATCAGAGGTTCTTATTCACCTTGGATTTCGTTCTTCCCAATTCGATCACTCTCTGTTTGTTCTCTCTCAAGGATCCTTACTCTTTTATGTGCTTGTATATGTCGATGATATTATTCTTACATGTTCAGATCTAGGCAAGATAGATTGCTTTTTGCAGCACATCAAATCCCATTTTCCAATTCGGGATCTTGGCCCCCTCAATTATTTTCTTGGCATTAACGTCACCCCCACTGCTACTGGTCTTCTTCTTTCCCAACAAAAATATATTGATGAGCTATTATCTGAAACAAATATGCAGGATTCCAATACTTGTGCTACTCCTATGGCCACCACTCCTAACTTGAGCAAGTATTATGGTTCCCCACTTGAAGATGTTGTTCTTTTTTGACAGATTATTGGAGCATTACAGTATCGCACCATGACAAGACCTGATATTTCCTTTAGTGTCAATAAATTGGCACAATTCATGCACTATGCCACGGATAGTCACTGGTAGGCGTGCAAACATCTCCTTCGCTATCTAAAAGCCACAAAGTGCTATGGTTTGTTCATCTCTAAGCACTCAACTCTCAACATACAGTGTTTCTCTGATAGTGATTGGGCTGGCTGCTCTGACGATCTCCGCTCGACAAATGGTTATCTCATCTACTTGGGTACAAATCTCATCTCATGGTGCTCGAAAAAAAAAACCTACTGTGGCTAGCTCTTCAACTGAGAGTGAATACAAGGCTATGGCAAATACAACGGCTGAAGTTATGTGGGTCACTATATTTCTTCGTGAACTTGGTTGTCCAATTTCTTCCCCTGCCACTCTTTGGTGTGACAATGTCAGTGCCATCTACTTATGCTCCAATCCAGTCTTTCATGCCAGGACCAAACATGTGAAAATTGATTATCATTTTATCCGAGATCAAGTCAAGCGTGGCCACTTAACTATTAAATTCATTTTCAGTGTTGATCAAGTTGCTGATATTATGACAAAACCACTGGATTTATCTCTGTTTGAACTGCATCGGAACAAGCTTCGCCTATGCTCCACCCTGGCTTCAACTTGCAGAGGGGTGTTATAGTAAATAATATCTTTATTTAGCTGTTTATTTTTCCTTCTGTTACAATATAAATCCAGCAGCTGTCATGCTTATCATCACAGCTTTGGACTCATACTCTGTGTATATATGTACTTTGTACACTTACTGCAAAACAGGGCTTTTAATACAAAATCATCAATATTCCTCTAAATCTCATGATTATCACTGAGAAGTTAAGAACAAAAGCGACACACCGCAATAGCCTTAATCGTCATTGCCATCATCCTTCAGCCTATTAACAATGGATCCATTAGCAAAAACATAAATCATATCAATTTTGATGAATAACAAGATCAATTAGCAACAAATTGAACAAAAAATGTGCATAGATAAACTAACTGAAGGATAAAGGAATAGAGAAATTGATTTTGAAATAAATGAAATATATATCTCAGAAATATAAAATCCAATGTATTTTTTTACATAAAAAATA
The DNA here is from genome assembly GCA_037975025.1 of Excoecaria agallocha. NCBI lineage: Eukaryota > Viridiplantae > Streptophyta > Magnoliopsida > Malpighiales > Euphorbiaceae > Excoecaria > Excoecaria agallocha. The sequence continues at coordinate 119,909,584 of CM075806.1, read as the reverse complement.
CAGTGTATTTTTTGTAAATAAAAAATACAGTATATTCCTTTTGTACATAAAAAATATAGTGTATTTTTTTTTTACATAAAAAATACAATGTATTGTATTCGATTTCAATTTTGTAGCATTAACAATCTGATATTGTTTCTGCTATTAATGGTTTTTAACATTGTAAAATTAGGTGTTAATGATATTTAACAATCTGATACTGTTTCTGCTGTTAATGGTTTTTAGCATTAACAATCTGATACAATTAAGTAAATTTAGGTGGACATGGCTTTGGATAAGATGGAACTGGAGACACAGAATTCATATAGCTGACCCGATTTACTAATCATCTGTATTGTTTAATGTTATTGAATTTAGTTTTGCTCAATGAAATGAATTGTTCACCATTATCGTAGCAAAGATAGAAACAGTGTCCAAGGATTTGCAATTACTTAAAATCAAGGCAGTGAATATGGCTTTGGACGGATGGAATTGGAGACAAAGAATCCATATAGCCAACCCTGTGCGTGATTAATGCTTAGTTATTGTTGTTGTTGACTATTATCATTGCAAATAGTCATTGCAAATATCTCTGTTTTTAGTAACATCGTTATTACACATTTTGATAATACTAATTTCCTTGTGATCCAAGTCCAACCATAAATTTTCTGTACCAAAATGTTCTTTTGTGTCACTTTTTTCCTTTTCTTCTTCTTCTCTCTTGGATAATCTCTGTGAACTTTAGGTTTCTGAAATGGGAATTCTTTGTTCTTTGTGGTTTCTACTGAGTAAAGAAAGGAATTGAACCCACAAGCGTCTATAGAAGTCTCAAATTCAAGAACAAAATAATGAAAAGTCAATTTCTAGCACTGACTCTGTCTTAAAAACAATTGTTTGATTTCGAAAATTCTTTTTGCTGAATAAAATGCACAATCTTTCCTTCGATTTTCTATAAGATCTGGATATGCGTTAAGTTTGTGTGATTTAATGGTGATGGATCATAACTGGTGGTGCAGTAAACTTAGGCTATCTTAATGGTGATGGATCATAACCGGTGGCGCAGTAAAACATTTTTACTTAGATATTGCCTGAAATCAATTTACAAGAAGTTGCACTAACCAAAGACTACGAGTGTAATGGTGACTTAAATTAAGAAGAAGAAGAAGAAACATCCATTGATGATGGAAAAGCAATAGACGATCGTGATCAGCTAGCCTCTTTTTGTAACTTCGTTTTCTGTTATCGAATTTTGAAATAAATGAAAACAGATTAAAACGTATTTTTTATAATAAAAATCTATAAAATTAAAAAAGAGGTATTTTTGAAATATAAAATATATAAATGAAAAATAAAAAAAGCCATATGGAATTTTTGAAAATAAAATAAAAAATTAGGGTAATTGGTGTAATTTCCTCGTAAAATTAGAGGTGCTGAACTTTCTCATAAGCAAGCCAGAGAATACCCTTTGATATCAAAACAATGAAAAAAGATATGGGCTAAATAGGTTACTCCAGCCCAATCCATCTGTTTATGAGATGCAGCAGAGGCGGAACTACGTTTATGGTGGTGGGTTTCGCGTCCCAATTTTTTTTTTAAAGCATTCTAGGAAAAAAATACTCTTAGTTACTTGGAATATTTTTTTTTTATAAAAACCCCCAAATACTTTTATACCTTTCATGTATTATATTTAGTCGACCATCCCTTTATCTTAGATCTGTCTTTTATCTACTGGTCAATCTATATTTGTTTGATCCACTTATAATTTTGTCTGTATTTAATTTGTGAAATTTGGCATGTTACCACAATCAAATTTTTCTTTTGGATTTCTAAGGAATTGTTGGATTCAAATCAATATTTTGTTAAAATCCGACCGAATAAAGAATTGGAGAGGTAAAATGGGAGATTAATTTCACTTATAATAATTCAACTTATGTCTAAATAACAAAAAAATAAATAAATAATTTTTCGTGATAAAATTATCACTGAACTTAACAGTATTTTACGTAAAAGCCATAATGACCAGTTTTCAATAAAAATCATTACCGAAATACTGACGTAGCACATCACGTATACACAAATAGCTGACATGACATGCCGTATATGCACAAACAACTGATGACTTCAATTTGTTACAGTTCTTTTCATATATACACACACTCCCACAAGGATTCTAAGCCAAGCCGTGACTTTGGTAAAAAAATTCTAGTTCGTTTGGTTAGGATGAGTCCATGATTGAACTGTAAGTAATGCCTATAAATAGCCCACGGTCTATCAGTTAAAACATCTTTACATTTAGCAAACTTAACTAATAATTGTTCTTCATGTCAAAGTGCCTTTTGGTTTCTAAAGCATTTGAATCTTCGAATAGAGGAGCTTCTACCCAATACTTGTTCCAAATAGCTTAACTACGTGCTATGACTAACTATTCCATTCTTTTAGCTAACAGAATGTTCATTCGCTTAGAGAATGCAATTAATGATAAACATAATGCAGTCCTCATAGAAGCCGTAAACATTGCTATCCCACTTTACTCAATGCCATGTTTATTCATATTCTCACCAAAATAAATAAACAAGGAACCAGAGTTGGAGTTCACTAGCCCCAATAGATATTATAAAAGAAAACAAAAAATAGACAGCTGCATGACATAAGATTGAGACACAATAAATATCCTAAAAGGAATTTATGGAGGAGCAATCTCTATGTCTGGTCCTATGTTTTTTGCTA